>CM018695.1:34241945-34721813 GCA_009363875.1 Mikania micrantha
CCCAAGGAGGCTATGCTGGAAAACACCCTAAATGCCACAAGTGCAATTTCCATCATGCACAGGGACAAATGTGGTAATTTCAATGCCAGCGCTGCGGAAAAAATAGGGGGTTGGGACAGCAGCTAAAGACTGCAGGGGTGAAATACTGGCCAAAACCCCACAACAGACACTGCCACAGCCACAGGGAGCACGAAGGGGTGCTATGAATGGGGAAACCTGGGCAGTTCAAGAAGGATTGCCCGCACTTGAAAAACAACAACAACAACCAACAGAACAACAACAATGGGAACAATGGCACGAGAGGACGAGCCTTCGTGATTGGGGCAAGGAGGCCAGAAACGATTCCCATCCTGGCCACAGGTACGTATCTCCTAAACGAAAATTATGCTTCTGTATTGTTAGATACTGGAGATGAGAAAAGTTTATATCTAAGACTTTAGCGAGATACTTGCCATTACCCCAACACTCTTAGAGGATGAGTATACAGTAGAGCTAGCTAATGGTAAACTTATTGTAATTAAACATATTTGGAAAGAATGCACCCTAGAGCTAGCAAATCACAAATTTTAGATTGACCTCATGCCGGTTACACTAGGCAGTTTTGATGTCGTAGTGGGCATGGATTGGTTGTTGAAAACCAAGCTGAGATCATTTGCCACGACAAGGTTGTGCGCATACCCCTCCCTAGTGGAGAAACCCTAGACATCAATGGTGAAGAGGAGTAACACTCCTTGAACATCATCTCGTGCATGAAAGCTCACAAATGCTTACGGAAGGGATACATAGCCATTCTGGCGCTTATCACCGACAAGACTGAAGAGGAGAAGAAAATAGAGGACATCCCAGTCGCATGCGACTATCCCGACGTATTTCCTGAGGATCTACCAGGACTTCCACCACCTAGACAAGTGGAGTTTCGCATAGACTGTGCCGAGAGCAGCACCCATCGCATGAGCACCTTACAGACTTGCACCTTCAGAGATGCAGGAACTGTCCAATCAACTGCAAGAGTTGCTGGATAAGGGTTCATTAAACCAAGCTTCTCACCTTGGGAGCTCCGGTCTTGTTCGTAAAGAGAGAAGGATGGCACGTTTCGTATGTGCATCGACTACCGTGAGTTAAACAAAGTGACAATCAAGAACTGTTACGCCTTACCTCGCATCGACGATCTGTTCGATCAACTGCAAGGATCAAGTTACTACTCTAAGATCGATCTGCGATCTGGGTACCATTAACTGAGAATTCAAGAGGAAGATATCCCCAAGACAGCTTTTCGCACTCGGTATGGCCATTATGAGTTTTTGGTCATGCCATTTGGGATGAAAAACGCACCTGCAGTATTCATGGATCTCATGAATAGAGTGTGCAAACCTTATCTAGATAAGTTCATCATTGTGTTCATAGATGATATTCTCATCTACTCCAAAACCCAGGAAGAACACAAGGAGCATCTTCAATTGGCTCTTGAATTGCTACGACAAGAGAAGTTGTACGCTAAACTCTCAAAGTGCGACTTCAGGATTCGAGAAGTCCAATTCTTGGGACATGTTATTAATGAACAAGGAATACATGTGGATAAATCCAAGATAGAGGTGATCAAGAATTGGAAGCACCAAAGACCCCAACTGAGGTGCGACAATTCCTAGGATTGGCCGGCTATTATCGACGATTTATTGAGGGATTTTCAAGATAGCCCAACCACTCACAGCTTTAACCCATAAGGATAAGAAATACCTCTGGACTGAAAAACAAGAAGCTGAATTCCAACTTCTCAAGCAGAAGCTCTGTAGTGCACCTATCCTATCTGTTCCTAACGGAACAGATGACTTCGTAGTATACTGCTATGACTCAATACAAGGACTCGGATGTGTGCTGATGCAGAGAGAGATGGTGATCGCATATGCTTCCTGACAATTGAAAGTCCACGAGAGAAAAACTTACACCCACCATGACTTGGAACTTGGAGCCGTGGTATTGTGCTCAAGATCTGGAGACACTATCTGTATGGTACAAAGTGTACGATATACACTGATTACAAGAGTCTCCAACACATATTCGAGCGGAAGGAACTGAACATGCGACAACGTCGCTGGCTCAAACTCCTGAACGACTACGAGTGTGCTATTAAGTATCACCCGGGGAAGGCCAACGTTGTGGCGATGCCCTAAGTGGAAGAACACCTCGAAACCTAAGAGAGTACGAGCTTTACAACTCACCATCCATGCCAGTATCCCTGAGCAGATACGTGTTTCCCAAGTGGAGAAACAACTAGAAGTCAAAGCTGATGGCTTACATTATTTCATGGAACACCTTTGGGTTCCACATCACGGGAACTTACGAGACCTTGTGTTAGACGAGGCTCACAAATCCCGGTATTCCATTCACCCTGGATCTGATAAGATGTATCATGATTTGAAGATACTCTACTGGTGGCCACAAATGAAAGCCGACATCGCTACCTACGTGAGCAAATGCTTGACTTGTGCCTAAGTCAAGGTCGAGTATCAGAAACCCTCTGGATTACTCACACAACCTGAGATTCCCATGTGGAAATGGGAACAAATATCCATGGACTTCATTACCAAATTACCCCATACTCTTAGTGGATGTGACACTATTTGGGTAATTGTGGACCGACTGACTAAGTCAGCACATTTCCTTGCAATCAGGAAAACGAAAAGATGGAAAAACTAGCTAGAATCTATGTAAAGGAAGTGGTCTCGAGACACGGAGTGCCAATCTCCATCATTTCAGATCGAGACGCCAGATTCACTTCAAACTTCTGGAAATCATTGCAAAAGTCACTTGGTACACGGTTGGATATGAGTACGGCATACCACCCACAAACTGATGGCCAGAGTGAACGCACGATACAAACCCTCGAAGATATGCTACGAGCGTGCGTAGTAGACTTCGGCAACTGCTGGGAAACTTACTTACCGTTGGTGAAGTTTTCCTGCAACAACAGTTACCACACCAGCATCAAGGCAGCGCCTTTCGAGGCCCTCTATGGCAGGAAATGCCGATCGCCCATCAGTTGGGCAGAAGTGGGCGACAGTCAGCTCACTGGTCCTGAACTTATACACGAAACGACATAGAAAATCGTGCAAATTATAAACCGCATGGTAGCAGCTCGCGATTGTTAAAAGAGCTATGCCGACAAACGCCGAAAGCCTCTAGAATTTCAGGTAGGAGATAAAGTCCTTCTGAAAGTTTTGCCATGGAAAGGCGTCATTCGCTTTGGTAAAGGAGGCAAACTGAACCCACGGTATATTGGACCTTTCGAGATCCTGAAAAGGATTGGTCTGGTAGCATACCAACTCAACTTACCAGCCGAACTCGATGGAGTTCACAACGTGTTTCATGTCTCGAATCTGAAAAGTGTTTATCTGATGAAACACTGGTGATTCCACTGGAAGAAATCCAGGTGGATGAACAGCTACGGTTCATAGAAGAACTAGTAGAAATCATGGACCGGGAGGTCAAACAACTCAAGCAAAGTCGGATTCCAATTGTTAAAGTCCGATGGAACTCGAAACACGGACCTGAATTCACGTGGTAACGTGAAGATCAGATGATGCGCAAGTATCCCCACCTCTTCAAACAGACAATGTCGAACGCCGACAACAACGAATAAATTTCGGGACGAAATTCCTTTCAACAAGGGGATGATATGACAACCAGAAAATTTTTGTTTCTCAAACACTCTTACTACAACAACAACCAAATTTCGGGACGAAATTTCTTTCAACAAGTGGATGATGTGACACCCGGCAATTTCAGGTAAATTGCAACTCTTACAACTTTACAATCCACATTCATACTTGTTGCATTTCATTTAATTATGTTTAATTAGACGAGTCAAACACACACAACTGCGAAACGATAGTTTGAGGAACTATCGTGTCGTACGTTGCACATTGGTTTTGGAAACCAAGTGTGGCAAACAAAACACAAACACAAAACAATAATTCAGAGAATTGCTGAATTGTGCAATACATGTTGATTATGGTTAATCAAGCATGCAAACAGTTCGGCTCATCGAACACAAATGAATAAAGATAATTCGAGGAATTATCGAAACACACACACGAGTCTCACGAACGTTGGTGATCAATCAAACTTATGTGTTATTACATGATTATGTGTTAAACATGCATTAGATGTTTAGGATAAACGTTGGGAATCGAACACGAGCGAAATCGAATCATCAAAATCGAAAAACAAGAAAATGGACCCATCGCGGTACGTGAAGCAAACCGGGAGTCGATGATCCCAAATTTCGTCGCGGTACGCGATGAGCTTTTTGATCGGCCTCCGCGGTACGTGCAGGCCATGCAGATCAAATTTCTTTTAAAAAACCAACCCCATTCATTTCCCATTCGGTTTCTCTCCATTTTCTTCGAACTCCTTCATCATATACCGACCAAAAACCACTAAAACTAAGCCTCAACCCCTGGAAACTCTCTTGAGGCCATCTCTTTCACTATTACAGTTCTTGAAGGGCTTGGAGCTTGAGGAAGGAACCAAAGAAGCTTGGAACAACCATCGAACCACTAAATCTTCATCATCAGAAGTTGTACAACTCGAATCTTGTCATCTAAGGTAGTTTTACACACTTATTAGTTGTTAGATCGTACATGCAAGGGCTAAAAACCCACATGTAAGTGTATATTTGAGCACATGCAACTCCATGTGGCCATCATGCACAAATTTGCTGGTGATTTGATGTATTAGATGAGTTAGATCTACTGATTTTAAAGTCTAAGAATGTTAGATTTGGGTTTTGTTGAGTTATTGATTGATTTGATGATGATTTAGGCAAACTTGCCATAAAAGGAAACTTTTATGTTGCAAGTCATAGATTTGTGATGATCTAGACATGTTAGACATGTCTAGATGTTGTCAAATGCATATTGAGGTGTTTAGAAACACTTTTGGATATTTGATTTTTTCAAAAACATGATTTTGTATAAACTTACTATTTATGGAAACTTTTGTAAATCAAAAGAGGGCTTTTGATGTATTTGAATGATTTGATGATTTGTGATCATTGAAATATGTTTAAAAATGATTTCTAACCATATTGGAAACTTGGATTTGTGAAAACAAGCTTTTAAACGAGAACTTGCTATTTTAGGAAACTTTGTTTGGATAAAATGGCATAAATGGTACTTTATGCACAAACGACTTATTTCAAGTGTTTACATATGTTTTTACAAACATACTAGAGTGATTTGTTTTATGAAATGGGATTTCATAACTATACTTTCCAAAAATAGAAACTTTCTAAATATAGAAAGTTTCTCGAAACGAGAACATTATGATTTTCAAAATTTGCTTTCGTGTAAGCAATATGAGTTGAGTCGTAGGATGCATTTTGGTGTCTTATTTGCATTAAGACACATAAACACAACAAACGTGTCACCAACAATTCGTCGAGTCAACACAAGTCAACACACACACTCGGTTGAGCACACCGACACTTGGAGTTGTGTGGAATACAACACTCCACAAAACACATACTCACATCTATATGGTTATAGGTGCATACTAGCTGGCGCTAGCCTTCGCAAGACGCGAACACACACATACCGGAACTGCTAATCAGGTGAGTTCACGGCCCCTTTTTACATTTTCTACCTTTGGGGGAGAAAACATTGCATGCAACTGTTTTTGTACAACATACACACTTTTTGGTTACATTTGTACATGCTAATATCGTATATGCATATGTGTGGCATTCATCCACAAAACTGATAAGTCCTCATTAAACAAACCTCGAACCGTTAATAGCGTGTTGCGCTTAGCGTGGAAATTCTGAATAGTACTATTTGGGCCTGACAAACCCCACTGTTGCGCGCCATATGGCCACCCTCACTGGAGGTCGGAACAGTGCATAATTGACCAAACAACATTGCCATATCTTGGATGGATATGGCGGGAGGCAGCATGTTAGCTTCGATTGCGAACCCGCATATGGTATAACTTATATTGACTATTGTATTGAAATGTGGACCTGCAAACATTTACTTTAAACATTTTTGATGTGTACTGCTGATATAAAACCTGTGCTCTCACCAACCTTTGTGTTGACCTTTAATCACATGTTTTCTCAGGTAACTAAGGCACGCGCACGAGGAATCTAGGATGCTAGGATGGAGTCCATGCATCTATTATGGTGTCTTAGTCTATTAAACATTTGTTATCATTTGATTGTGTTACTTTATGTATTGTTAAACTACTTTAACCGCTTCCGCAACTAATACTCTGTAATGTTTTGAAAACTATCTTAACAACGCTTCCGCAGTTTATGAATTATATCTGTTTGATCTTATTAAACTTCAGCAACTCTGATTTTACAAAACTATTATATCCAAGTTATTGGATGTACGTATGCAACCAGACATGTAGGTCTCGCTACTGTGTGACCGGAGACTGCGATCCTGCAAGATCAGTCCAGTCGCGCCCTTTCGTTCAGGCCGGGGTGTGACAGCAACTACCTCGATGAAAGGTTTAGCCTGGTATAGCCACTCTGATAGGGTTATGAAATAATATGGTCATGTCAGTCCTGCCAAACTTGAGCAAATCCGTTGGGTCAAGAATGAAGAGATCTCCAGAGTCTCGAACTATGACAGCTCCATAAATTAGTTCATCAATGTACCAGAACTTAAAGTCCCTAAGCATGTCATCAGCAACCCTCATGTGTACAGAATTAGATATAACATTTTATACATATGTTTTATAACACGCATACAAAAGTTTTATTTAAAATTATTAGTAATTTAATTTTTCTTACAATAACTGTTCATGAAATTTGTTTTGTAATAACTAACTATATTTATATATCCTTTTGAATATGATTATTCTAAGAATGCCAATAATGTCGTTTTAGTCAAAATTTAAAATTTGAATTTATAAACAAAAACCATAAGGTTTATAGTGGGTACCAATTTGCAAATGTTAGAAACGGGTTTGGGTTGTTTGTATCAGCTTGAGGACGATAACAATTCCTAAACGGGTTAAAAATGGATTGTTTGGGTTATTTGGATCCATAGTGCGTGGAAGTTTTTTTGTAGATTTGAGAGTTTGATGTTTTTGGAAATTAGAAATTATTTGGAGAGTGCAGGTATTTTTTGTTTAGGTTAAATTGGTTTATATAGGTAAAAAATTTGAATTTTTTTTCCTCAACGGATATATGACCGTTAGGTTTTTTTTGTTGGATCCAACATTCACTTACCCGTGATGCCACTAACGCCTTGGCCCTCACTCCCTTGATCATGCCCCTATGTAGTGGGGGAGGGCGCCAAGGGGGCGTGAACGGCCACTTACGCATGTTACACGCACCGCTACACATGGTCTTATATGTTTTGTACTTTAAAATTAGTTGCCTAGGTGAGTTGGTGTTCCTCCCTTCTCATATTTTATGCTCACTTCATGGTGATGCAAGATCAACTCTGGTGGTAACTATTTTTTTCTTTTGGCTTCTATTCTATTTTCTAACATATTTCATATACACTATTTCCTAACGGTTTTTATGAGTCTGTCCCTTCTTGCTAACCACTTGATATTTATATTTTTCTCTATTTTTTCTTTCCTTTTTTTTTTCTTTTTTCTTTTTACTTTTCAAATATAATCTTTACATATGCTTTAGGTTAATGTTGAGATGTATTTTTTTAATAAATATGTTTCTGTATAAATATTGATCCAGATGGAACCCGTCTACTGTATATTTTAGCCTTTTTTAAATACACAATTACTGGTGTTCAATCCATATCCGAATTCGAACACGAACACGAAATATTCAAAAATCTGAACCCGAAATACCCTAAAATTCAAATATCCGGATGTTCGAATATTCAAAGGTCTGAATATCCGGAAATTCGGATTCGAATTCCATTTTTCAAAAATTTCGGATTGTTCGGATATCTAAACTATCCGGAATAGTAATTTTTTCTCATACGTTTTCGGATATTCAGATAATTTTTCGAATATTTCGGATATTCAGATATTTTTCGGATATTTTGGATATTTGGATATCTGGACTATATTTTTTAATCTTTTTTAATTTTTTCCCTGATTTCGGATATCCGAATCTGAAATTTCAGTCTTATCATCATCCTTTTTCTCTTCATCATTATTCTCATCCTTGTCATCATCTTTTTCATCATCTTTCTTTTGCTGTTTTTCAGGCTTTACATTCTTCAGAGCAGCCACCTCTGTTCCGAGATCAACATTCTCTTGCGAAAGATATCACATGTCATTTCTTAGGCTCTTAATATGCTCAATTGTAATCATCATGCCTAATCTCAAGTTCTCGATTAGTTGATCTTTCTTGGTTGAATCCTGCTCCAGAGCAAAAACTCATGCCTGAAGAAGATCGAGATCAATCGACACATATTTAGGTTGATAGGAAGATGAAGTCCCCATAGGAGGATTGCCTTTATCGATTGTGGTTTTGAGTGGTGAAGGAGGGTGAGAAAAGTGAATTGGTACGGGTGATTGTGGAGGTGAAAATTGGTTTATGTGGAGGTGGTGATGGTGGTTGTCGCGGTGGTTAGGTGACTTGTGTTGGTGGTTGTTGAGGTGGCTGGGTGACTTGTGTTGGTGGTTGTTATGGTGGCTGGGTGGTTTGTGTGAGTGGTTGTTGTGGTAGTTGGGTGTCTAGAATTGTTTGTAGTGATGGTGGTTGTTGAGGTGGCTGGGTGGTTGGAATTGTTTGTAGTGATGGTGGTTGTTGAGGTGGCTGGGTGGCTTGTGCTTGGGTGGCTTTGGGTGTTCGTTGTGGCTTGTGTGGCTTTGCGCTTTTCAAGCGAGGATCACATGTCCTTTTATAAGCCATCTTCAGTCTCTTTTTCAGTGCGGGCTATGGTGAAGGCACATAATCCTCATCTTTATCGTCTGTTGAGGTTGGATTAGGATCCTCAGATGCCTGCTTCTTCTTCCACAAGTCCTGTTCATGCTGATTCATGGGGACGTCAATCACGTTTTTCAAAGACATACTCAGTTGAGGAATGAGATGAATTCAAGGATGTGGCTTTCTTAGTCTCAGCAGCCTTTGCTTGAGCTTGGTCATGCTCTTTAGCAACAAAGGTTGTGGTAGTTGCTGGATCGGTAATCTCATCTTCAAGGCCGAAAAATAATCTTCCGAACCTTTCTAGTGGCCTAACTCTAGTAAAGATCTTCTTCCCTCTCTTGTTCATTACCATGTACGAAAAGATGTCATGTGGCATACGCTTCTGAATCAGCATTCTGACAGTTGGGACAAGATTCTGATGCCTTTGGGAGATGATAATCTGGATAAACCGTGGAAAGGCTAGAAATATTTCCTTCCTCTTTCCTATAACGTTGTCATACATGTCTCTAAAAACCATCTGGGAAAAGTTGAAGTTTACTCCTAGGGCAATTGCCAGCATGCCAGAGCTAAGCATTTGGTTCAGAGCGTCGTATCCTCCCTTCCTTCTTGAAAGGCATAGGGTCACAACATGTGCCAAGTACCTCCAGTAAGGGTGAAGTAGCTTCTTTATAATCGGCGGGTATAGGCGTTCATACCGCATCCTCAACAATGTACCTTTAACCAATTGATCATCAAGTTCTATTGGATCGGACGCTTTATCACAAAGCTGAAGGATTCCCGTATGATCTGCTCAGAAACAATCACCAGCAATCCTTGCACCTTTCTGATCAGACAAACGTTCCCATTTGAGTCTTTGCCTCCGCTACAGAGTTCCAAAAAACATGTATAAAGCTCGAACAGATGGTAGGACACTCCATTATTTCATAGTTCACCGGAGACATAATTAGTCCATGCACCATCGGCTTGAACACATCATGCTTGGCAGGCGGGTCTCCCAGAAAAGCAGTCATGTTATGATCTGGAACAAAGCGTAGCTCAGCCATCTGCAAACATAAACATAGTAAGATAACAAGTTTAAAGAAAAATTCAAAGTCACAAAAGCAAGTCCACGAACTTAATGAAGTTCATGAAATAAGTGTAGTTCACCAACTGAATTAAGTTCACAAAAGAAATATAGTTCACGAAAATTTTTGAGTTCACGAACTTGGAGTTTACAAAATCTAAGTTCACGAAGTCAGAGTAAATGAAGTTCAATTTTCGCTAACTATTTTTCGTCCATAGCTTTTTCAGTTTTGCTCCTTTGAAACTCTTTTTGGTCTTGATAAAATGAGTCCATAACTTCTTCATCAGATTGTGATTATAATGGCTGGTAATCCATCATGTTTTAACCATGAAATCGTTTAAGTTTTGATTTGTTGATAGGTTAAACTTTTTGGTACTAAATTTGAATTAATTTGTGGTTAATTCATAGGGCTTTTTGTTTAGAATGCTTAATCGAAGTTTTCTGAATGTGTTTTACATATTTTTGTTCAAAAATTTGATATTTGATATTTTTGGGAATTTTGAATGTTTGAAGGTGTTCTTATATCGATACTATTAGTATCGACGAGCACTATAACATCGATACTAATAGTTAGTATCGATGAATGTGTTCAAAAATTTTCTAAGTGTTAGACTTACACTGATTATTGATATGATTATGTCGATATTATTAATATTGATACTTTTATGGATATAATTAATATCGATTAATCATTCAAATTTTTCTAAGTGTTGTTTTTTTCAGTATATCGATATTATTATCGATACTGATAGTATCGACATTTTGTATACTTAAAAATTTTTTGGATTTTTCAATTGTTTAAAATTTTTTATTTTCTTTTGATTCTCATTTTACTTTTTCTTCTTTCAGGACAATTATATAACGACAAGCATAACATGGTTGCTTTGGTGGATGAGGAACTGAAGGAAGCTTCTTTATTCCGTCATATGATATCTTTTCTGAAGCATTCCAGAATATATCATGCTATTTCAGCCAATCCAGTGATTATCATGTATCATATTACTTCTTTTTGGGATAATGTTGATTTCGATTGTGCTGCTGAGCCTCCTGTTCTCAAGTGTAAGATTGGTGATTTGTTGATTCAGTTTTCTGTAGAAGATCTTAGAACTGCACTATGTTTTCAGGATTCAGAAGATGATCCGTTGACTGTGTCCAATGAGCTGATTTGTGGAGTTTTTAGTCGGATGGGCTATAATGTAGATGTTACTGCTTCTCAGCTGATTAAGAAGCATCTTTATGGACAGTGGAGATACTTGTTTCATGTTTTCATTATGTGCCTGTCTAACAGGAAGTCTGGAATTGATACATTATCAAGACCTTTCCAATGGTATTGAATAAACCATTCAATATTAGTCAGTTATTATTTGATTGTATGGTGAAACAAATCACTGCTAATGAGAAGGAAAGTTTCCTTTAGTATCCAAGATTTCTTACAATGATTTTTGATCATTTGTACCCACAGTTGACCAAATCTGGTCCTATCATCAAAATTATTGTGATGAACAAAAGAATCTTTGCTAATTGTAGACCTAAGAGGGGGGCTAATATTGCAGATACTCCATTATTTGGTCATATTGTTGATGAAAACTTTCAAGAACCGGCTGATAATGCTTGGTTTCATGTTGAGTCTCATGTTGCTGATTAACAAACTCATTCAGATGAGCACATTCCCGAAACTGACCCTGTAATTCCTGTTGATACTGAAGTACAATCTATTGCTTCACAGTTTAAGGATGTGGCTGGGTCTTCTTCACATAGATCTGAACCAGTTCAGAAAACAATTCATGATTATGATATTCATATGACTGTTGAAGGTGATGTGGTTGATACTTCAACATCAGATTCTGATTCTAATGATGATGATGATGATGATGATGATGATGATGCTGTTGATAAGAGTGGTAATATTATCATTCATGATAGTTTTAGTAAATGACCATATTCAGAGATCATCAGTGATGGTCATCAGCAGGAGGTTGATGTACAAAAGAAAAGGAGATCAAATGATAGTGATTCTGACTATGTTCCTTCTGATAGAGATTTTCATTTTGATTCTTCTGTTCATACTTCTCCTTCAACTTCTACTGCTCCTTGGTCTGCACCTTCAGTTAGTGTTCTGTGATCTTCTACACCACCGGTTACTCCACCAATAATGTCAATAGCTCCAGTATTTGATTCTCCAAATATCAATGCTATGTTAACTGATAGTTTTGCTACTCAATCTTCACAAATCTTAGCATTGCAAACTCAAGTACATGAATTTCAATATGAGAATATTCAGTTAAAGAATAGGGTCAACACATTGGAAGTTACTGTTGCTGATTTGACTGTGAAGGCTGCTTTGATTGTCCCGTTGTAAGATCGATTAGATACTTTACAAGCTGAGGTGGCAGCTAGTAAAGATTATCAACATGGTGTTAACAAGATGGACTTAGCTTCTTTTGATACTTTGAATGCTAAGATCCAGTCTATGAATAAAATGATTAAATCTCTTCATGATAATGTTTTTCATGTGTTCAAAGATCATTATCATCAGATTCAAGGAATTAAAGAACAACTTCAAATGATGAATCCTCTAGCTCAAGGGGAGACTTCTTGTAGAGCTGAAGCGATAACACCATTTGTGGAATTTAGAGATGATGATGATGATGAAGATGATCAAGGTAATGATTTGGGTGGACCTATAGCTGGTAACGATCATGCTACAAGGAACAAAGAGGGAACAATATCTCAGGGGGAATCAGTTGGAACATCTTCTGCTCCTGGATCTGATGATAAAGGGAAAGGAAAGATTCAAGAAAATGATTTTGTGAATAGTTTGTTTGTTGCAGATGATGAAGATATGATTGATGCATTGATGGATATAGATGATGATGACCTGTTGTGAGCTCTGGATCGGTATAATATGGATTCTATTAACAGTTTTATCTATGTGAAATCTAGATAACACTTATATGAGTTGAAGTAAACACAATCATGCTTGTAAATACCTTTCTCATTGACTATGTGTCCTAAGAATTGAACTTCCTTAAGCCAAAATTCACACTTGAAGAATTTGGCATACAGTTGCTCTTTCCTTAAGATCTCCAAAATCAACTTAAGGTGTTGTTTGTTTTCTTCTTAGCTCTTGGAGTATATCAATATATCATCAATAAACAGAATTACAAACTTATCCAGGTATGGCCTGCAAACATGGTTCACGAGGTCCATGAAAACCGCACGTGTGTTGGTAAGGCCAGAAGGTATTACCAGAAACTCATAATGGCCATATCTTGTTCTAAAAGCTGTCATGGGAATATCATCTTCATGTACGCAAAGCTGATGATACCCAGACCTGAGATCAATCTTCAAAAACCATGTCGAACCTTGCAGTTGATCAAAAAGATCATTGATGCGCTGCAGAGGATATCGATTCTTAATAGTAAGCTTGTTCATTTTGCGGTAGTCTATCCAAATTCAGAATAACCTGTCATTCTTCTTGACAAACTGAATCGGTGCACCCCATGGTGAATGACTCAGGCGAATGAATCCCTTCTCAGACGGTTCTTGTAGTTAACTCGCCAATTCTTGTAACTCCGAAGGCGAGAGTCTTCATGGAGCTTTGGCGACTGGGTTCGCACCAGGTGCTAGGTCAATTCGAAATTCTACTTGACGCTATGGTGGAATCCCTGGCAAGTCATCTGGAAATACTTCAGGAAAATCTTTTATCACCAGAACATCTTCAATGCTCTTCCCTTTCTCCACGACATGTGCTAAAAATACTATGCATTTCTTCATAAGGTACTTATGGGATTTGGTACATGACATCAGCCTAAGACCTTTACTAGGTGTTTCTCCGAAAACTCTTAAAGTTTCACCCGAAGGTAAGGGAATATGAATGTATTTCTCATGACAAAGGATTTCCGCTTTGTGTGTGACTACCCAATCCATGCCTTTGATAACATCAAAGCTACCAAGATGCATCGGTATAAGATCAATTGGGAAGATGTGATCATTTAAGTTCACATTACATCCAATAATAATAGTGTCAATATCAATAGTATTACCGTCAGCCACCTCTACGTTAAACGGTTTGTCTAATTTAGTATGTGTTCTACCAAGCATCCATTCAAAATCATATGAAACAAAACTCCTATCAGCACCAGAATCAAATAAAACAGATGCATAAGAGTTATTAATCAAAAACGTACCATTGACGACATCCAGGTTGGCTTGAGCTGCTGGAGCATTCAGTTGAAAGGCTCTGCCTCTTGCCATCCTTTTATTATTCCCAGTCAATCTTGGGCACTGGTTTATGAAATGACCCACATCACCACACTCATAACAGGCTCTTGGCTGCACAGATACTTGGCGAACGGGTACAACTTGAAGTGGTTGTGCATGTGGAGTAGGCAGTGCAAGCGGTGCAGGTAGCATCCTTTGTGCTTGCAGTGCACTCCGACACACATTAGAAAAATGGCCATATTTACCTCAATTGTTGCAAACGCGACACGGTAGGTTTGGCGCATGATGATACCGGCAGACATTACATTGTGGAGTGACCCCAACATAATTTCTGGTGTTTGAGTTGCTTGATGATTGTTGAGTAGCCTTTGCAACAGGAGTAGTAACAACAAAACTTCTGGTCTTTCGCTTTCGACTGCTGCTTTTGGACGAGCTAGCTGGTTCAGTCTTGACTTCAGTTGAAGTCTCCTTTGTAGATGTCTTCGTTTTAGTCTTTTTAGTTCCCCTTCTTGGGAGAGTTCCAGCCTTCACATGATTATATATCAGTGTAGCGGATAGGCGGATTGCAGCTTCTAGTGTGGTAGGGTTGCTACCAAAGACAGTGTCTTGAATCTGCATAGGTAGACAGCCTATGTATTTCTCAATTGCTCTCTCCAATGGTCTCACCAGATGAGGCACTAGTGAACTCAACTTATGAAAGCGAGAATTATAAATCAAATTGTCACCGCCGTCTCTCTTGAGTTCCCAGAACTCAGCTTCCAGTTTTCTCATCTAACTGGAAGGACAGAACTCTGTGGTCATTAGAGTTTTGACTTCAGTCCACATCAGTACTAGGGCTGCATCAACTACCCTATTTCGCTTCTCGCCATTCCACCAAGTTAGTGCTCTCTTTTGGAAAATACTGGTGGCATAATGCACCTTCAAGTTCTAAGGGAGTCGCTATTGATGAAGGTGTTCTTAATACTCTAAAACCACTACAATAGACCAGTGGCTCCCTCAGCACCCGTAAATTTAGTCGGGTTACAGGAGTTAAAAAGCTTAAAAGTGCAAACTGGTGGGTTTGCATCACCCCTGTTTTGGTTGAGAGTTTGGTTGGCTTGATTCAGTTGAGTCACCAGCCTAGAAATGAGATTTGCTAACTCTTGCATGCCGATAATGGCATTGTTGTTGTTAGCGTCTCCATCGTTATGGTTTGTAGTATCTTCGTTGTGATGATGCGGCGGCATGTTTCAGAGGATGTTAGAAACATGTTACTACCGTTTACAATGTAAGTCATACAACTAAGGTAAAATGAGTTCATTTTAACAGTTAGGATTGCATATATGGAACTATATTTTTCTCCTATCTGGTGGTAAACTCATAATAAGGTAATAATTTCCTAATGTATACTAAAGCATCCTAATTGGTCATATCTAATACTAACTAAATATTACTAAGTTTCAAACATTTTCCACCCTATACTAACAATGACCACCTCCCGATGCAGTGCAACAAGTTTTTACATAGAACATACAGAGACTTGACCACAGTCGCATCATCCGCCGTCCCACAACCGCTGCAATGCACCACGATTATGCCCTTGTTAGAATTTAGGGTATACATATGTTTCCCAAGTGTTCCACTTCACAACCTTATCCTATGGGGGATAAGTATGAGTGAAGTGTTTTCAAGTACTCCTGGCATCTAGGTTTGGTTAATGTCTAAGTTCACCTGACTCTAGGTGCACCTATTTTCTATGTTCACCTAATGTCTAAGTTCACTGACATTTAAGCTCCCCTAATGTCTAAGTTTACTATATGTTCACATCATCATCAAGTGTTCATACCAACACTAAGTGCACGTATCATCACTAAGTGTTCATATCATTCATCAAGTCTATTCACCAAGTGTGTCCATAAATGAGTATTTCTATGTGTTTTCCACCGTGATCATCCAATTCAATTTCAACCAACATTCTTTCAACCAACAAGTTTCCAACATTCCTAATAATATCCTAAATTCCCGACACAGACAAACTCCCAATACACTAAAATGGTATATGTATAGGGCATATGTAGGAGTCGGTCGCAACCTATCCAGCCGCCAGCCCACCACATTTGTAGTATACTACGAGTGTGTCCTTGTCTGGTGATCAAAGTTCAAACAAGAATTTCCTAAACAAATATTTTCTTAAACAATATATCCCTTATCCCTCAATACTGACATCCACCCAATGTACTATAAATGGTATATGTATAGGGCATACGTAGAAGTCAGTCGCAACTGCTTCAGCTGCCAGCCCATCACCTTTACAATACACCACTAGTATGTCATTATCGAGTCATCAGGGCGTAATCAATCACATAAATAATCAACAAGTAACATATGCAATTCATATATATATATATATATATATATATATATATATATATATATATATATATCAGGAGTTCAGTTAACATGTAGTAAACATACAAGCACAGAATCCTGAATATAGTAACTAGTGTATGAAAAAATTCATACTAGGGTATCCTATGGTTATATACTAGGTCAACCATTTCTAGTAACCTAATTCCCTATAACCTAGGCTCTAATACCAATATGTAACACCCCGACAGATGGCGGAAACGTCGGGATGCCATGAGGGATGTGTAGATTGTTCATAAGCTCGTGGGCATCTAAATATATCATCACAAATCAATTAATTCAATTAAAGTAATTACACAAAAATCATGTTCGTCATGATTTAAATACAACAATTTACACAAAAGATATAGCTAAATTAACTAAACACTAGTCTTCAGTAATCTAGTTAATTTAGCTAAGTCCGAGACCCTAAGTGATGATGTCCAAAATATGTGAAGTTATCCTTCTTTACCTACTTTTCTTCATTCCCTGAAACATGTCGAAAATCAAGTTTCAACTACGAAGTAGTTGGTGAGTAATCATAAGTTTTCATTTTCCAAAAATGTTTATAAATGTTTATAAAAGTTTATAGTTTTTAAGAAAATACACATGTCAACCTGTGAGATAATCCAACTCTGTAAACACGCAACAAACACACAAATCTAATAATTCAAGTAATAACAAGTAGCCATTCAAGTATATCCAATCAATCTCAACCAAACACATTCAATAGATAATCATCATTCATCATCAATAATCATTATTCATCATAATTATCTCAATATAGTGTACCGTGGAGGACCTTAGTCAACTCAAACAACGGTAGGTGGAATCATCACGGAGGACCAAAGTAAACTCGATCAACGACCTTCCAAATATGCATAAGTGTGAATACAATGCACTGCGGAGGACCGTAGTCAACTCAATCAACAGTGGAATCACTACGGAGGGCCGAAGTCAACTCATCAATAGTAATTCAATCATCACGGAGGACAGTAGTCAACTCAATCAACTATGACTCACGAAGTTGTGATAATCCACATCTATCAATAATTATCTCAATAATAAGAATATCACAATGATAATCCCGGTTTCACCCATGTGTTATCAAAATCATATTTTTTTTGGTATAAATTTTCCACCCCTGAGTTTAAAAGCAAAAATGATTTAAAAAGGGGGTTATGAGAACTCACTAGATTCAGCATTTTTGTAGAACGCGCTCTCCCGTAGATGAAATCAATAACAACTCAGTTAACCTGTATTTATCGTGTGTTTCATATTCATAAGTATATAAATTTTATCATTCTTAAAAGTTCATATGAGTTTAGATTAATCCTACGAGTGCCACTAACTTGGGTTATCTATACAAGTTATGATGATATACTCAAGGTCTTATAAGTCATCATCATTAAAACATAAAGTCTTAAAACTTGTTAGTTTTAAATAAACATTTGTGATTTTCCTTTAAAGTCAAGGTATGATATAACCCATATACGTGTATATATATATATACTAGCAATAAACCCGCGCGATGCGGCGGTGGCAATCTATTTCCAAATCACAAGCTGTAACACCCTTTTTTTTAAAAATTATTTAGAAACATGCGAAAATATGGTGTTAGATTTATAAAATTAATTGGCATGACTCACCCTAGAAACGTAATTATTTACGAAATATACGCCTGCTCAAATTTATTTTTAAACAATCAGTTGAAATAACCATGTACTTTATCATTAAGGCCGCTTACAATTTTTAAATCTACTAAAAGTAATCAGTTTGAAATAAGCAAACTATAATTGTTTAAGTATGTCATTTCACTAAAAAATGTATGTATGAAAGAAACAGATTCATCACAATGTGATGGTTCAGAGTTAATTAATTTTGCAATTAAATTTATGGCTACCAATTTAATTTTTCTTAATTTATTACTTTAAATATCTACTAATTTAATTTTCTTATTTTCTAGTGCAGCATTTTTCAACATAGAAACTTTCACTTCATTTGTAGCTTGGTCACAAGAAGCCAAAATTTTTGATAGTTTAATAGTTAATATAATGGCTTCTTCAAATTGTTATTCAAAGCAATGATAAGTAAATGAACTATCACAACTTTAGTCACAAAGTTGCAATAATCACTTCAAAACTCTAATTCAAACAACTCTAAATTGAAACTGACACGTAATCAATAGTCAAATGTTTCTAGATTTCCCTAAAGCACCAAAAATTAAACATAATGACAGAGAACAAGGAACACGAAGTTACCAACTTGCACCTAAGTTTGGCACATAATTCATCATCAGCTTCCCGAATTCAAACCCAAACTCGCTCTTCTTTTCGAGTTTTACCATCTTTAGCATTTAAAAAAGAAACAACAATTCGAGGCACTATAAGAACCGGATCAAGATTCAGATTAACGTACGGCTCTGGTTCTTCAGGAATCCTCAATCATACCTACGTAACAGGAAAAAAGATTATATATGGAATTTCATTTAAACAATAAACATGCTATTTTCTAAACGATTTAATACAATGTTTAAGCCTCATTTGCTCTTGAAATTTATAATGATAATGATAACCAAATTCCATCTAATACATGCATGGAAATATTTTAATTTCAAGTATTTACAATCAATCACCAAACAAATCTTGTTTTTACTTCAAAAATCACATAATCAAAACCTGCAAATTGTAGGACACATGTGATTTATCCAACTTCATGCATCCTGTAGAATCAATACCAGCAAAACATTCTTCACATAACCACATCAATTGCATACTACAAGCTTTTAAAATCAATAGTGAATAGCCTATGTACTGATTTCAATCAAGTGAAATACCTATCAAATCCCTGAGTTCTTGTAGCTGAAGAAATGAAGATCAAATATGTTTACTCAAATCTATAAACATAGCAATCTAATTTTAAGCATAATTCAAAATATAAATGCTAAAGAACCAATTAATTGTATATCAAATTGTATGAGATTGTATACACCTTCTAAACAACCAATGAATTAGCCAATCATATGTAATTTAAATACAAATTGCAAATGATGTTCTTGCCCACAATAGAATTTTTGTTCCAGCAGATGCCATAAAAGTGGTTGTAACTGATAGTTTAGGATTTCTTTATCATTTTCCTTTTATATTCAAACATAATAATCTTAGAATGAGTTAACAAACTTGTAATGAATAAACACCCTGATGATAACAAACTTACTGTGTAATATATATCTATCAAGATAATGCCTGAAATTCCTTTTGTGATGCACATGTAGCTCAATTTGTATAGTAGTTTGGATACAGGAAAAACCTGAAACATTTCGTTAAAAAATAGATTTATTAGGCGACTTCGCAATGATTAATATTCCCACACCCATCATCAAATTGCAATGGATCCTCCTCAACAATTAGGCGACTTTGCAATGATTAGAATGCATATCATATATTAAATAAAAAGCAAATCATATGTAAATATGTAAAAATCAGAATAAACCCATATCAGCACCAATGAATCACAAAACTTTAACAAACAAATGCATCAACACTTCCTCTGTAAGCTAGTAAAAGCATAAGATAAAATCAACATCAATACAGTTGTAACAATTAGCTGAAACTACTTAAAGAAGATAATTATTTTGAGACATTATACCATAGAGATATTTGCTGGCAATTCAATAAGCATATGCTAAATATCTGCTTTGTTGCATCATCATTATTTGAAGCCATATGTGCTTCTACATATTGTTTCCAATATTTTGCTGACTAAATCAGACATACGTCAAAAAATCTGACCAAATGTAAATCATCTTCACACAATTGCTATAACCCTAACATAGAGATCTGACTAACAATTTCATACTTACAGCCATGGGAAAAGGAGCCGGAAGCTGCTCATACGCAGGCACTGCCTCCGATATCGGCAATCACTAAAAAACGAGAAACAAAATCACATAAAACTGAAAGAAAAAAACTAACAGTAGGGGGCAAATTTAGGGCTAGAGAAGAAACTTGTTGGGATTAGGAGGGAGCAAGTGCTAATGAGCTGGAGAGAAAAGTTCGAATGAGCACTTTAGTTAGAGAAAATATCAAAAGATAGTTACAAGGGTTTTCGTGGAATCCTAGCTTCCGGAAAAAGAACCGTCATAGACCTACCTTAAACCATCAATGTCGTCTTCAAGGTGGAGTGGGACCACCACCGCCAAACTCCGTTGTCTGGTTGCGTCGCTAGAGGTGCGGCTGTGCCGCCGGAGTCTCCCCATTGATGGTTGCCGTAGTCTCCCAAAGGAGGTTGCAGAGAAGGCCAGCCGCCTTCTCTAACAAAGAAGAGAAGAGTTGTCGTGGTAGTAGTGGTTGTGTGGTGTGTGATAGCCTGATAGGTATCTCTGGTTTTAGGTTTTTCATGTGACAGTAGGATGCCGAAAAGAGAGCGCAACGTTCGTTTTAAATTTGAATTGGGTTTGAAATTTGAAATGCCATTCAGTCTTTGTTGATGCAAGGTTGAGCTGGGTTGCTTAAAGACTTGTACTATTTGCTTCTTTACTTGTACATTTCTTAAAATTAAGAGATCTCACTTTCTCTCTCATATATGCATTATATAGTATATAGATATATATATATATATATATATTATATATTTGAAAGGTGGAACTTTCTTTGTATATACATACGTACATGCGTATCTTAACCCATGCGTGCATTATTCGTTATTGTTTTTAAAACATCATTTAGATCTAATCATTATGACTTAAGTTGTTAAAACTTAAGAAACTATAATGATATAATTTTCACAAAAGTCTAATTGATGTAAATTCATTAGGGTGTATTTATATCATGAAAAGGTGACAAGTTAACTTTTATACACTTGCATGTACGATTGTATGTTAAAATATTCATAAGGTTAGTAAATTTTTATCCTTGTATAACCCATCGATATTATCTTGTGAAAACTAATAAAATCGATGGTGGCAAATTTTGGTGTATTCTGCATGAAAACAAAATCGATGGGATAAGATCTAATGCTCCTCACTTATCAGCAAGGTGACAAGTTCGGTGGTTCTTAGCATTGACAGAAGATAATATTTGAATCTAGCATCGACACAGATTAAGTTCGGCAGCCTCTCCTTCGACATTGCTAATATCGGTGGAAGATAATATCGATGATGACAAAGGTTGGCCAGCACAAGTTCGATAGTGATGCCATCGACATTACAGTGTCGATGGAATCCTTAATATTGATGGAACTTATTTCAGCAAGGATAGTATCGATATTATTTCTGATTGATTCTAACAAAACGACCATGGCAGCTTCGACCTTAATTAATATCGATGATTTTCAATCGGAATCAGCAAGCTCAACCGATTGTTGGGTCGATATTACAAAGTCGACACTATTCATCATCATCCTCATAGATCTTTTGCATGTTGCAGGTCCATCCATGGCTCCCAAATCAGTTTATACCAGCTCGATTAACAAAGAATTAAGCATTAAAACCGTTTGAAAGTTGGCAGCCATTCCGATTGAAGTTTTCACCAAAACTCAAAAACTAAAACACCTCTTTTACCTTCAAAACTCGATCCAAGGCTTGAAATCTTCATGGGTTTGTGTTCTCCTTGATTACACAAACGCTTTGAGACAAGAATCACTCGAAACGGTTAAGAAACGAGTGAGAAAAACTAGTAAGAAGGTAGAGAGAGAGAGTGTGTAGCCGGATTTGGTGTATTTAGTGAGAGAAAGCTTTGTGAAAAATGAGAAAGATGAAGTTTTTAACCCTTTCTATAGTCTGGAACGAATACTAGATTTGGTCAACTGTTGGTACAATGATAGGACCAGATTTGGTCAACTGTGCGTACAAATGATCAAAATATTTTGAAAAATAACACTCGAAAGATTTGGTCATCTGTGGGTACAAATGGCAGTATATATTTCTTGCAATGATTTTTGAGGATAAAATATATATTATTCCTAATAATTGTATTTGTGTGAATCGTCACCCACGTGAACACACTATTTGGTTAATATTTCTGAATTAATATTCGCGTTTAAATTATATTCGTGACCTTACCATTGCGTGATTATTTTCAATATCGCTTTCATTATTTTATTAATCATATTTATCAATTACCAGTTTCCCAAACCATAACCCCACTAAATCATATCACTGACACATCCATGATAGACTAAAATAAGTTTAAGTATAGGGCGTACGTAGGAGTCGGTCGCAACCTATCCAGCCATTGACCCACCACCATTTTGATAAACCATGACCATGTGTCCTTGACTATATATAATACCAGAGCAGCAATAAGATTTTGAAATGTATATTTTGAGGATAAAATATATATTATTCCTCTCAAGTGTCTAACAGTAATATTGAGAACACAATCATTTCAAAATTTGCCATTTGTACCCACATTTGACCAAATGTTTCAAGTGTTATTTTTCAAAATCTTTCATTCAAAATTGATCTTCTCGAGCCCTTCTAGATGTCACACCTCGGGCCGGCGGGCCGGATCAAAGACCCGTTTGGCAGAATAGTCCCGAGGCGTGATTGTAATTGGAGTGATCAGATTGTTACATTGCGCATGCTAATATGAGAAATACTAAAATACATTAAATGAATAAAATTAAATTACAACTGATTCATAATTTAATTCTATTACAACTTAACTTGGACATCTGAAATGTGGAACAGATGTCCCACAAAGGATGCTTGCATAGGTGGAAGTCTTGAATCTTGTATCCGGACTAGCCGGGGAGATTCCATGCATGAGTTGTAGGTTCCTTTAAGAGATCCTATCTTTCTCTCTCTAATGTCGTACTGCTTTCACCTGTTCTTCACCTGAGAACATGTAAAATCTGTCAACACTAGATTGGTGACTCACATTTGTTTTGAAAATATTAGGTTTTGTAAAAGGTTTAGTGAAAGTCTTTCCATTCACATCGAATTGAAATATGATGTGTGAATGGTGTTGAAAACACGAATGAACCACACAAGTGCGTCGGTCTGACCATCATTACTGACACCATCCCAAATCACCGAAGGTAGTTTATATATAGCACATACGTAGGGTCAAGCTGACCGCTGGCCCAGCCGCCAGCCCACCACTCCTTCGATGACCCACGAGGGCGTCCTTAACGGAGATCGGACCTTGTCACTTGTGTATCTCCACTCTACTCGACACGACAGATGATTGTAAAATGAAATTTGTGAGAAAGAAGCGTATGTTCTGTCTCCTGGTATAGAAGACATGTTTTGTTTGTTTAGGAAATCACACAGGTGACGCTCCTTTCTCCTAGTAAAACATTGCTTACTATGTACTCGTTTAAAACTCGTTCAAGACCAGGTCTTGAACATTTATTTGATTTGAAAACTCTTGTTTTTATTGTGTGGTCTGTCTGTAATATCACCCTTGTGATCACTTACCAACCCTAACTGATATGATTGTGTGATTAGTTCCCCTGGAACTAATCTGAGTTGTTGTTGTATGTGTGCTTGCGTGTAACGTACCAGCCTCAATGCTGGAGGTTTGTTAAACCTATGTATAGATGAAGGAAACAATCTATGAAAACAATCAAAGGCCGAATCATAATCAAATAGCCAATCTGGACCTTTTCCACGCAAAGTGTCAGTGAATCTACATACAGTGACTTCATATGCTTCGTCAATAATCCTTGTGGTCAAACTAAAAACTCGTTTGTTCAAAGAATTAGCTGAATAACCCAAAAATATTCCTTCCACCACCTTAGGCTCAAATTTTGAAGAAGTCATCTTCAAATAAGTACAAGTAGCTCCGAAAGGTTCCAAATGAGAAATATTAGGCTTACGACCTTTAAGTAACTGATATGAAGTCTTTCCATGTTTCTTGACAGTGAGAACACGGTTTAATGTATAACATGTTGTATTAACCGCTTCATTCCAAAAAGTAATCGGAAGATGAGAATCTGCATGCATAGTTCTTGCTGTTTCTATCAAAGTACTATTTTTCCGTTCGGCAACAAAATTTTGTTGAGGAGTATAAGGAGCACTAAATTGATGATAAATACCCTTCTGAATGCAGAACAACTCCAAATTATGGTTTTTAAATTCAGTACCATTATCACTTCTCAAAAACTTCACATGTGTAGAAAATTCATTCTCAATATTGACAATGAGATTCATCAAAACCTCTGGAGTTTCTAATTTAGCAACCAAAAAGAAATCCCAAGAAAATCTTGAAAAATCATCAGTGACTACCAAAGAAAAAGATCGTCCGCCAACACTTTTAACTGACACTGGACCAAAAAGATCCATATGTAACAAAGTTAGAGGAGTGTTAATAGAATTATAAACTTTAGGCTTACGTGATTGCTTACGATGTTTTCCCTTTTGACAAGAAATACAGTGATCAGTCATCACAAAAGACTGAGATGGAACACCTTCAACTAATCCATTTCGAATCAGAAAACTCATTTTGCGTAAATGAACATGTCCCATTCGTCGATGCCAAGAAATCGAATCTTTTTCAGTAGCTTTTGAAAAGAAACGTGTATGTTGAGACGATGAAGTAGCAGAAGAAATATCAAGTTGATATGTATTATTGTGCCTTGGAGCAGTCACTACAATCCAATCATCAAGTATCATCACTCCATGCTTCAATATGTAACATGCTTTGCTATAAAAAATAACAGAATAATGTTTATAACATACTTGTGAAACGCTCAACAAATTGTGTGTAAGCTATTCCACAAAACTGACATGTTCAAAACTTATTCTATCATTTGATAACACTCCCTCTTTTATACTGTATCCGCCAGTATTTCCATTAAATTTTACAAAACCACCATTAGTGCGCTTGATGTTTGTCTTTTTGATCCAAATTGCCAACGTGTGTCGAGAACACCCACTATCAATGTACCATGTATTCATTGAACTATTTGATAATGAGTCCTGCACACATACACATAAATCAATTAGAAACTGGAATCAATGTCTTAGTCTTTTGACTTTTAACATGGACAGATGAGACATCTTGAATGTCACCAATAGAAACTTTTGACTTAACAGTCCAAACTCTGTTAGAAATAGGTTTGTAAGGAATATTTTCATTTTGATGAAAAACAATGTGTTTAATTGGATTAAGAATTTTCTTTGAAACAAATTTTGATTTATCACAATTCATCAATTTGAAATTTTGAAAATTTGTTTTGAAAGGTTGTTTAACAGCTTTCTTTTCCACAAAAGGAAAAGAATGAAAGACTTTAGTGGTTTTAAGTGATATTTTGATGCTGAAGTATGTGCGGTGAATGCTGTTGTGATGAAATCAATCAAATTGATTGGCTTAGTAGGTAATCTCTTCCTACTCCTTTTAGAATGAGCAACATGTTATTGACTATCATCCTTTGGCAGCCTAAGTTTCTGAACCTTAGACCTTGAACTAGACCCTAGTGAAAGTGAAGCTACAAATCCATTGCTACTAGACATCTTAGACTCAACAGATGTATCACTATGAACATCCTAATCTACAGAAGATAATTCTTGTGTAGAAGAAGTTTGTGATGATGAAAATTTACTCTTATTGTTGAAGAAAACAACATTTGATTGACATAATAATTTGTCAAGATCCTTTTGATTAGTTTGTTTCTTAACAAAATTATGTTTTCCTTTTGTTACCCAGTCATTTTCACATACCCTTTCTGGCTTTTGAAAAATCTTTGAATTTGGTTTCTTAAAAACAATATCAATCAAAACTAGATTAGTCAAACTCAGGATGAGAATCATCACAAAACAGTTGACATCATCAATCAATGATTGATTATGCTTAGCAACCATATCAAATTTGGCTGAATAAGCACAACATTTAAACAATTTGGTTTCAGATTAAGATTCTTTCCTGATGATAATTCAACCTTTTTTGAACTTGTTTGAGCCATAAAAGCAACATGTGATTCATCATTTACTTGAACTTCCTCAGCATATGATGACCAATCAGTACCACATTCTTCTTCAACAAGCAAAGCTTTATCTTTAACTGGAGTAGTTGACTTTGCACTTGTAGAAGGTGCAGAAGAAGAAGTAATTGGAGCACCTCTTTGAGGATCAAACTTTTCAGATTTAGTTCCAGACTCAAATATTGAATTGTTTCTCATTGGCATTTCACATTCTCCAGCAAAATCTCTTAAATTTCCACAATTGTAACATTTCACCTTATGTTTAGAAAAACCAAGCTTTTTCTTCGAATTTCCTGAAATCTCAGTTCTTCCAGTTCTTTGAAGAAAACTCCTAGCTCTTCTAGTTAACATAGCCATCTGCCACTGAATATCAATTTCTTCCAAATCATCTGGATCCAATCGATCTATATCCTCATATGTCAACCTCTGAGCCTTATCTACTACCACCGAATCATATGCATTCACAAACTGCATAAAAATGCTAAATGCTCTTGAGATATCTTGACATTCATTTGCTTGGATCTACTGCCTGATGCTTTCTCTTTTCTAAAAGCAGAAGTAAAACATACTTCTATTATATCATCAATGACAGCAGATATATCACCATCTTCAGTACTTGATAGAAAAGCAACTGAATTTGAAGAAGTTGCAGGAGCTACAACGGGTTTTATATACAATCCTGGATTTTGAGTTGAAAATTTATTTCCTGCCGTTCTCTTTATCAAGATCAAAAGATTGAAGTTTAGAAATTAAAACATCAAGTTCTGTAATCTCTAAATCAATATTCTCTCTTATGATACCAATTCCTCAAAAGTCTCATTGTCTAAACATTTGAAAATTTCAAGTTGTTTCTTTAGCAAAGTCCTTTTACTTCTTTTGAGTTGATCACTTCCTTCACATCTTTTTACTAAAGCATCCCACAATGCCTTAGATCTTTTGTGTAATTTAAAATATTGAAAAATCTCTTTAGGAAGTGCCATGGTGAGCAAAGCATATGCTTTCTTTTCCAAATCATAAAGTCTCTTTTCATCCTCAGTTAACCGTGAAACATTTTTATAAGCCCCATTGAGTTGTGGTTGCTCATATCCTTCAATTAATGGTATCATCAGACTTGGATTAACTATGGACATAAATGATTCAAATCTAGCACTCCAAATCATAAAGTCTCTTTTCATCCTCACTCAATGACACCAGTTTTGGTGGTTTAGTCATTGTACCAGCTTCATTGTCAGACAACAAAGCAGATAATGAAGAAAGATTTGCCATTTGAAGAAAATTTGTTTCAATCACCAAAACTTAGAAAAATTCAGACTTGAATATGTCGATACAAACAATATCGACAATACTATTATCGATACTAACAATATCGATAAAGAAGTTTTCGATATTATTAAGTTCAATAAAAAGCTATTGAAACTAGTAATATCGATATATAAGAATATCGGTACAAGTAATATCGATAGAAAATATTTCAGCAACTGTTTTTGTCGATATTAGTATTGTTAATCCCAAAAATTCCAACTTTTTATCCAATTTCAAATTCAGCAACTAACCTTCAAAATATAATCCAACTTTGATTATAAAATTGATCAGATTATCGTCACAAAGTCTTTGAATAACATGAAAATCACCAAAAACTATAAAAATCTTCAAGAATTTGTTCAACCAAGATCATAAGCGAGCAAATTACTCTGATACCACTTGAAGGTCCATGGTTAGGATCTAATGGTCTGGTATAACATCATATAACGTGCGAAATCCATTATATCATGTTTGAAAAAATTAAAAGCAATATTAGAAGAATAGAATTGAATCAAAGTTCTCCTCTCCTTGTATAATAAATAACATGGAATTCAGTACATACAATCAGAGAAAATTACAAATTTCAGTATTCAGAATTCTGCTCAAAAAGATACTAAGTTCAACTAAAACTTAACTTTTTATAGACTAGTTCATCGAATTTACTAGCATTGACAGTATTACTGTCGATACTAATAATATCGGCAAAATAGTCTTCGATACTATTACTATCGATACAACTACTATCGATACTAATAGTATCGACAAAACTATACTTAGCAAATTTTACAATTATTCAAAAACAAAAAAACAACTAAAACAAACAAACAATCCTAAAATATAAACATTATATTGAAAACAAAGACAAAATCAAAATCATAACACTCTTCAATCTTGAACCAAAAGCAATCTTCAGTCTTCAATTTAACAACTGAAGCTTGTTGCTATCAGGGTACTAATAGTAAGCTTGCTCCACGATATGTTGGCCCTTTTAAAATTCTTGAACGGATAGGGAAGGTTGCCTAAAAGCTGGAACTTCCTCCTGAAGTTAGTAATGTACACCCGACTTTTCACGTGTCCAATTTAAGAAAATGCTTAGCTGATCATGTCACACCCCCACCCCTCGTCACCTCGTGTATGGCTTGACGTCACTGAACCGGTTGCGGAAGCATAGTGGTGATGTCTCCGAGGTGAGGGGTGACTTACTTGAACCGATATCATAAGCACACAGATTAACTTAAAATAAATACAATACAGGGTTTCGTCATTACAATCAGTATCATAATTTACAACTAAGTTTATTACACAACTAACTTATTTAATTACTAGTGTTTGAAGTGCTGCCTCACCGAGTGTCACTGTCTCCCTGCAAAAAGATTTAAGTTTGAAACGTCAGCACAAAGCTGGTGAGTTCGACAGTTCAATTTAAAACAATATGATATGATAAGCATGTTCTCAAAAGTTCAGTTCCGGATAACCATGGGACCTGTATCTAGTTCCTTTCGGATGTCTAGTCTGTCTCAAGATATTACCCGTCGGTACATATCTTAGTGCCTCATTATCTTAATGTCTATCGCACCATTAAGAAGTTCAGGAAACAGATAACAAACATTCACACAAGGGGAGATGCAATCCTCCCAGCGAATGGGGTGTCAACCAACAGTACTATCAATGTTTTCTGCTCGGCCACACATGGGTTCACTAGATACAGTTCAAAAATGAGGACTTTCAGTTCCATGATAGAGTTCAGTCTACAGGCAAAATCCCATGAAATCCCACAAAATCACATGAAATCACACAGATATCATTGATGCATATCATATGTTCAGACAACAGTTTACAGAGTTTCCCCGATGTTTATAAAAGATTAAAAATAAAAGGGATTGTACGAAACTCACCTGATGATATAAAGGTAGCAGAGTATCACCAAACTGATAGTATAGAGATGATTCTGCATTTAGTTATCTTTAACAAGTTATTTATGTTCTAGTTTACTGATTAGATCCTTCTGAACGTTCAATGTCAAAGACATTGCTTAGTAAATCATCAACTCGATATTAATTATATAATTAATTAATTTAATGTCATATCATACAATGTATGATAATGTAGGAACCTACATTGCATTAGATTCCTAATTCAAAGTTGATGACACTTTTGATTAATCAGAATAATCTCTGATTAACCAGATAGTTAATGTTGTTGATTATAATGCTAAAACAGTTTCTAGATGATTTAATGGCTTAGGAGTGATTAATCCTTATTATTGATTACCCAAATATCATGAAGTATCACAATGTAGCATCAGAATAGGTGAAATAACCATATTTAACATACTAATCTGATTGTTATCACAAACATCAGATAATCATTCCAATGAGTATGTTAATGATTGTGATTAGTTTGAAACACTTAGATTTAACCTTTGTGTTTCAAAGATTAATCAAACTAATCACCTACATTGTCATAATCAAATGGTTTAAACCATTATAATCATGGGTATGATTTCATGAAAATCGGGCATTACAACGGATCAAAACAAGAATTTAACCGTTAGAACTTCGTGTTCTTCGTTTATAATCAATCCTAGCCATCATCTAGGCAATAATCAACAATCCTAACTATCTCATTACGTTCAAAATTAAGATCTAATTTAAAACGAACCGTTACCTGTTCTGACGAATTTCTGCGGTTAAAACAGCGATCAGGACTTTTATATATGATCCATGGGATGATCTGGATGTTTAAGGAGCTTTGAGTTGAAGATTAGAGGTGTTAGATGGAAGAAATAGCGTCTGGAGGTCGCTTGGGGTCGAAATGGATGAAAAAAATACGTTCTGGTGCGTTCTGATCACTTAAAACAACTTTTAGCCTACATAGGACCTGGGGCGCATCGCCCCAACTGGAGGGCTGGGGTGGGGCGTACCGCCTCACGTCATCTGCGTCACCATTTTGCTTTTAAACTTCGTTTCGCGATTCCGGGAGCATACGAACTCCGTTTTGCGCGCGGTTTTCGCCCACGTTCATCATTTTTCACATACTATCAATCCCCAATAACAAAAGTTACTAAATCCTCGTGGATTTCAAGTATGACCAAATGTGCTCACGTCATTAATGCCGAATTTTTCGTACGCAACTGTCACAGATCAGGATCTTCAGGTACCACTCGATGATATTCTCATCGATGATACCATGCACTTTGTTGAAAAACCAGTCGAGATAATGGACCGTGATGTTAAGAAACTCAAACGCAGTAGAATTCCAATTGTCAAAGGACGATAGGAATCGAAGCGTGGTTCCGAATTCACCTGGGAATGAGAAGATCAGATGAAGCTTAAATATCCACATTTATTCACTGTGGTCACTCCAAGTTGAATTTCGGGACAAAATTCCCTCAACTAGGGGAGACTGTAACATCACTGTATTTCAAGTATTTTCATTACATATGATAGAACCTAATATGACAATTTGATAATTTTTGGTTTATTTGTTGATATTATCACTGGTATACATAGCTAAGAACATAAAATTATTATGCATAAACCATGAGGAAGTTAGCTGGAAATATAACTAAACTGAACCACAAGGTTTAATGCAGCTGATTAATTATGAAATGATTTGGTTTTGGTTAGAATGGTAAAAGGTTATTGGTCTGGTCACTAAATATAGTCAAGGACACATGTTCATGGTTTATCGAAATGGTGGTGGGACGGCGGCTGGATAGGTTGCGACCAGATAGGCTGCGACCGGATAGGCTGCGACCGACTCCTACGTATGCCCTATACATAAACTTATTTCGGTCTATCATGGATGTGTCAGTGATATGATTTAAACTGGTAATTGATAAATATGATTAATAAAATAATGAAAGCGATATTGAAAATAATCACGCGATGGTAAAGTCACGAATATAATTTAAACGCGAATATTAATTCAGAAATATTAACCTAATAGAGTGTTCGCGTGGGTGACGATTCACACGTGTGCAATTATTAGGAATAATATATTGAAAAGATATTCCATAAATCGTAAATTGAATTGAAATACGATACGAACGATGGATTTTAAAAGGTGACGATCTTTACGAATTCGTACGTGAGTAGCGTGATTTGATGAGATAACCGAAATAATATTTTACGATATGTAAATTAAGAAAAAGAAATTAAAAACGTTTATTAGGAATTACAACCTTAAACGAACATTAAATAAAATCAATTTATTAAACAAAATTGCTTTATTAAACGTTTTGTGTTTTAGAAATGTAATTTTACGTGAAAACCGAACAATTCAAAATAGCTAACGCGAAATAAACGTAACCGAACATTCGTATTCGTTCCGGACTATAAATTGGGTTAAACATTTCATCTTTCACATTTTTCACAAAGCTTTCTCTCACTAAAAACACCAAATCCGGCTACACTCTCTCTCTACCTTCCCTCTAGCTTTTCTCACTCGTTTCTTATCCACTTCGAGTGATTCTTGTCTCAAAACGTTTGTGTAATCGATGTGAACATATATATATATATATATATATATATATAAAACCCACGAAGATTTCAAGCCTTGGATCGAGTTTTGATGGTAAAAGAGGTGTTTTACTTTTCGAGTTTTGGTGAAAACTTCAATCGGACATGGCTGCCAACTTTCAAAACGTTTTAATGCTTAATTCTTTGTTAATCGAGCTGGTATAAACTGATTTGGGAGCCATGGATGGACCTGCAACATGCAAAAGATCGATGAGGATGATGATGAACAGTGTCGACTTTGTAATATCGACCCAACAATCGGTTGAGCTTGCTGGTTCCGATTGAAGATCATCGATATTAATTAAGGTCGAAGCTGCCATGGTCGGTTTTGATAGAATCGATCAGAAAATAATATTGATACTATCCTTGCTGAAATAAGTTCCATCGATATTAAGGATTCCATCGACACTGTAATGTTGATGGCATCACGATCGAACTTGTGCTGGCTGTTGGGTTTTGTTGATTTTTATCAAAGTCATATTAACCATTAATATGTTAAAACGCAGCGGAGTTATAATCAAAAACCATTTTGAGATTAGTTAGTTTATGCATCAAATACATTAGATTTAAAACAAAACCCATAAACAAGGATCTTTATATGGAAGAACATGCTATCAAATAACCATTCAAAACATCATATAATACCTCTTAGAACTCGTGTAATATAAGTTGAAGATGATGATGTTTGAGAGCTAAATCTTCAAGCAAGAAGACCTCAAATCCGTGATACCCCAAGCCACCAACAAACACCTTGAATGCTAGGTTCTTAACACTTGATTTCAGCCTTAAAACACACTTGATTTAAGCTGAAAAACAGCCTCTAAAACCCCTTTTTTCTGACGAAAATTTGAGAGGAAAAAGGAGAAAAAGACTTAGATATTCTTGAGAGAGAGAGGGAGATTTGCATGTATCCTTAATGGTCAAATGTATCTTGCATAAATCAATGTGGGTGTGGTCTCCCAAGACCATTTAATGGCCGAAAATAATGGTCCAATGGGGTGGCTCCCTTTCAATTTTCCCACTTGATTTATTTAACAAGATTTTAATTAATCCATTTAATTAAAATGTCAAATGTATCAAGTATTTATTTAAAACCTTTTTAAATAAACTTGTAACATTAAATATGTAACAAGACATGTTATATCAAGTTAATAATGTTATTTAACCTTTTAAATAACAATATAAAATAATCTCTCAAAATAAATAAACCCATGTTATTTATTAATTCTCAAGTGCATCTATTTAGAAAACCACTTTCTAAATGTATTAAGTGTTGTTATTTATTTAATTGATCAAATCAGTAAATAAATATTGCAGGTGTTTGTCTAGCTTGTTATTGGGTATGACCCGACTTGGATCATATCACACTAGCCACATCAACTTAATATGTATCTTGGGCAGATCGAATCCTACAATCTCCCACTTGCACAAGATTCATAGAAGATTGATGCAAGCAGCAAATAACGCCTAGCAACGGTTTGCTACTCCTAATGTATATGACTAAGTGCCATTCAATAACATCATCCTCTTCAAGTACCTTACTTGAATATGATTTAGGTGAATTAATCATTTTATCCTTTTTTTACAGATGTCATGTTAGATCCTGGAGACATAGAATTGTCATTCTCCGATGATTTAACTTTATCAGGCCTTAGACATCTTACTCTCAACGAATAAGAGGAACAAATTCCATCTTGACTACATACGTCTCTCACAATCACCTTATATCGTACCTGAACTCAGTCTTATCTGCTGCCATGTTTCAGAACAGCAAAGAACTAAGCCAAAGTATGATACTTGGTGAATATCAAGACCCAATATGTATCTCAGGTCTGAGGATACTTATGATATTCGCCTTTACTCAATATTTCTTATGACTAATCACAAAGATTCCATGCAGAAATAATGAGAGCGGGTCAGTCCTATATCTATATCCCATAGATATCAATGAACCTTGGTAGCAACCTTTTGTTTTATATTCATTCCTTATGAATATAAACCAATCCAAGTTCATAATAGTCTTACATTCATATTTGTTCCCACAAATATGACCGACTACGGACATTTAGAATAAGTTACTTATTCATGGAGAAAACATGCAAAATTGGAACAGTAAAAGAAGATATAATCATATTATTAAGTCAAATTACATAAGTTCCGATATCCAAATACAAAATTTGATCAAGTCCAATCACTAGAATATCGAAGTCCTAAGGAACAAGTATGACTATCATGCTTTGTCCTTTCAAGGAGCTTCGTGAATGGATCCGCAATGTTTTGATCGGTGTGAACTTTGCGAATACATATCTTTCCCTTTTCAACTTCATCCCTTATGTAGTTGAACCTCCGTTCTATGTGCCGAGTCTTTTGATGAGCACGAGGTTCCTTGATTTGAGCAATGGCCCCCTCGTTATCACAAAAGATCTCTAGGGGGTCTTGAATGGTAGCAATAACCCCTAGATCGGCAATGAACTTCCTTAGCCATGCAGCCTCTTGAGCTGCCAATGAAGCGGCGATGTATTCTGATTCTGTTGTAGATAGTGCCACTACATCTTGCTTTGAGCTCTTCCAAGAGACCGCTCCTCCATTCATAATGAAGACATATCCCGACTGTGATCGTGAATCATCTCGATCAGTTTGGAAACTCGCATCCGTGTAACCCTTTACAACGAGTTCCTCCTCACCAGATCCATATATTAAGAACATATCCTTAGTGTTTCTAAGGTATTTCAAAATACTTTTAACAGCCATCCAATGACAATTTCCAGGATTCTGTTGATATCTACTTGTCATGCTTAGAGCACATGACACGTCCGGCCTTGTACATATCATTGCATACATGATGGATCCTATAGCAGATGCATATGGGACTCCATTCATTCTTTCTTGCTCAACCTTTGAACTAGGGCATTGAGACGTGCTCAATATAGTCCCCTTTTGAATAGGTACTAAACCCTTTTTAGAATTTTCCATCTTGAACCTTTTCAAGACTTTGTCAATGTATGCACTTTGGTTTAAACCTATTAACCGCCTTGATCTATCCCTATAGATCTTTATTCCCAAGATATAGGCGGCTTCACCAAGATCCTTAATGGAAAAACAGCTTCCAAGCCAGGTTTTTACACCTTCCAAGGTTGGAATGTCATTTCCAAATAGTAGAATGTCATCGACATATAATACAAGGAAAGTAATGATGCTCCCACTAGCCTTTTTATATACACAAGCTTCGTCAGCGTTTTTGATGAAGCCAAATTTCTTTACTTCATCATCAAAACGATGATTCCAACTTCTCGATGCTTGTTTCAATCCATAGATTGACTTTTTTAACTTACATACCTTATTAGGATGTTTTGGATCGACAAAACCTTCAGGCTGTTCCATATGGACATCTTCCTCAAGATATCCATTAAGGAAAGCAGTTTTGACATCCATTTGCCAAATCTCATAGTCATAATATGCAGCTATGGCAAACAATATCCTAATAGACTTTAGCATCGCAACAGGTGAGAAGGTTTCATCATAATCAACGCCTTGAGTTTGAGTGTAACCTTTTGCTACAAGTCTAGCTTTATAAGTATCCAAGTTTCCATGCATATCGGTTTTCTTCTTGAAAACCCACTTACTTCCAACTACCTTGGACTTAATAGGTGGTGTAACCAATTCCCAAACTTGGTTATCATACATGGATTGCATCTCAATGTTCATGGCTTCTTGCCATTTGTCAAAATCAGGTTTTGACATTGCATCACGGTATGTGGTTGGTTCATCGGAATCCACCACATAGCATCCATCCATGAAAAATCCATATCTTTCAGGAGGAACACTAATTCTACCAGATCTGCGAATGTTTTGTGTATCTTGATCATCCACATGATCATTCTCAACATCCTCATGTTGATTGCTAGTATCAACCAAATGTGTATCGTCTTGTGAATCTTGAACCTCTTCAAGTTCCACTGTTCTTCCACTAGTTCCTTCCGAAAGGAACTTAGTTTCCAAGAACTCTGCCTTTCGAGCAATAAACACTTTCTGCTCTGTTGGATCATAGAAATAATATCCCATACAATCTCTAGGATATCCAACAAAGATACACTTAGTGGATCGGGTTTGCAGTTTGTTTTGAGTGTATTGCTTAGGATAAGCCTCACACCCCCAAACTTTTAAATATGACAATGATGGAACCTTTCCATGCCATATTTCGAAAGGTGTCCTTTCCACTTTCTTGGTTGGGGCCATATTTAAAATACGGGCCGCGGAGAGCAAAGCGAAACCCCAAAATGATAGAGGTAGTGTACTTCTAGCCATCATAGATCGAACCATATCCAATAGAGTCCTATTCCTCCTCTCAGACACACCATTATGTTGTGGTGTTCCAGGTGGAGTAAGTTGTGAGACAATCCCACAACTTCTAAGATACTCTTGAAATTCACTACTTAGGTATTCACCTCCTCTATCGGTACGAAGAATCTTGACCGTTTTGTTGAGTTGATTTTCTACTTCATTTTTGAAGATTTTGAACATTTCAAAAGATTCATGTTTGTGCCTTAATAAGTACACATACCCATAACGACTATAGTCGTCGGTAAAGGTAATGAAGTATCTTTCACCATTCCTAGTCATTGGTTTAAAAGGTCCACATACATCTGAATGTATGATCCCTAATAAATCTTTTGCCCTTTCATTAGTCCCACTAAAAGGGGCCTTTGTCATTTTACCTTGTAAACAAGACTCGCATACATCAAATGAATCATTTTCATTAGTTTTCAAAAGACCATTCTTTTGAAGTTTTTGCATGCGATTTTTGTTTATGTGTCCAAGGCGACAATGCCAAAGATAGGAATCACTCAAATCTAATTTGAGCCTTTTGGTGGTAGCTTGGTACATTGAGCTATGATATGTTGTGTTATCATGAACCAATTCATAAATACCATTACAAGGCATAGCCTTAAAATAAAACATATGATTTAAAGAAACATGAATATCATTGTCAACAAACTTGAAATCATAACCATATTGTCTTAAAAGGGAAACTTAAATAATATTCCTAGTCAAACTAGGAGCATACAAAATATTTTTCAAAATAACTTCCAAACCATTTGGAAGCTTCAAAACATAGTCTCCTTGGGCTTCAACATGAACCTTTGCACCATTGCCCATGAAGAGACTTATTTCCCCTTTTGCATAATGTTCACTTCTTTTGAACCCCTGCAACAAATTGCAAATATGAGTTCCACATCCGGTATCTAGTACCCATGTGTTAGAAGAAATAACATTTAGCTCAACTTGTATCATAAAATTTGTACCTGAGGTTTGCCCCGCATCCCTCTTAGCTTTCAACTCTTTGAGATAGACCGGACAATTGCGTTTCCAATGGCCTATCTCACCACATTCAAAACATGGGTCATCTTTAGCAACCTTTTGCTTCTTTTCTTTCGGTTTGGTTGGTTCCATTTTAGCTTTTCCCTTACCCTTCCCCTTGACGTGCCCTTTCCCTTTAGCAACACTTGCCTTGGGGTCGGGGTGGTTCCTCTTCTTACTACCTCCCTCATTGATCGTAAGGACCGGTAAAACCTTTTTACCCATACCCGCCTCGGCCGTTTTGAGCATTGCATGAAGCTCACCAATGCTCTTGTCCCATCCATTCATATTATAATTCATAACAAAGGTTTCAAACCTTTTGGATAGGGAGTTAAGGATCAAATCCGTAGCTAACTCATTTGAGACACGACAGTTAAGTCTCTCGAGGCGATCAATGTGGCTTTTCATCTTGAGAACATAAGATGAAACTGATTGGGTCTCGTCCATCCGACATGCATGAAGTGCTCGAACCGTTTCGAACCGTTCCACCCTAGATTGTTGTTGGAACATTTCCTTCAACTGGGTGATCATATCATAAGCATTGTGGTTCTCAAATTCCTTTTGTAAATCGGAAGTCATACTTGCCAACATTAGACATGAGACTTGCACGGAGTCCTCGACGTACTTGACCCAATCGTTAAAGGCTTCCACGTCATTCTCATCGGGTTGATCGGGAATAGGATCGTCCAACACATAGGATTTCTTCTCTTGCTTGAGAACAATTCTCAAGTTTCGGTACCAATCCATGAAGTTCCCATGGTTAAGACGTTCCTTTTCGAGGATGGTTCTTAGTGATAGGTTGTGGACGTTCGGGTTTGCGTTGTTGTTGTTAGCTGCCATCTACAATTTTTCAAAGTTCAATTTTAGTATTTTTAATATCAATGTATTTTAATTACTAATACCCTTTTATGTCTCATAGACAATTAATAATTAAAATCTAGAATCCAACGTTACATTTAAATATTGGTTAGGTGATCTTTATCCCTTTATTTAAATTAACAAGGTAGTCAACGTTTTGACAATTGTAACCTATTACAATTTCTAGTGTATGGGATCGATTTTAAACATCTTATGTTTTGTTTGGCATGTTTATCCCATCAACACCGTTTGTACGTCATGCTTCGGTGATCCTAATGCATGATTTCCAAATCAAGTCATCCTACTTAAACACACGTGTGATTTTACAAATACAAGTGGTTAGGTGACCTTTATCCCACAAATACGGTAATTTCACCTCAACTTCACAAGTTTCGGCATTTATGGTTAGGTGACCTTTATCCCATAAACGAGTTACAAGTGAATCGAGTGTTGTTTAAAAGGATGGTGTTAAAACTTGTTTTGTAAAGGGTTTTTATAGTTTCTAAAATTCTAGTTTTTAGAAAAACCTTTTATACCATACTATTTGTATGCATTCAAATGCATGGTATTTTATGAAAAACAATTTTTATGATTCCTTTTAATAAAACTCATTTTTATTAAATCATTAACCCTTAATAAACTCATTTTATTAATTCCTTTAATGATTTTTATAGAACCAATTTTTATGCTTGTTTTATTTTTAGTTGTTTAACTAGTTTATGCGTTTTCAAAAAATCAAACTCATCTAAACAACCAAATAATCAACCAAACATAAAATATAAGTGCATAACCATAGCCAACTATTTTGACCACACTTGCTTGCCATAACAAGTGTGTCAAAAGGTCATTCCTAAGGGTAAAACATGACACAATGTTGTGTTGATGAACTCCCACTTGAACTTGCATCCAAATGCTTCAAGTGACCTTTTTTTGTGTTGTGATTTCTCCATCTTCTTTAGGCACCTTCTTGGTCATCCAAATCAGCCCCAAAAGTACAATTACATAGAAAAATCCTAATACATTTTTCTAGAAAAATAAAGTGCAACTAATCTATTTATTACATGCCAAATGAAACAAATAAATTACATGCCTTTATTTCAACCAAATAAAATCACAACCACAAATATTCAAACACAAGGTCATGGCTAGGTTTATGCACTAAAATACATCCAAATATGTATACAAAAACCGTGAATGGCAGCCCCTTTTGAACCCAAAATCTCGGCCAACATTAACCAAACTCAAATGGGTTTTTGTCCAAACAAACAAGCCATCTTATGGCTATAATTTTTCAAGATCATTACTATGCATATAAGAGTAATATCTTGAAAAACAAAGGGTTTGCCATAGATGAAATTTCCAGCCCACTTTTTATGGAAAAAGGACCCGAAAATTTCGATTTTTGAAGCATGTATCCATATAACCGGCTCTTGATGCCATTGTTGGGTTTTGTTGATTTTTATCAAAGTCATATTAACCATTAATATGTTAAAACGCAGCGGAGTTATAATCAAAAACCATTTTGAGATTAGTTAGTTTATGCATCAAATACATTAGATTTAAAACAAAACCCATAAACAAGGATCTTTATATGGAAGAACATGCTATCAAATAACCATTCAAAACATCATATAATACCTCTTAGAACTCGTGTAATATAAGTTGAAGATGATGATGTTTGAGAGCTAAATCTTCAAGCAAGAAGACCTCAAATCCGTGATACCCCAAGCCACCAACAAACACCTTGAATGCTAGGTTCTTAACACTTGATTTCAGCCTTAAAACACACTTGATTTAAGCTGAAAAACAGCCTCTAAAACCCCTTTTTTCTGACGAAAATTTGAGAGGAAAGAGGAGAAAAAGACTTAGATATTCTTGAGAGAGAGAGGGAGATTTGCATGTATCCTTAATGGTCAAATGTATCTTGCATAAATCAATGTGGGTGTGGTCTCCCAAGACCATTTAATGGCCGGAAATAATGGTCCAATGGGGTGGCTCCCTTTCAAATTTTCCCACTTGATTTATTTAACAAGATTTTAATTAATCCATTTAATTAAAATGTCAAATGTATCAAGTATTTATTTAAAACCTTTTTAAATAAACTTGTAACATTAAATATGTAACAAGACATGTTATATCAACTTAATAATGTTATTTAACCTTTTAAATAACAATATAAAATAATCTCTCAAAATAAATAAACCCATGTTATTTATTAATTCTCAAGTGCATCTATTTAGAAAACCACTTTCTAAATGTATTAAGTGTTGTTATTTATTTAATTGATCAAATCAGTAAATAAATATTGCAGGTGTTTGTCTAGCTTGTTATTGGGTATGACCCGACTTGGATCATATCACACTAGCCACATCAACTTAATATGTATCTTGGGCAGATCGAATCCTACACTGGCCAACCTTTATCATCATCGATATTATCTTCCACCGATATTAGCAATGTCAAAGGAGAGACTGCCGAACTTAATCTATGTCAATGCTAGCTTTTGAGATTATCTTCTATCGATGCTAGGAACCACCGAACTTGTAACCTTGCTAATAAGTGAGGAGCATCGATATTACATGCGAGAAAGATAATATCGGTGGTCAAGGGGAGCTGTTAATATCGAAGAGGAATGGTGGCTGTAGAATCTAGCTCCTCCGAAATTAATAATGTCGATGGGATCCATCGAAGATGATGAGTCAACAATCATCTCATCAATATTACAAGATCATGCATACAACTATTAATATTAAACGTATGTTTTCGAAGCTACACTATAAATATTATTATCAAGACTTATCAGATCTTATCCCATCGATTTTGTTTTCATGCAGAATACAACAAAATTTGCCACCGTTGATTTTATTAGTTTTCACAAGATAATATCGATGGGTTATACAAACATAAAATTTACTAACCTAGTGAATATGTTAACATACAATCATACATGCAAGTGTATAAAAGTTAACTTGTCACCTTTTTATGATATGTAAATACACCCTAATGAATTTACATCACTTAGACTTTTGTGAAAATTATATCATTATAGTTTCTTAAGTTTTAACAACTTAAGGCAAATTATTAGATCTAAATGATGTTTTAAAAACAATAAAGAATAATGCATGCATGGGTTAAGATACGCATGTACGTATGTATATACAAAGAAAGTTCCACCTTTCAGATATATATATATATATATATATATATATATATATATATATATATATATATATGTATATGTGTTATATCATACCTTAACTTTACGTTTTAATGAATCTAAGACATTCAGGTGAGTTCTCATAACCCCCTTTTTAAATCATTTTTGCTTTTAAACTTGGGGGTGGAACATGTATACCAAAACGAATATGATTTTGATAACACATGGGTGAAACCAGGTTTATCATTGTAATATTCTTATTATTGAGATAATTATTGATAGATGTGGATTATCACTACTTCATGAGTCATCGTTGATTGAGTTGACTACGGTCCTCCACGATTATTGAATTACTATTGATGAGTTGACTTCGGCCCCCCGTAGTAATTCCAATGTTGATTGAGTTGACTACGGTCCTCCGCAGTGCATTGTATTCACACTTATGCATATTTGGAAGGTCGTTGATCGAGTTGACTTTGGTCCTCAACGATGATTTCACCTACCGTTGATTGAGTTGACTAAGTGTTGATGCACTTAATGTCCCTAGTTCAATTTTGTACTAATCATCATGTAAAGATTAAAGTTATATTAATGGAAGTTGTCTTTATACATTGTTCTTAATGTTTAATATTGATTATCTGATTGTTTGAATTGATTAATTAATATTTGAGTATGAGTATGACTCATTCGGGCGAATGACTCTAACGAATGAAGTCATTCGCCGAATGAGAATAGCGAATGACTATACTCAGCGAATGAGCCATTCGCCGAATGACTCATTAGATTGACTTGTCTATTCGACATAGTCATTCGCCAAATGAGTTGTTTCGGCCACTCATTCGGCCGAATGACTACAGTCTATAAATATAAGTTCAAAATCATTTCAAACCTAATTTTTCGGAGTCCTCATTCTTCCCAGTGCACTCTAGTGTCAAACTCTTGAAGTTTAGAGTTATTCTTCATGTCCAACTTCGATTCTCAACCCGTGGTGATCGATTCTGCCTCGCACGTTGATTCTACACACTCAATTCACCACGGTTGCTGTTGATTTCGATTGGAAAACCCTGGAATAGGATTCCGCACTATTCCAGAGGCTGTCAAGCAGATTTTCCTTGGAATCAGATTGTTTACGAGCTCCTAGTTGGTCCTACAAAGTGGTATCAGAGCCAAGCTCTTGATTCTGCTTGATTTTCAATCCAAATCATCATATCTTTGATTGTTCGTTCGAGATCTGCAAAAACCCCAAGTTTCTTGTCCTTCAAGTTACTGTTTCATTGAAAATCCGTGGGTTTGTGTGGTTGTTTTGTCAAATCGTTTATCCCAATTTGTTCATTATCATCTCATGATGTTCTGTACCAAATTTGGTACTTAGATCTGGTCAAAATCTCAAGTTATCGCGATTTTTGTTGCAAAAACCCTCAGATTGGCCGAATGAGCATGGCGGCCGAATAGGTTTGGCCGAATCAACCTCATTCACCGAATAGCATCATTCGCCATCTTCATTCTCCGAATAGCTCCATTCGTGTTTCTCATTCGGCGAATAGCCTCATTCTCAGTTCTCATTCGGCGAATAGCCTCATTCGACACTTCATTCGCCGAATAGGTCCTTTCCCTCCAACAGTCATACTCAGTTTTTCATTCGCCAAAATTAACTCATTCGGGCCCCGACATTCGCCCCTAGGATTTTCATTCGGCAATCAGTTTGCCAATTTTTCTAAGTGTTGAATCCTATTATTTTTTATTAAATGGAAGACTTAGCATTGATGGCGAACCAGAACCACCGCATTCAGACATTATTGTTGACTGAGACTGAGACAGGAAACTCTAACAAGGCTCCCAAGTTGCTTTCTTTAGACGATTATCCACACTGGAAGTATCGGTTTGAGATTCACATCAATGGAGTGGATACCAATTTATGGATGATGATTGAAGGAGGATATCCGAGGCCTCTTAATGAAGATGGAACTCCTATGCTAGTCACACAGATGACTGAGCCTCAAAGGAAGCTTTATGATTATGAGAAGAAAGCTTATGCCATTTTATCTCAATCCATTGCTACTGATATCTTCCATCAGTTCAGACAGTTTACATCGTCTAAATATCTGTGGGATGCTTTACAACAACGATATGAGGGAAATGATGCTTTGAAAAACATCAAGTCTAAGGCATTAAGGAAGGAATTTAACAGCTTTATGTATGTTGGAAAGGAATCTTTGGATGATTTGATTGCTAGATTCTATCATCTATTGAGTGAGCTGTTCAATCATGAAGTCAAGACCACCACTCAGGAAAAGATTCAATGTTTAGCAGATGCTCTTCCTCCAAAATGTGAATCATTTTTGATGGTTGTTGGACTAAAAGAACCAATGAGCCTGATCAGAAAAATCTCTAAGTCTCACAGCACTTATAACGACTGAAGAAGAACACAACAGCTGACATTCAATGTACTGAAGACACAAGATCTGAAGTGATATACAACAGCTGAAGTGCAATTCATCAGATGTTGTATTGTGTAGTTTAGTCTTCAGTAGTTTTCTTTCAGTTCTTGTAAAAGTCTAATGAGTAGTTTACTCATCAGATGTTTTAGTCTTTTTACTTCAGTAGTTTTAATACTTCAGTAGTTGTAAGAGAATGTCTTCAGATGTTGTAGACATTCTCAGTAGTTTAGTTATTTTTCAGTTGTTTTGTTTTGTCTGTTAGGTGTCAACATCATGTGACATCATCAGACGTCACTGTCTCTATATAAGGGCAGTTGACATGTTTGTAATGGTAACGAAGTTAATGATCTGAATGATATATTTCTTTTGCAGAAAGTTTCTCTCTCTATAACAAACTTGTATTTACTGTTTGATTGAACTTTGTTCTTGCGATGATTATGCTAATTCAACTTTGAATTCCGCTGCTATACTCTATTAATTGTATCAATTGGGAACATCTGATCCTACAATTGGTATCAGAGCAGGTTAATCATTGATCGATTAAACAATTGATCTCTGAAACTGCTCAAATTTTTCTCTAATTGATCGAATTAGCTGATTAAGTAAGAATTTGTTATAGATTGAAGTTTTCTGTTAACTTCTGTTGATTTGTCCTTCAATATTAATTTGTTTTGAATCAATTGATCGAAATTTGCATTAGCTTGTGTCTAATTGCTTGAATCTGTGATCATGACGACTCCAAACAATGATCCGCACAATACAGGCTCCGCAACCAAGCCTCCGATGCTTGTGCGGAGTGAGTACAACATATGGCAACGTAGAATGCTACATCACCTGTCAATTAACAGCGCAGGATGTTGGAAATCTGTAGTGCATGGTCCTTATAAACCCATGATTACTGATCCTGAAACTAAACTAATGATTCCGAAACCTTCGGATATGTATTCGGATGAGGATATCAAACTGTTTGAAATTGATGCGAAAGCTCATGGTATTCTGGCCATGGCTTTGCCAAATGAGATTTACTCTGGCTTGATGCATCATGATACTGCTCATGATCTCTGGGTTGCACTGAAAGAACAATTTGGTGGAACCGATGAGGTTTTAGCAAACACAAGAGAAATCCTCGCCCAACAGTATGAGACATTCTCTCATAGGAAGGGTGAATCATTGACTCAACAATTTGAGCGTTTCTCATGTTTAATTTCTGAGTTGAAAATGGTTAAGCAAGAATATACTAATAGTCAGATGAATAACAGATTTCTCAGATCACTACCTGAGAGATGGGATACTTATACTATTATCCTACGCTCCAGTGCAACTCTAGAACATCTATCTCTCACCCAACTTCATGGGAAACTCTTAACATTTGAGAGAGAGGTAGAACAAAAGAGAAAACTGTCTTCATCTGGAAAACTTGCTGATGATTTTGTTCCTGGTAACACTGCTTTGATAGGTCAGGAGTCAGAGTTTAATGGGTCTGAATGTTCTTATGATGAACATATTGATTTTTCTACTAACAATTCTGAACATGCTTTTGTGGGGGTTGATGGTAATGCAGGAAATTATGGTGATAACTTGTGTTTTGTGATGGATGATTTAAAAGGAATCCCGGATGATGATCTAGAGGAGATGGACATTTTGAGTCAAATGGCATTAATCAACATCAGATCACAAAAGTTCTATAAACGAACAGGAAGAAAGTTCCCTGGATTATCTGGCAAAACCAAAGTTGGATTTGACAAAGGGAAGCTGAGGTGCCATAAGTGTCATAGACTTGGTCACTTTGCTAGGGAGTGCAAATCTACTGGTTCTAACTCTGCTGCACCTTTTGTGACATTTCCAAACAACAACACATCAAGCAAAGGACCACAATCTTCTGGTACTAGTCAACAACAATTCTATCCAGCTCACTTTGTTCAACAAAATCCTATGCCATATCCATACCCTTGCTTTTACATGCCTCAACCTACACACACTCCAGCACTAATTCCCTCACAATCCCCTGCTCTTCCTGATCCCAGCAAATCTCAAACCAATCAGCAATCTCAACCACAACAACATCAGAGTTTCTTTACTCCTGGAGTAGTTGATTGGAGTAGTCTACCTGATGATTTATCTGACTTCAACATGCAGCCTTATTCTGAAAATGGTCCACATGGTGGAGACAATCCTTTTGGAAATCTTGCATTGATGGCTATTGATTCAACTGACAACTCTTGTCAATCTTCTTCAACATCACAGGTATCTTCTGAATCAAAAGCTAAGTTATGCTCAGAGTCATGTATTTCAGCATTTGCTTCCATTAGGGAAATAAATGTAGAATTGATAAATGAGAAATTTGAATTAGAGAAGGCTGTGGCTAAAAACAAAACTGAGTTTGAAAAAGCTTTAAATGAAAAAGAGTCTGATATTTATAAACTTAAATGTTTGTTATCTGATGAAAAAGCTAGAGTGGAAGTCATGCTTGTGAAGCATAATGATCTGAAACAAACACTTGCAGCAACCCAAGTAGAATGTGCAAGATGGGTTGAATCTTGCAAGGGATTTGAGTTGCTGTTAAACAAACAAACAGCATCAAATGTGAAGTTTGGTATTGGATACAATCACACTGCTCCTCCAACTGATTATACACCAAAAAATCTTAACTGTGAGTCTGAAGGAGACAGTGTATACCAATCCACCAAATCTTCAGAAAAGTCTGATGCTGAAGAATCATTTGAAAGTGATTCAAGTGCCTGCAAATCTGAGTCTGAAACTATTGACATTGAAACTTATTCTTATTCTCTTGGATGTACAAATGTTATCCAGGATGAAACATGTCAGGATAGTGTTTTAATTGAGATTAACCCTGATGAAAAGGTTTCAAATGAATTAAATTTAAAACTGGTTAAGTCAGATGGGCATGGCACTGGAGAGAAAGATGCACGGCTTCTGATAAGTCAGAATCACTCATCAGTAGTTGTAGAAAAAGCTGATGGCACAACTACTGATAAGTGGAAAAGGGTTGATAGACAAGTGCTGAAGAATACCTCTTCAGAGGTTGTCAGCACATCAGCTGTTATCAATTTGTCTACAAATACTGATGTTTCAAATGTGCTGAAGAACAAAAACTCAGTATCTAAGTCATCAGTACTTGTAGATAATCACAAGGGAAAGCAAAAGAGGGTGCCTTGTGAAATTTGTAGGCTGTTTAATCATTCCACTGATGATTGCTGGTACAGAAAAGGTTCTAAATTCAACAAAATAAAGCATAAAAACAAAAACCTTCTCAAAATGAAAACTGAATTTCGTTCCAAGTTTGTACCAGAATCATCTGTCAGTTCAAAGACTGGAAACACCTCACATGGAACTGAATCAAATAAGTTCAAGAAAGGTAAGGAGGTGGTTTCAGGTTCAAAGAAACAACACTTGAAAAATTCTTCATCAGTTAAGGAAACTAAAGTGTTAAAACCTAAAAATCCAAAGTCAGGTCAAAATGTGTCTAATGAAATCAAAATCTTGACACAAAATCATAATCAATTGATGTTAATGATGCAACAACTGCTAGGAAGAGTCAATCTGGCAGAGGCATCTGTTAATTCATTTCCTAAAAAGAAATCAAAATCAAAAGTCAAAGCAAAATCTTCTGATAAGAATGCTTCAAGTGTTGCTTCAACTGACACTGCTCATTTTGTTTATTCATGTGTTAACAGACCCAAAACCAAAATGGTTTGGGTCCCAAAGTCTAACTGAGTGTGTTGTTGTATGCAGGGTCCTTCAGCATGCCAAAATAGCATCTGGTATGTTGATAGTGGAGGATCCATGCATATGACTGGGAGCAGATCTCTCCTTCAAAATTATTTTACTGGAAGGAAGGGATTTGTATCCTTTGGAAATGATGCTAAGGGTTACATTATTGGGAAAGGTATGGTAACAAATGGTGAAATTAGGTTTGATGATGTGAATCATGTTGAAAATCTTAAATACAATCTTCTGAGTGTTAGTCAAATGTGTGATAAGGGTCATGTTTCACTTTTCACTAAGCAAGATTGTAGGATTTTATCTTCTGATGTGATGCCTTTGATTAGCAAAGTTTTAGATGAGTATACACTTCTTAAGGCTAACAGAGTGGGAAAGGTATATGCCTTTGATTTATCTAAGAATATCTCTGTCAAGGGTCATCCTTGTTTATTCTCTAAGGCCTCTTTCAAAGAATCAAATCTGTGGCATAGAAGATTAGGTCATGTGAACATCAAAAACATGAATCAATTGGTGAAACATGGTTTGGTTAGAGGTCTTCCTTTAAAGGACTTTAGTTGTGATGAGAATTGTACTGCCTGCTTGAAAGGAAAGCAACACAAAGTCTCTTTTCCTCCAATTGGAGATTCCAAATCCACTGGTTGCCTGCAACTACTGCACATGGATTTGTTTGGTCCTGTGCAGATAATGTCTATGGAAGAAGGTATTGATTATGATGAAACTTTTGCCCCTGTAGCCAGACTAGAAGCAATTAGATTGTTTTTAGCCTATGCTGCCTTACACAAATTAAAAGTTTTTCAAATGGATGTCAAAAGTGCTTTTCTATATGGTAAAATAAAAGAGGAAGTGTATGTGTGTCAACCTCCAGGCTTTGAGGACAATAAACATCCTGATTGGGTGTACAAGCTTGATAAAGCTCTTTATGGGCTGAAACAAGCACCTAGAGCCTGGTATGACACTTTATCCACTTTTCTTCTCAAAAATAATTTCACTAGAGGCTCCATTGATAAAACTTTATTCATAAAGAATGAAGGACAGCATAAGCTACTTGTTCAAATTTATGTTGATGACATCATATTTGCTTCTTCTGATCTAAAGTTGTGTGATGCTTTCACTGAGCTTATGACCAAAAATTTTGAAATGAGTGCCATGGGGGAACTACAGTTTTTCTTGGGTCTTCAAATCAAACAAAATCCTGATGGCATTTTTATTCACCAATCAAAATACACAAAAGAGCTGTTAAAGAAATTTGATTTGCAAAACTGTAAACCATGTTCCAATCCCATGAGCAGCACCACACAGCTTGATGCTGATCTGAAAGGTACTTCAGTGGATGAAACTCTTTATAGATGTATGATTGGCTCTTTGATGTATCTAACTGCATCAAGGCCAGACATTATGTTTGCCACTTTTGTCTGTGCTAGATTTCAGGCTGCACCTAAAGAATCTCATTTAATTGCTGTGAAGAGAATTTTCAGATACTTGCAGGGTACTCTATCTCTGGGAATATGGTATTCCACTGGACATTCCTGCAAGCTAGTTGCTTTTTCTGATAGTGACTATGCAGGATGCAAACTCTCAAGAAAATCTACTTCTGGTGGGTGTCAATTTCTTGGAAATTGTCTGGTTTCTTGGCAAAGTAAGAAACAAACATCTGTAGCCACTTCCACTGCTGAAGCCGAGTACATTGCTGCTGCAAGTTGTACTTCACAAATTCTCTGGCTTCAGTCTCAACTCTTGGATTATGGCATCAAAGAACTGAAGACACCATTGTTAATGGATAGTGTTTCAGCTCTTTGTATTGTCAAGAATCCAGTTCAGCACTCTAGGACTAAACACATTGAAATCAGACATCATTTTATAAGAGATTGTTATGAAAAGGGTCTGATTGATCCAAAGTTTGTTCCTAGTGCTGATGAGCTTGCAGACATCTTTACTAAGCCTTTAGACACCTCAACTTTTCAAAATTTAGTTCTAAGGCTTGGTATGCTGCAACTTGAATAGGTTGGTTTTTCATCAAATAAATTTTAATTTCTTTTCAAAAACCCAAAAATATTTTCAATTTTTCTTTTCAAAGTAAATTTTTTTTACCTTAGAAAAATATGACCTTTTCTAATACTCTAAGTTACAAGTACTGATGAGTATTGATTCACTAAGTACTGAAGGTCAAACATTGTTCACAAGTTCTGATGAACAAAATTTCTACAAAGTTCTGATGAACAAATTGTTTACAAGTTCTGATGAACACATTGTTCACAAGTTCTGATGAACAAAATTTCCACAAAGTTCTGATGAACAAATTGTTTACAAGTTCTGATAAACACATTGTTCACAAGTTCTGATGAACAAAATTTCCACAAAGTCTGATGAACAACTGATGAAAACAACTGCTGAAAAAAACTGTCGACAACACCTGATGAGTAATTTTACTCTTCAGTTGTTTTAACTTCTGTTGTTTTCTCTATTTAACTCAACCTTCTTCAGTTGTTTCATTATCACTTTCTCAGAACTTTTCATCTTTTTCAAAAACCTATTTTCCCTCTCAAGTCTTTGCATCCATGGCGTCAATCACCTTGAAACCTCGACACAATTCCGTTGCTTATCTGACCAAATCCTCCTTTTGGTCAAAGTTTGATGAAGCTGTGGACTTGATGAACTCCTCTCAATTCAAAACTGCCTTTCTCCTCAATCCAACTCTGTATGTCGAATCCATTCATCAATTTTGGATGAATGTTGAACTGATCAACGTGGGCACAGGAGTCATCTCACTTCGATCCACAGTTAATGGTCATAATGTGCACATCAGCCCCGCTGAACTCAGGGAGGTTCTTCAGCTTGATGATGCTAACCTGGTCACTCAGTTTCCTAAGAGCGTCACTGACCTCTGTTTTACAAGTCATGAATACCAGGGTGACCTGAGTGATTCCACACTTTTCAAGAAGCACTTCAATGACCCAGAGCGCCTGATATTCCATATGATCAACATCTGCTTGGCTCCGAAGTCTTCTTCATGGGACCAAATGTCCTCTCGATGGCAACAGGTATTGTATTCTATCCTAGAATCTCAAAAGCTAAATTTTTCTCAAATACTCTTTTCTGAATTAACTGAACATGCTGGTAAGCCTGTTTCTTCTAGATGGCTACTCTATCCACGTTTTATCATGGCCATCATAGAGAAACAGCTTCAGCAAAATGGCCTTGTTGGTCAGGGGATCTCTGCTCCAGCAGTTTTGTTGGAAGTATATTCCCGACACAACTCTAACCCTACTCTCAAAGAGGCTGCCCGAAAGCTAAAACCCAAGCAGAGGGAACCCACAGCCTCCACCACAAAATCCAAATCCAGAGTCCCCACTAAACCAACATCCAAACAAACCAAAAAGGCTGCTCAGGGAAATGAGTCCCCTGAGTCTGCCCATGCCTCACCAAGGCATGACATGGCCACTGGGAGTAGTCAACCAGTGATCCATCAGACTCCACCGGCTCAAACCGCCCAGGATTCCTCTCAACAGGAACCTGGTGCAACTTTTGAAGGGGCAGACACATTTCTAGAACCTCTTTCAGTTGAAAAGGTTTCTATTGAACAGCACCAATCTCCCCGGGTGCAATCTGTTTCAAAACCACTTCCTATGGAAACCACCCCAAATAGCCCAACTTTTGTTATTGCAAACATCCTGGATCAGTTGAACACTCCTATCCCCTCCCAGACACCTATCACTACTGGGATAAGCTCCAACATTGAGGGGGAGGATAAAAGTGTCTCTGATAGCCCACAGGATTATGACTACCACATCAGATCTCCTAGTGTGGAAAGAGAGATTCTGATATCTGACAAGGCTGCTACTTCATCACCTCCATCAGTTGGAGTGATTGCTAGTGGTACCATTGCTAAGACCTTGTCAGAGGCAACAACTGATGAAGGGGTTACCCATGAGGTTGGAAGTCCCCAGAACCAAGAAAAAGGGGCACCTGATCATGTTGAGCCACACTCAACTCAGGTAGATCCTGATAATCTCAGGAGGTCAGATGATTTAGCTAAGGCTACTGATGACCAAAGAACACTTGCTGAGGTTCTGAAAAAGAACCAAATCCTTGAGGCTGAGGTATGTAGACTCAATGAGCTACTCACCAAAATGTCCAAGGACAAAAGTCCATCTTCCCCACTTAACCCACATATGGCACCTTCTCATTCTGAAGGTCACCCAAACACTTCAACCACTACTTCACAATTTCAAATGCCACCAGCCTTTGCTTCAGGCACTAATCCTTTGGGTTCTAGCCCCCCAGAGGCATTAGCTGCTGCCTTTCTAAATATCCTCCCTCTCATCACTCCATTACTGAAAACAATTATTGTTCAAGCCCTTGATGAGAGGCTACCCTCCAAATCTCAAATTCAACAAATAGTTGATGAGGTTGTGACTGCCAGACTTACCACTCTACATACTCCTTCTTCCCCTGCAGCCAAAAAGGGGGAGTTAGGAACAGAGTCAGTCACAACTTCAGCTTCCAAAAGGCCAAGATCTGAAGATGTTGCTTCTGAAAGGTCTCCTGCAATTCAAGTGACTTATAAGAGACAGAAGAAGAAACCTGTTGAGGTTATCAACAGAGCTGATGAGGAGGTTGAGCAGGAAATGGCTGAGAAAGTAATTGAAGCAAGTGCAGAACAAGTGGAAGTTACAACATCTGATGTACAAAAACAGGCTACAACATCTGATGTACAAAAACAGGCTACAACTTCTGATGTACAAGAAACTGAACCAGAGGAGATACAAAATCAAGAGGTTCAAACTCAGGTTGTTGAGGTAAGGGCTCCTCCAAAGAAGAGAAGGCAACTTAGAATTCAAGAAGAAGAGAGTTCTGATGAAGAAGACAGGATGCCTATCTCTACAGTTATCAAGTCAAATGTTCAAAAGCCTGCACCATCAACAACTGGGTTGGATCTGTCAATTCAAAAGAAGAAGGTATCTCTTCCTGCCAAATATGTGCCTGAGAAGCCACTGGTGTTGGGACAACATCCAAAGCTCACACCAGAATCTCAAATGTTGGCAGTAAAAGTGAAGCTTGAAGAAGAAGAAGAGAACCAGAAACAGCATGATGAGCAAATCCTAAAGATGGTTGACAAGGATTATCCTCAGACATCAACCATTATTGCAATGAAGAAAGAAACTCAAAGGTTGTATGCTCTAAGGTTCACCTACCAGTATAGGAAGGAACAGATTAGAATGTGGCCTGATCCAAGAATCATTCATAGGATCCACAAGAGAGAGGCTCCAGCATCTTATGCCAGAAGAATCAGAAGGGTCTTAAGTGCTGACATTATGCTAGGGTCAGTACTTGATCCTTGGGAGATAATCAATGACTTCAAGAGTGTGTATAACTCTGGCTCAAAGGCTCCAAAGTTTATAGAGAACAAAATGATCAAGAAAGGCTTGGTATATAGGAAACTTGAAAATGTTCAACAAAATGAGCTTTCTCTATTTTTGGAAGGGAAGCATCCTGATGAGTTTGTATACAGAGAGATTACTAGAGTTGAGCTGAATGATGGGACAACGGCCAGGTACTTGTCTGAGTACTATGGACCTGAGTCTTTCTTTGAAGGTGAACCTGAGAGGCTGACTCCAGAAGAGAAGGTAATACTGCTTGAGGCATATGTCAGGGAGTCCTTCAGGTTAGTATATAATCAATAGCTTTAATGAGAGGGGTTAATGCTCATAGTCCATTTCCCCAATGGAGTTCCCTCTCATATTTTGCTTGTTAGATTTTTTTTTGGAAGCTGTTGATTATCAGGCATACACTTTAACTGGTCATTTTGATACTGATCTCAAAGAAAAAGACTTATCTTTCAGCCTGGGAATGAATAAGTGAGACCATAAATAAGTTAGAGGTTTTTGGCTGCATTGGTTCAGGGGGAGTTTGTTGGACTAAAAGAACCAATGAGCCTGATCAGAAAAATCTCTAAGTCTCACAGCACTTATAACGACTGAAGAAGAACACAACAGCTGACATTCAATGTACTGAAGACACAAGATCTGAAGTGATATACAACAGCTGAAGTGCAATTCATCAGATGTTGTATTGTGTAGTTTAGTCTTCAGTAGTTTTCTTTCAGTTCTTGTAAAAGTCTAATGAGTAGTTTACTCATCAGATGTTTTAGTCTTTTTACTTCAGTAGTTTTAATACTTCAGTAGTTGTAAGAGAATGTCTTCAGATGTTGTAGACATTCTCAGTAGTTTAGTTATTTTTCAGTTGTTTTGTTTTGTCTGTTAGGTGTCAACATCATGTGACATCATCAGACGTCACTGTCTCTATATAAGGGCAGTTGACATGTTTGTAATGGTAACGAAGTTAATGATCTGAATGATATATTTCTTTTGCAGAAAGTTTCTCTCTCTATAACAAACTTGTATTTACTGTTTGATTGAACTTTGTTCTTGCGATGATTATGCTAATTCAACTTTGAATTCCGCTGCTATACTCTATTAATTGTATCAATTGGGAACATCTGATCCTACAATGGTTCTTAAGCAGAATGAGATGATGTCACACATGGATATCAATGATTTTATTCAGAAGTTGAAGGAGCAGGAAATTGAGAACAAGTGGAAGGCTAAGAGGGTTGCTCAAGTTCAGGATCCTTTATTGTACTATTCTACACCTACTGTGGAGAAAACTTCTTCTCATGCTCCACTGAAGACTGGTTTTGTTTCTCAGACTGCTGAAGCTCCATCTTCAAATCAGATTCATTTCAGTCAGTCATCATCAGCTTCAAGTTCTCAGAAAGAGCATCATCAACCAGTCACAAGTCTGAAAACAGAGAATTTTGATAAAGTTACAGTTGAGATTGCTAAGGAGCACATGGGTCTTTTGTCTACTTTGGTCAGTTCTAATGATGGACTGGTAGCAGGACAGATTGGCAATCCTTATCTGACGAATGATGACTATTCTCAGATAGATCCAGATGACATGGAAAGGATTGACATTATGTGGGCTTTGGCAAGTGCTGTGAGGAGAGTTAAGGAGTTTGTGAAAAGGACTGGCAAAGACATTAACTTGAACAAAGAATCTAAGTTTGGATTTGATATGGCCTCTGTCACTTGTTACAATTGTGGAGAAAAGGGTCACTTTTCCAGACAATGCAAACATCCAAAGAAAGCTGGAAACAAGAATCCTTTTCATCATCAGAAATCTTCTGCAGCAAATACAGAAAGAAGACTTGTCCCTATTGATTCTCCTGCTCAGACTAGTTTTTCAAATGCAGGCAAAGCTTTGATGGTACAGCAGGATGAAGGTGAAAATTGGGATTTCAGATTTAATTCTGAACAGGGGGCAAGATAAAGCTTGTGTTGCTGAGATCCAGAAGACAGATGATCTACTTGAAGGGAGTACTGCCGAAGGAGCACAGCTCAAGACAGAAGAAACATTTGGATCAGAGTCTGAAAGCTTGACTGATTCTGACACTCAATCTGAGTCTGATGCTGATGTTGAAGAATCTCCTACTCAGTTTGCCTTGATGGTAAACTCATCTGCTACTCCTGCTGCAACTTCTCAGTCTGATCAGGTATCTGATGATTGTTCATCTTCTGTTTCTAATTGTTTTAATTGTGTTGACCTTAAAAGCAAGGTCCTTTCCTATCAAAATCACAATGCTGCTTTGATCAGTGATCTCAACCAATGTATTGATGCTAACAAAGTTTTAAAAGCTAATGAAAAAGATTTTCAAGCTAAAATTGAACTTTTAAATAGACAACTTCATGAGGCTGAGATTGCGGTTCTTAACAAGCAAGATGCTATAACTTCTTATCTCAATACCATTAATGAGGTAAAGAAGAAGTTAGCAATAGTTGAGTGTGATTATGAGACCCTAGGACAAAAGCTTAAGAGCTATGAGAGTGCATCTTATATCATTGAGCACATGCTTAGCAAAGAAGCTGATCATAAGGGTAAGGGAACTATGAGTTATCAAAGATGTCCTCCACCAATCTTAAACAGCTTTGTCAATTCACCAAATGACAAAGATGTTAAAGATTTTCAAGTTATAACTCCTTTAGTAATTGATCCGATTGGGATGATTACTGATGAAGGTTCCTCTTTGTCAAAGGAATCTTCGGTGGATGGACTTGTAGAGGATTGGGTTTCAGATTCTGAGGATGAATCTGATGATTCATCTGATTGTGTTACTGCTCAGAATCCACTCCCTGTTATCAAAAAGGGTGACCCAATCTCAACTTCAAAAATATATCAAACCTTAGGTTTTGTGAAAGCTTCAAAAGAAAATGAAGCTTGTATGTTGAACAAGTTTGACAATCTTGTCCCAAATGGGAAAAAGGGTTTGGGTTTTCATCAGAACACGCCTAAAACAAATGTTTTTAAACCAAAAAGGCAATCTTTTTCTGAATTAAAACATTTTCATAAAAAAGGAGAACCAGTTTGTTTTGAGTGTGGTGCACCTGGGCACTTTGTTAGATCTTGCCCACAGTTGATCAGACCAAAGGTTGCACCACCCAGAAAAAAAATCAGATTTTTGTTAACCCTGTCAAATCTGAATCCAAGTCAATTCAGACAAAACACAAACAACCAAATCAGGTTAAATCTGTGGACAAGGGTAAAAGGAAACTGGTGAACTTGAATGTTCCCAAGATGGTAAATGTTGATCAAGTTAAATCATCATCCATTTATCTGAAAAATTCTTTCAGTAAAAATGCAGTCTGGAAAGTAAAGTCTGAGACTTCAGTTCCACCCACTTCAGACAAGGCTGTTTCAGATGGCAAATGGATCGATGTTATGATCCGAGACTCATTGGGTCAACCCAAGACTGTAAAGGCTTGGGTTCCCAAATTAAACTAATTGTCTTATTTTTGTGCAGAATGCCCCAACAGCTGCTTTAAACAGCTCTTGGATTGTCGATAGTGGGGCTTCAAGGCACATGACAGGAAATATCTCTTTGCTCTCCAACGTTCAATTTGTTCATGGTGGTTATGTAGCTTTTGCTGGTGACAAAGGTGGTTTTATCACGGGAGAGGGAATCTTATCAAATGGGCAAGTTTCTTTTGACAAAGTCAGATATGTCAAGCAATTGGAGAATAATTTGCTTTATGTATCACAGATCTGTGATAAAAACTACAAAGTTCTTTTCGATGACTCCAAATGCTACATTCTAAAGCAAGGTGTAGTTATTCCTGAAGATTGGATCTTGATGTCTGCCCCCAGGAAGCAAGACTTGTACGTACTCAATATGGCCACAGCTTCAACTATATCCTCCACAGCTTCATGTTTTATGTCATAGGCAACAGAAAAAGATTCAATACTTTGGCATAAGAGGATGGGTCATTTGAGTCTACGCAAGATGAATCACTTGGTACACAACAATCTGGTTGAGGGGGTCAGTCTGAAGAACTTCATGTTGTCTGATGTCTGTGTTTCTTGCAAAAAGGGCAAGCAAGTCAAGCAGTCTCACAAACCGAAGAAGTATCACTCAATCACTGTTCCACTTGAGCTGCTCCATATGGATCTTTTTGGTCCTGTTAACCGCAAGAGTATTGCTGGGGATCAATACTGTCTTGTTATCACTGATGAATACTCCAGATACTCTTGGGTTTTCTTTCTAAAGGAGAAGTCTGAAACGTTTGATTGCATTCAAGTGTTGGTTACCAAACTTGAATCTCTCTATAAGCTCAAGATTCACATACTCAGAACCGACAATGGGACAGAGTTCAAAAATCACAATATGGAGAACTTTTGTAATGAACGAGGTATTGTTCAACAATTTAGTGCTCCATATGTTCCCCAAATGAACGGTGTTGCTGAGCGAAAGAACAAGACTTTGATTGAGGCTGCTAGGACTATGCTTGCAGATTCGTCTCTTCCAGTTCAATTCTGGAATGAAGCTGTAGCTAATGCTTGTTACACTCTAAATCGAGTGTTGATAGTAAAGAGACATGGGAAAACTTGCTTTGAATTTCTCCATAACAGAAAGCCAAATCTTAAGTATCTTGAACCATTCGGTGCACCATGCACTATGCTTAAGAAACATGAGCAAGGCAAGTTTAATGAAAAGGTGGAAGAAGGGTATTTTCTTGGGTACAACACTCCAAATAAAAGAGTTTATAATAGATCAACTCAAAATGTGGAGGAGTGGTACCATGTTGATGTCCAGAAGTATTCCATGCCCCTACCTGGGAAGGGTCCTGATTGGATGTTCAATTATTCTGATCTGTTTGACTCCTTCAACATGCCTCCCATGTACACTGATGAAGATGTTGTTGTTCAGATGCTGTATGATGCACAAAATGCACCTGAAGAAACAATGCATCCCTCATCTATTTCCACTCCTACAGCACAGACACATGAGACAACTCAGTTCCTCCAGCTGCCCCTGAACCAGCTGTTGACAATCTTGTGCCAGGACTTGAGGATCTGAATCTGAATAATCTTGATCCACATGTTGAAGTTCCCGCTTATCCTGTTGGAAGAATTAATCGGATTCATCCTCAAGAAAACATTATTGGAAGTCCTTTGGATGGAGTTAAGACAAGAAATCAGCTTTCTTCAGGAGGACTTGCTGACATTCTTGATTTTACAGATGTAAATTTTTGTGCCCATTCATGTTTTATCTCCCAAGTTGAGCCACGTACTGTTACTGAAGCTCTCAAAGAAGAATCGTGGGTAGATGCAATGCAAGAAGAACTCCTTCAGCTCAAAAGGTTAGGTGTCTGGCAATTGGTTGACAGACCAAAAGGTGTGAAAGTAATAGGCACCAGATGGGTTCTTCGTTGCAAGAAGGATGATCATGGTATCATTGTGCGAAACAAGGCACGTCTGGTTGTTCAAGGATTCAGACAAGTTGAAGGTTTGGACTATAATGAAGTATTTGCACTAGTTGCTCGACTTGAAGCCATTCGTATCTTCTTGGCTTATGCATCCTTCAAAAGGTTTAAAGTTTATCAGATGGATGTAAAGAGTGCATTTCTTCTTGGTGTGATAAATGAAACAATGTATGTCAGTCAACCTCCCGGGTTTGAGGATCCATTGCATAGAGACCAAGTCTACAAGCTAGACAAGGCCTTATATGGATTGCATCAAGCGCCGCGAGCATGGTATGAGACACTGTCTACTCACCTTCTGAACAACGGGTTCAGAAGAGGTGTCATTGACTGTACACTGTTCATTCGAGAAAAGGATGGTGACTTACTCTTGGTGCAAGTATATGTGGACGACATCATCTTTGGTTCAACAAATGATGGTTTGTGCAAAGAGTTTGAAAAGGTTATAAAAGAGAAGTTCGAGATGAGCTCAATGGGAGAGATGAAATTTTTTCTGGGTTTACAAGTGGATCAATCTGAGGCAGGAATCTTCATTCATCAAACCAAATATGTTGGGGACATACTGAGCCGGTTCAGTATGTCTGATGCAAAGCCTGCTGGTACCCCACTGGCTGTGAATAACGGGATTACACCAGATGAAAAGGGGGAGTTAATTGATGCTACTTTGTACCGAGGAATGATTGGGTCTCTTATGTATCTTACTGCTTCTCGGCCAGACATCATGTTCGCCACATGCTTGTGTGCACGTTATCAATCAAAACCAAGAGTGTCTCATCTGATTGCTCTCAAAAGAATTATGCGTTATCTGAAAGGTACTCCTGATCTTGGTTTATGGTACCCTAATGATGATAATTTTGAACTTACTGCATACAGTGACTCCGATTATGGTGGCTGCAAAAGAGACTTCAAGTCAACATCTGCGGGATGTCAGTTCTTTGGAACCCGATTGGTTACCTGGCAGTGCAAGAAGCAGACGTCGGTGTCTACCTCAACCTGTAAAGCTGAATATATTGCTGCTGCTAGTTGTTGTTCTCAGATCATCTGGATCCAACAGCATCTCAGGGACTGTGGGTTACATTTTTCTAACACTCCTATATATGTTGATAATATTGCCGCCATAGCTGTCACTAAAAATCTTGTTTAGCACTCGAAAACCAAACACATCGACATTAAATATCACTTCATACATGATTGTTTTGAAAAGAAATTAATCGATGTTGTTAAAATTCACACCAATCACCAGAAAGCCGATCTTTTCACAAAAGCTTTTGATAAACCCAGATTTTTATATCTGTTATCGGCTAATGATGTTTTCCAAAAGGATGAAGTCCTACCTTCATCTGAATCTAACAAATGATCATCGTTTTTATTAGTTATTTCTGTTATTTCTTTTAATTCAGTATTTCTGTTATTTCTTTATTATAAACAAAAATACAAAAAGATTTTCTGTTTTAGGTTTTTAGGGGGAGAAAAAGTATGCAATTTGAAAAACCAAAAACATTAAAAATTTGAAAAACCAAAAACATTTAAAAAAATTATGAAAAATGAGAAAGTCTTCTTTAAGAAAGTAATACATCAATCTATCATGTCATAGAAGCTAAAGTGAATGTGAAAGCTAAAAACACATGAGAATTATAATGTGATGTACTGATAGGCCGATGTTACAAAATGGATAGACAATTTGTGATGACTTTGAAAGTTTGATTGGTGGGATCTGTTTCAGAAAACCAGTTGAGTGAGAAATAGTTTTTGACTCAAATCAAGCATACACCGGTCATCATAGAATCAAATGAGGTTTCAAACATAAACAAGCTGGTATTAAGCTTGAACAAAAAGAAGAACAAGCTGGTATTAAGCTTGAAGAAAAAACAAAAACAAGCTGGTATTAAGCTTGAAGAAAAATTAAAGCAAGTTGGTATTAAGCTTCAGAAAAACTTAAACAAAATAAGTTCGATTCCATATACGTGCCATATTGCTGGGACGAACCTAGCTGAAGCCGTCCATTTGGATAGAACAAGAAAAATACAAAAAGACAATAAAATTGGAACCTTATAGAATTTATGATGACTGGTATTAAGATATGCTGAAATGAGTTATAAACTGATTTTGATCTTTAAATGGTAAAATGAAATGGGTAACACAATCAGAAAACATGAGTGATCATAAATCTTGTTTAGAAGTTATGTAAAATAAGGTTTAAAATTGGACAAATATATCAGTAATCATGATTATAGGACAAGTGTGTTTGAAGTGAAACATTCAGTGAAGCTGATTTGATGTAATTAGGTGTATGTGTTTCTTTCTCAATAGACTTCTCACAAAAACATGTGTTTCTTTGTATTTAGTTGCTAGTTGTATAGTCGTATTTTGTTTCAGAAAAGTACAAAAAGATTTTCTATTTTCAATTTTAGTTTTGATGATCATTTGTAGGTTCAGACGTCTGTCTCATCTGAATCCTGAACCAACCAGACATATCTTCATAATTGTCATCAATTTTTCTGATTCAAACAGTAAAATCTTGAAATCAGTTTGTGTTTTGGGTGTTAAAATTCTCATTTGCCCGAATGAGATGTTAGATTCATTCATTCGGCCGAATGACTCCATTCGACGAATGAGTCATTCGACCGAATCACTCATGACAGAATCAGTCTCATTCGGCGAATGACTTGTGACGAATGACCCATTCGTCATACTCATTCGGCGAATGACTCATGCCGTATGACCCATTCGTCAGTCACATTCGGCGAATGAACAAATGTCGAATGACTCATTCGGCATTCACATTCGGCGAATGTGGGACCCTATATAAACAGTAATTCGGACGAACAACCTCATTCGCCAAAATTCTCTTTCGCCCTTACTGTGTGTTTTTATTTGCCAGAAAAACTTCTCTCTTCGGTCGATCTTTTTCTAGTGATTCCTTCTCACCCAGCCACTGATAATCTTCTTTATTGTCATATCAGGTACATTGGGATCGAATATCTTCAAGTTCTGACCGTGAAATCATAAAGAACCGAACAAATTTTAGGGTTTTAGGGTTTTCCATTTCGCCCTTGTTATAAACTGTCAAATTGGACTTGAAATCACATGATTCATGTTTTAAAGTTGTTAGTCGGTCGATTCTGAGCATAGATATCTGATTTTTATGGACTGATTTGATTTTTTTTTAAAACTGGTTTTGAATTTCAAAAGACAGCCGAATGACGCCATTCGGCGAATGTCTCATTCGGCGAATGAAGGTCATTCGGAGAATGACTTCATTCGAAGAATGTTTCATTCGGCGAATGACTTCATTTGAAGTATGACTCATTCGGCGAATGACTTGTCATTCGGCCAAATCAATTACATTCGGCCAAATTGATTTATCTGTTAACTGTTTTGATTTGATTCTGTTGTTCTGACATGTGAATTTCTCTGATTATCAGAATGGCTGGATATAAATCAGTGACGAAGAACAACATATGCGCACATCTGGATCTTACCACTCCGAACGCCAAGCACTACACTGAGATTATTACCTTTCTCAGGCGTTCGAGGATCTTTACTGCCATCTCCACTATACATGTGCCATATCATTCGCATTAACAGGATTTCTAGGCTTCGGCAGATATCGATTGTGAGGCTGAACCTCCAGTGATCAGAGGGAAGGTTCTTGGACATGATGTGGTTATTTCAGCCGAGCACATCAGGAGAATTTGTGGTTTTCAGGATTCTCCTGATCAGCCTTATTTGTTAGATCGCTACCTAGTTCGCGGCTGCTTTATGAGATGCAAGTATGAGGGAGACCTAGGAGCTGGGATTCTCAACAAAGCTTATATGTCTCCGCAGTTTAAGTATCTTGCTCACGTTCTGATTCTCTGTCTTGGATCCAGGAGAGGAGGATTTGATGACATGCGAGAGACCATACAGTGTGCCTTTGTTGCACTTGTGCTGAACAGACCATTCAACTTCTCTGAGATGGTTTTCACTCACATGAAGGAGAACGTAGCTTTGAAGGGAGACAAGAAATTTTTGATGTACCCGAGGTTCCTGCAACAGTTGATAGATTCTCAGTTACCTGACTTGCCGAAGATCAATGCTGACATTATCAGGCTGGAGCATATGAATGATCTCACCCTCAACAGGGTGATGTCATACAGAGGTAAAGAAAGGAAGCCTGCTACTAGATCCTTATTTGGTCATCTCTCTAGGCCAGAGTACATAGCTCTGCTGGTCGGAGATGGAGACATGATGATTCTGACTCAGATATGGAGGACATAGTTGTGCCCGGTGATGATGGAGATGATGAAGGTACTGGTGGTGTTGGAGGTGAAGGTGTTGGTGGTGCTGGAGGTGCAGGTGTTAGTGATGCTGGTGATGCTTGTGTTAGTTCAGTTGCGGTGAGCACTGTTGGTGTTAGTGCTGATGTCGGTACAGATGCTGGAGTTAGCACCTCCTTAGCTGCAGATGAAGAGGTTGACATTGATTCATTGATGGAGTTGGATTTCTTGACGACTACAACCTCCACAGTGTCTATTCCTCTTGATACTACAGTCACTACATCAGCAGCAGATGAAGATGAGTCAGAGGACTCAAGTGAAGATGATTGAAGCCGGTGCTGATGAGGCTGGTAGTTCTGATTCTGAAGATACACCTGATGAGGAGTTTGAGACTGTTTGGCTTGGGGGAGGATGAGAAAGAGGAAAAGGAAGAGAAGTGAAGCAGAGATAGAAGAGATTGCTGATCCATTATTTGTTCCAGAATTTGACATTTCTCCACCTCCTCGGTCTTCTGCTCCTGTTACTGCAGCTATGTCTGCTGCTGCTATTCAGTTTACATCTTCACGGGCTGGGAGAGGAAAGAGATCTAGGTTCTCTTTACAGAGGAGGTCAGAACTGACGACAGTTGCTACAACTATTGTCACATCAGTAGCAGATGTCTCGGTTTCATCACTGACATGGTCAAGGGCTACTCATGTTCGTGCTACCACTGCCCCTCTGACCACCTCTATGACTTAGGCTCCCATATTCTCTACTGCATCTGCTGGCCCTTCTACATCTCGAGCTGACACGTTCATACCTACTGTTTCAGTTGTTGATCAGCTGAGCACACTGAACAGTATGGTACTTAGATTGATGGAGAGGAGCATGGAACAGGAAAAGAAGAATAAAGAGCAGGAACTGGTGATTGCTCAGCTTACTCAGAGAATAGAAGAGCAGGATGCTTTGCTTCTACAAGCAGCAGATCAGCGAGCAGATCTCAGGGCTAGATCTGTTCAGCAAGAGGAGCAGTTGTTAAAGTACATTGATGAGCATAATCAGTTGGCACTTACTGCCATTGATTTCAGTGATCGTATTCTTGCTCTGGAAGCTGAGAACGCCCGACTTACTGAACTGGTTGAAGGTTCCGAGGAAGGCACACCCAGAATTGAAGGTTCTGCAGCAATCTCCGGTGATTCAGACTCAGACAAGAAAGAAGAAGAGGATGATGAAGAAGAAGATGAAGATGAAGAGTCTGAGGAAGAAAAAGTAGATTATGATAGTACTGACAAAGACGAGGACTCTGATGATGATGATCAGTCTGGATCAGGGAATGGGTCTTCTGATTCTTCAGGTTCTGGTGATGATGATGACCAAGACCCCTCTCCTTCTGAGATTAGGTCCAAGTCTGCACATGACAAGAAGAAAGCTCCTCCTCCTCCTCCTCCTACTCAGACAGAAGAATCCACAGCTGCCGAGGAAGTCGAATCTGTGCCATTGAGACGTCAGTTAGATGAGACTTTGACGATCAGCTACGGAGCAAATAGCCGAGCTGTATTCGGTTAGCTACAACAAAGAGGAGGGGGAGATCATTCATTGCTTATCTAGGGAGCAAATAGCCGAGCTGTTCAGGTTGAATCCTGATGAGGTAGTTGTTGATGACACCTCAGCTCCGATTGATGAAGAGCCTACTCCAGAGGCCTTTGATGATGTGGATGAGGTTATTCTTGAAGACATCACTGAAGAAGAGTACCCAAAGTATACATCAGCTGAGGACGAGCTGCCAACATTCACTGATCAGTTTGATCAAGCCACTGAAGATCTACTGATCCGGTACTTAGAAGAACAAGTTGAGGTTAGCAAAGCCAAAGCTGATGATCTGAAGAAAAGAAAAGAAGAATGGCAGAACTACTGGGAGGTCTTAAAGAAAGAGAGCACAATGAAGATACCAGCTACACACAAGAAAGGCTACAGGACCAAAGACTACAAGGCTGGAGGTCAAATCATTAGCTGGGCATACTTTCATGATTTAGAGTGCTATGCGGTGAAGAGAGAGAGAGGAATTGATTATTTCAAGCATCCCCATGACTTTAAGACGTTTCCAGGCTTTGAAGTCAATCAATTAGCACGTCTAAAGATGTTGTACAATGAAGATTCGGGGATGTCTGCTTGGTTTTCCCGGCAACTCCAGTACGAGTACCGAAAGAGGTGGGTGAACTTCCAACCTCAACAGCCTGAACGTTATTATCTGCCTGAGATTGATGGAGACACCAGATGTTGGTGCATATTTTAGGTGTCCGCTGCTTTTCGAATAGATTAGATTTGTATTTGCTTATTTGTAATCACTTGTATGTGTTTGTATGTTGTTAATCTGGAAACTGAGTCGTTCGTAGGAGCATCTGCGAGTGGATATTATGTAAAGGGACCCATTCGGCGAATGAATGGCCGAATGGCTTCATTCGGCCGAATGGGCTACAGGCCCTATAAATACCAGTTTTCCAGATTTAGGGTTTAAGGTTTTTTGTGTGTGTTCTTGGGTTTGAGCACGAGAGGGGGAGAGATCATGCTCGATCTCTCCCCGGCAACACTATGTTCTTTTATGATGTGAATACAATCATGTAATCATTCGATTCTATCAATATATCATTTGATTTTGTTCATCATCTTCATGTTCGTCGTGTGTCAAAACCCTAACCTTCCGTCCAAAGTGAAATCGCCGGTCCGATCACGTCTTTACACCAGAAAGCATAAAGTTATCCTGAAGTGGCTTCCTCCTAAAGTCTTGAAGAAGATTCCTTTGAGGAAGATGCGTCAAGATTTTATGGAAGGGTTCCGATGGTGGTATTATGACGGGCATACTGGAGAAGCTATGATCGTTCTATGCAAAGATAAGAAGTGGGAGACAGTACGGATTTTTGAGCCAATGTGGTTGACCAATTTGTCCCACAAAGATGTCCAAGCATTGTTTCGTCATCAAATTTTCTTTGATGTACAGGACATGGTACAAGCACTATAGTTTATGAGAGTGATCCGTCTCTGCAGTATATTCAAGATTCATGCTGGAGCAGACTGGAAAGCTATCACTGAGAAATACTTCAAGAAAGACACTTCCAAGAGCTGAACTAGGTCCAAGGGGGAGTTTGTTGATGCACTTAATGTCCCTAGTTCAATTTTGTACTAATCATCATGTAAAGATTAAAGTTATATTAATGGAAGTTGTCTTTATACATTGTTCTTAATGTTTAATATTGATTATCTGATTGTTTGAATTGATTAATTAATATTTGAGTATGAGTATGACTCATTCGGGCGAATGACTCTAACGAATGAAGTCATTCGCCGAATGAGAATAGCGAATGACTATACTCAGCGAATGAGCCATTCGCCGAATGACTCATTCGACTGACTTGTCTATTCGACATAGTCATTCGCCAAATGAGTTGTTTCGGCCACTCATTCGGCCGAATGACTACAGTCTATAAATATAAGTTCAAAATCATTTCAAACCTAATTTTTCGAAGTCCTCATTCTTCCCAGTGCACTCTAGTGTCAAACCCTTGAAGTTTTGAGCGATTCTTCACGTCCAACTTCGATTCTCAACCCGTGGTGATCGATTCTCACTCGCACGTTGATTCTACACACTCGATTCACCACGGTTGCTGTTGATTTCGATTGGAAAACCCTAGAATAGGATTTCGCACTATTCCAGAGGCTGTCAAGCAGATTTTCCTTGGAATCGGATTGTTTCCGAGCTCCTAGTTGGTCCTACACTAAGGTCCTCTGTGGTACATTATATTGAGATAATTATGATGAATGATGATTATTGATGATGAATGCTGATTATCTATTGAATATGTTTGGTTGAGATTTATTGGATATACTTGAATGACTACTTGTTATTACTTGAATTATTTGATTTGTGTGTTTGTTGTGTCTACAGAGTTCAATTATCTCACAGGTTGACATGTGGATTTTATTAAAAATTATAAACTTTAATAAACACTTATAAACATTTTTGGAAAATGAAAACTTATGATTACTCACCAACTACTTCGTAGTTGACATTTAATTTTCGACATGTTTCAAAGAATGAAGAAAAGTAGGTAAAGAAGGACAACTTCACATCTTTTGGACATCATCACTTAGGGTCTCGGACTTAGTTAAATTAATTGGATTACTGAAGACTTGTGTTTAGTTAATTTAGCTATATCTTTTGTGTAAATTGTTGTATTGAAATCATGACAAACATGATTTTTGTGTAATTACTTTAATTGAATTAATTTATATGTGATGATATATTTAGATGCCCACGAGCGTATGTGTCACACCCCCACCCCTCGTCACCTCGTGTCTGGTCTGACGTCACCGAACTGGTTGCGGAAGCATAGTGGTGATGTCTCCGAGGTGAGGGGTGACTTACTTGAACCGATATCATAAGCACACAGATGAACTTAAAGTAAACTCATTACAAGGATGTCGCAATCACAATTACATTACAACTATATTTATTTAATTACAATATTAATTATACAAGTGCAAATATCCCAAAAGTGCATCCTCACCGGCTATTACTGTTTACCTGCAAAAAGTTTTGAGTTTGAAACGTCAGCACAAAGCTGGTGAGTTCGACAGTTCATTTTAAAACAATATGATATGATAAGCACGTTCTCAAAAGTTCAGTTCTGGATAACCATGGGACCTGTATCTAGTTCCTTTCGGACGTCTAGTCTGTCTCAAGATATTACCCGTCGGTACATATCTTAGTGCCTCATTATCTTAATGTCTATCACACCATTAAGAAGTTCAGGAAACAGATAACAAACATTCACACAAGGGGAGATGCAATCCTCCCAGCAAATGGGGTGTCAACCAATAGTACTATCAATGTTTTCTGTTCGGCCACACATGGGTTCACTAGATACAGTTCAAAAATGAGGACTTTCAGTTCCATGATAGAGTTCAGTCTACAGGCAAAATCCCATGAAATCCCACAAAATCACATGAAATCACACAGATATCATTGATGCATATCATATGTTCAGACAACAGTTTGCAGAGTTTCCCCGATGTTTATAAAAGATTAAAAATAAAAGGGGTTGTACGAAACTCACCTGATGATAATAGGTAGCAGAGTATCACCAAACTGATAGTACAGAGATGATTCTGCATTTAGTTATTTTTAATAAGTTATTTATGTTCTAGTTTACTGATTAGATCCTTCTGAACGTTCAATGTCAAAGACATTGCTTAGTAAATCATCAACTCGATATTAATTATATAATTAATTAATTTAAGGTTATATCATACAATGTATGATAATGTAGGAACCTACATTGCGTTAGATTCCTAATTCAAAGTTGATGACACTCTTGATTAATCAGAATAATCTCAGATTACTCAAATAGTTAATGTTGTTGATTATAATGCTAAAACAGTTTCTAGATGATTTAATGGCTTAGGAGTGATTAATCCTTATTATTGATTACCCAAATATCATAAAATATCACAATGTAGCATCAGAATAGGTGAAATAACCAGATTTAACATACTAATCTGACGGTTATCACAAACATCAGATAATCATTCCAATGAGTATGTTAATGATTATGATTAGTTTGAAACACTTGGATTTAACCTTTGCATTTCAAAGATTAATCAAACTAATCACCTACATTGTCATAATCAAATGGTTTAAACCATTATAGTCATGGGTATGATTTCATGAAAATCGGGCATTACAACAGATCAAAACAAGGATTTAACCGTTAGAACTTCGTGTTCTTCGTTTATAATCAATCCTAGCCATCATCTAGGCAATAATCAACAATCCTAACTATCTCATTACGTTCAAAATCAAGATCTAATCAATCAAAATCAAACTAGAAGGTTAAAACGAACCGTTACCTGTTCTGACGAATTTCTGCGGTTAGAACGACGATCAGGACTTGTATATATGATTCCTGGGATGATCCGGATGTTTAAGGGGCTTTGATTTGAAGTATGAAGGTGTTAGGAAGCCAAAATTTCGCCTGGAGGTCGCTTGGGTCGAAATAATGCGATTTTGAAGCTTTCCACAAGTTCTGATCGTCTTTATCCAATTTTAGCCGACATAGTACCTGGGGCGCATCGCCCCAACTGGAGGGTTGGGGTGGGGCGTACCGCCCCACGTCATCAGGACCACCATTTTGGTTTTAAACTTCGTTTCGCGATTCCGGGAGCATACGAACTCCGTTTTGCGCACGGTTTTCGCCCACGTTCATCATTTTTCACATACTATCAATCCCCAATAACAAAAGTTACTAAATCCTTGTGGATTTCAAGCACGACCAAATGTGCTCACGTCATTAATGCCGAATTCTTCGTACGCAACTGTCACAGTCTCCTCCTGTTAGAGAAATTTCGTCCCGAAATTTAGTGAAGACTTACATTAAGACAATTGTTTATGAGAATAGATGTGGGTACTTTGCTTTCATTTGTTCTTCACTATGACAACTAGTACCGAACCGTCCGGCAAGTCCGTACGGTGTGTGTACTTTCACGTTAACTATGTGTAAATACAGTACGTAAACAGTTGTGTGACAACAGAAATCGGAAAACAAATCACAGTTGTATGTGTTTAAGTGAAAACTTAAATACGGTAAATACAACAACTCAGGAGAAACAACAGTGTTCAAACGAATAACAATAACGAATCGGTTGCGATCTGATATCCATAGATGACAGGAACCAGATGACCGACAATTAAATGCGAAAACCAAGTGATAACAGGATGTTCAGTTGAGTACGACAGTGAGGAAACACAATTCAAAATCAGATTTACAGTGGCGTTTCAGAATAATAAACTGACATCGTGTTTGCGTGGGTGACGATTCACACAAACATATCTGTGAGTTTAACGTTCTGAACGATAACTGATAATTAGAAAACCAAATCAGAAAGTGAAACGTACGATCGTGTTCGTACAGTTAGCGCTCTGTACGAAGACGCGCGTAAGTGACGCGATCTGACGAAACAAAAACGAAAACACGACACGAACGATAATAAATTTAATAAAATAAAATAAATAACATTTTACAATTTTGAAACTCATCAAAAATAATCAAAGAAATCTAAATTTCAATCTAAAAAGTTTAATTACGCAACGAAAATAAAACGTGCGTAAAATTACGAGAAACCGACACCGAGCGAGACCGAACACGCAGGGAACCACTCGGGGTATAAAATCCCATTTAAACTCATCTTCTTCCTCATTTGGCTGATCACTCTCTCTCTCTCTAACCTCAATCCCTTCTTTTCTCGTTTTTCACTAGAATCCCACACAAAAACCATCATAACTTCTTCGTTTCTTAACCAAATCGCGCGTATAATATATCGAAACGACCGTCTCGACGAGGGGAAGCTGAAAGTACAAGAGATCGGAGCTATTTCGAAGTATTTTGGACGGAATTCTAGAGAGAAGTTGCTGCTGGAAGTTGGTTTCACCATTTTTGCAGGTACGAATCTGAAATCGGTTTTCATTGACTTAGATCTGTAAGATGGTGCACGAAAACCACTTAGAAAACTCAGGAACATCTTAGCTTAAACTTTAGATGGCTCGAGCTTGGCTGAGATAACCGAGAATCGGCAATGTCGATGGAAGAACACCTCCACCCACTAGTACCGACGAACTGGGAAACGGGGCTACTGTTTCTGTCATGTTTGTTAAGTTTGAAGGCCATGCTCTGTCGAGATTAACTCCTAGGCTGTTAAACTCGAAGGTCCAAGAATGGCAGAAGGTAGGGACTCGCCGGTTTTGGGGCTGGGTAAACAGGAATGTCGATACTAGTCAGGTGGCCGAACTGGGTAATTATGGGTTGAGCTGCTTGACTTCTATCGACGATGATGACTCCAACAACCAGCATACTCTTTGATATTAGCTATATTATGGAGACAAAACCGGTGGTCAAAGAGTACTAGCGAGGTCTACCATGTTGAATGCATAGAAACGATACCTGCATTATTTTCATTTTTCAATTCCATCGACATTGGGTCTTGAAATTAACCATAATATATTAAATGTTAATAATCAGGTTAGATCCAAGCAATCTGATTTTCATGTACAGTGGTATTGATTGAGAATAAAATAAACAAAGTGGGTACAAAGGTGGAATGCACGAATGGAATTTGTGTATTAAAATGAGATAACCTGATGGATGGAATTAATGGATTTCAAATTGGATAATCAATTTGGTGGGTTTTGTGACATCAGCACCATACCACCGATTTCAAATAATATATATATATATACACACACACACATATGTCTTGGCCCAACATTTATGGCAGCCCATTAGAACCACAGGCCCACATGCTGTTCGGCCCAAACAGAATTGGCCAACAGCCCATTTCTTTCGGCCCAACAAGTCACATTCGGCCCAATGAGGTTCTAAGTAACTCGATTCATGAACAAATAATTAAGGGTCACACTTAGTGAAAATGGGAGTTGTAACCTCGTTTAATTCAAAGAAAACTATAAACATTATGTTGATACAAATTGAGGATCTATGAAACATAGTGAAACTCAAGACATTAAAAATTGATAATCATGAATTTAAAACCTAAGGGTTATACTTATGGGTCAAACATAATGTGTAAACAATACAGGATTGTGAAACCAACAACAAGAACAACAAAGAGCGCGTGCTTTCTTTCTTTTAAGCTAAGTCAACCCTACAACAACAAGGTGAGTTCATATGCCCCTTTTCTTAATCTTTACTGATTTCAAAGCTCGGGGCTGAGAAACATGCTTAACTTTTATTTATTTAAAAGTTTCTAATAACATGTTGCTTATTTCATGATTTAGATAATAATTGTTTATCTTTATTATCGCTATCATGACATGCTTGCTTGTTTGACATTATCATACCTGAAATAACTAGGATGCTACATGCTAACCTAGAATTATGACACAGTAACACAAGATAATGTGAGTTGTTAAGAACATATCTTACAACTGCGCATAGTTTTTACACGATAGAACAACGGGAAAGTCATGGGATAACAAGCCAATAACAACTACTAATGACAAGAATGATCATCATGATAATGTAATTTCATGATAACAGGATCATTCACAGATCACTAACATCGGGTATAAGACATGTTCTTATGACACTTTGTTAAGATCACTAGAACACGCAAACTTGGGATAACAGTTGAAACATTCACTTGTGATATCGAGGAGGATATTACATGCACACGCTTTTGGGATGGCATATCACACACATACCATCATTACTTACTAAGACTCTATTTAGAGCACATTCCCTAACCGTCAGAGTGTGTCGGTTACACAATCGTAGATCAGTTGGGTAAATCACTAAAACCAATAACCGGGGCTTGGGGAAATCAAATGAAATCACGTCAGGTACGAGAGGTGCTATCTATCATTTAGAAAACATTCATAAAATCTAGGAAACATATTCATTCCAATAGATATCGTGGGAGGATATCTTACACACCGGGCTGATCAGAATTGACAGCTAGTGAGACTACTATGTCTCTAACTAGGAATTATGAGTTGGATACTTTACACGCCGGGCTGAACAGGGGGAAACAGCTACTGGAACTATTATGTTCCTATCTAGATATCGAGCATGATATCTTACACACCGGACTGGTTAGTACTGACAGTCACAGAAACTACTAAGTTTCGCTCTAGATATCGAGTATGATATCTTACATGCCGGGCTAATCCGTAAGGAATAGCTAACAGAAACTATTATGTTTCTTTATTCAATTGTTGGGTATTCTACACGCCGGACTAATCAGTAATGATTAGTTACAGAAACTACTAAGTTTCGTTCTAGATATCGAGTATGATATCTTACATGCCGGGCTAATCCGTAAGGAATAGCTAACAGAAACAATTTTGTTTCTTATTTGTTCATTGGGTTATATTACATGCCGGGCTAATCCGTAAGGATTAGCTAACAGAGATTATGTCTCTTTATTCAATTATGGTTTATTTTACACACCGGCTAATTCGTAAGGATTAGTTAACAGAGATGATTTCATTTCTTACTTTATTCATTGAGTTATGTTACATGCCGAGTATTCCGTAAGGAATGATTAACAGAGACGATTACGTCTCTTTCCTTTTTACTTAGTGAATAAACATACCGGGAAATCATGGGTGAAAGGGAATGGGTATCCATCGTTGTATTACAGGTAGTGTTGAGTGCAGTTAAGCATGTGGTGGGGTGGCGTCTGGGCTTGACCCTTTCGTATGCCCCTATATATAAGCATGCTTGACTGGATGAGACATTATCTGTACATCCAACCATGGAGAGGACATTGTGTGAAACATGGGAGTTAATCATCAATACAATTTGTGTGAAACACTGTGAACATGACTGACATAAATTCAATGGTTTTCAAATACTAAACTTATGAACTCACCAACCTAGTGTTGACTTTGTTTAAATGCATGTTTTTCTCAGGTGACGGACAGGTCTAGATAACAAGCATCAGTGATTAAGCTAGGAGACTCTTAGAAGACCTAGCTTACTTTTGGATGCATACATTTTGATGACATTGTGAATCCATTTTGCTTATCTTGCACAGTTACAAGATAGAAACTACACGATTCTTTTGGAATAGATTTACTTAGTTAAATTATGAACACGTACGGTGTAATTTAACTTTGTAATTCTATATTATATGTCATGTTAGCATTTCTCATTATATCATGTGCCATGTAAACAATCTGATCAATTGATTATCACTCAAGATATCGCGCCCCGGGAACCTTCCGCCCGACGGGAAAACCCGATCCGTTCCCGCCGGCCCGGGGTGTGACAGATTGGTATCAGAGCCATGGTTATAGAGAAATATAGGTCATATTACTTAAACGGTTTGGCCTAGACTATAACCTAGGGACCCTCATGTGGTGAACATACAACATAGGATTCTATTTGCATGTCTTCTGCGTCTGATCACTGCACTAACCGATTTTCTTTCGGTTATGATCAGAATGCCGCCAAGAAGACAACCACCTCTATTACCGCTACCTCAAGATTTTGCTCCACACTCTTCCACACCGACACCGCCTGAATCTCCTCCACATCTACCACCTCCACCTCCTCCACCGCCACCACTTCATCAGTTGGACCCTGCTACTGTGGCATTGGCCACTCTTCTGACTAGTCAACTGAGGGATGTGATTCCTGAGATGATGAACAGAATCAACAACAACAACAGCAACAACATAGCCAACTCATCTGGAGAAGGCAGTGGCAATACCAGGCAGCAACAGGACTACTCTTACAAGAATTTTGTAGGATGCAAGCCACCAACATTCAGTGGCACTGAGGGAGCCGTCGGCTTGATCCAATGGATCGAGAAGATGGAAACAACTCTCGACATTAGCGGTTGCCCTGACCAACACCGCGTGAGGTATGCTGCTGGATCATTCGAGAAACGAGCACTAACCTGGTGGAATGCCCAGGTTCAAACTAGAGGAAGGGATGAGGCATTGGCGATGCCTTGGGGAGATTTCAAGACTTTGTTAAGGGGCGATTTCTGCCCGAGGAACGAACTCAAGAAGGTTGAGACTGAACTACTCAACCATGTGATGATTGGTGCTGAACATCTGGCTTTCACCACCAGATTTCATGAACTGGCAACATTGGCACCGGATATTGTGCCAACACTCGAGAAAAGGATTGAACGGTATGTCGGTGGACTACCGCCATGAATTTGGGGGCATGTGATTGTCGCCCACCCAACCACACTAGAGATGGCTGTTACACTATCAGCTTCATTGACTGATGTAATGGTTGCCTCTGGTGCACTCAAGAAGGGATCTGGAACTACTGAAGATCCGGAACAACCCTCCAACAAGAAACGAAAGGTCGTTAAGAATTTCGCAACGACCACCACTACCAAACAAGCTGTGTTCAACCAACCACCGCAGAACCGTGGATCTTATTCTGGCACGGCTCCATTCTGCAATAAGTGCAACTATCATCATCAACCTGACACAGGGTGCAGGCAATGCACTTATTGTGGGAAAATGGGACACTGGGTCAAATTCTGCAAGGAACAAAAGACACAACGCAGGGCAAACCAAGCAGTGGCACAGACCGCTGCACATCTTGATCGCATTTCCTGTTACACCTGCGGGGAACCAGGACATTATGCGAAAGACTGTCCAAAGAAGGTGCTACCGAGAGGGCAAGCACCGAGGGGACGTGCATTTCAAATTGGAGCTGCTGCTGCACGCCAAGACACTGACACCAACACTAACAATGGTACACTTCTCATTTAAAAATCTTTGTAGTTGTATATTTTATACTAGCATGGATTATCATTGACCTCATTAGAGTTAGTTCATAACTTACTTGCAATTGGGGTAACATTCGGATATCTCTTACACTGATAGACATGAACTTAGTGTTCACTTACCTTAGTGAACAAACACATGCCATGAAATTCAAAGTGATGGACACGAGTGGTGTCAATACCATCATTGGAACTGATGCATGTCCTTGATAGGGACAGAGTCATCTAATCCAATGAAACCTCTTCATGTCATTACAATGAACGACAGAGATATATTCATAAGTCTCGGTATTGGGTCCGTCAATGTTGTCTTATCTGACAATATACGAATCCATTCTAACAAGGGGAGAAACGAGAGGCTTTTCCCGACAGGAATAACACACGAGCATAAGAATCATAGTGAACCTTATAGATCATGAAACTATGTAACACCAGGAGATACTACTACAGGAGTGTATACAAACAGCTATGGAACATGATGCCAAGCTACCTTACACTTCCAGTAGACTTGATGTCCTTGGATTGACAAGAACAATGAAATCAAGTTTGCTCATGTCATAACCACACACAAAATCCTAGGCCCCTAAGGAGGACTAGGTCACATACGAACAATGTTCTTTCAAGAAACATAAACATTTCGGACCGTACGGTCGAGAGACTGAAAACGAATCCGAATTAAATCAAACAGACTCGGGAAAGCACTAAACACAACTTCGCATGAGTATGAGAACATTTGAAACACATGATATCAAAGCATCTCCACCTATACCAAACAAGAAGTAGTACCCGACAATGATGTTTAAATTTCGGGACGAAATTTCTTTAACAAGGGGAGACTGTGACAACTAGTACCGAACCGTCCGGCAAGTCCGTACGGTGTGTGTACTTTCACGTTAACTATGTGTAAATACAGTACGTAAACAGTTGTGTGACAACAGAAATCGGAAAACAAATCACAGTTGTATGTGTTTAAGTGAAAACTTAAATACGGTAAATACAACAACTCAAGAGAAACAACAGTGTTCAAACGAATAACAATAACGAATCGGTTGCGATCTGATATCCATAGATGACAGGAACCAGATGACCGACAATTAAATGCGAAAACCAAGTGATAACAGGATGTTCAGTTGAGTACGACAGTGAGGAAACACAATTCAAAATCAGATTTACAGTGGCGTTTCAGAATAATAAACTGACATCGTGTTTGCGTGGGTGACGATTCACACAAACATATCTGTGAGTTTAACGTTCTGAACGATAACTGATAATTAGAAAACCAAATCAGAAAGTGAAACGTACGATCGTGTTCGTACAGTTAGCGCTCTGTACGAAGACGCGCGTAAGTGACGCGATCTGACGAAACAAAAACGAAAACACGACACGAACGATAATAAATTTAATAAAATAAAATAAATAACATTTTACAATTTTGAAACTCATCAAAAATAATCAAAGAAATCTAAATTTCAATCTAAAAAGTTTAATTACGCAACGATAATAAAACGTGCGTAAAATTACGAGAAACCGACACCGAGCGAGACCGAACACGCAGGGAACCACTCGGGGTATAAAATCCCATTTAAACTCATCTTCTTCCTCATTTGGCTGATCACTCTCTCTCTCTCTAACCTCAATCCCTTCTTTTCTCGTTTTTCACTAGAATCCCACACAAAAACCATCATAACTTCTTCGTTTCTTAACCAAATCGCGCGTATAATATATCGAAACGACCGTCTCGACGAGGGGAAGCTGAAAGTACAAGAGATCGGAGCTATTTCGAAGTATTTTGGACGGAATTCTAGAGAGAAGTTGCTGCTGGAAGTTGGTTTCACCATTTTTGCAGGTACGAATCTGAAATCGGTTTTCATTGACTTAGATCTGTAAGATGGTGCACGAAAACCACTTAGAAAACTCAGGAACATCTTAGCTTAAACTTTAGATGGCTCGAGCTTGGCTGAGATAACCGAGAATCGGCAATGTCGATGGAAGAACACCTCCACCCACTAGTACCGACGAACTGGGAAACGGGGCTACTGTTTCTGTCATGTTTGTTAAGTTTGAAGGCCATGCTCTGTCGAGATTAACTCCTAGGCTGTTAAACTCGAAGGTCCAAGAATGGCAGAAGGTAGGGACTCGCCGGTTTTGGGGCTGGGTAAACAGGAATGTCGATACTAGTCAGGTGGCCGAACTGGGTAATTATGGGTTGAGCTGCTTGACTTCTATCGACGATGATGACTCCAACAACCAGCATACTCTTTGATATTAGCTATATTATGGAGACAAAACCGGTGGTCAAAGAGTACTAGCGAGGTCTACCATGTTGAATGCATAGAAACGATACCTGCATTATTTTCATTTTTCAATTCCATCGACATTGGGTCTTGAAATTAACCATAATATATTAAATGTTAATAATCAGGTTAGATCCAAGCAATCTGATTTTCATGTACAGTGGTATTGATTGAGAATAAAATAAACAAAGTGGGTACAAAGGTGGAATGCACGAATGGAATTTGTGTATTAAAATGAGATAACCTGATGGATGGAATTAATGGATTTCAAATTGGATAATCAATTTGGTGGGTTTTGTGACATCAGCACCATACCACCGATTTTAAATAATATATATATATATACACACACACATATGTCTTGGCCCAACATTTATGGCAGCCCATTAGAACCACAGGCCCACATGCTGTTCGGCCCAAACAGAATTGGCCAACAGCCCATTTCTTTCGGCCCAACAAGTCACATTCGGCCCAATGAGGTTCTAAGTAACTCGATTCATGAACAAATAATTAAGGGTCACACTTAGTGAAAATGGGAGTTGTAACCTCGTTTAATTCAAAGAAAACTATAAACATTATGTTGATACAAATTGAGGATCTATGAAACATAGTGAAACTCAAGACATTAAAAATTGATAATCATGAATTTAAAACCTAAGGGTTATACTTATGGGTCAAACATAATGTGTAAACAATACAGGATTGTGAAACCAACAACAAGAACAACAAAGAGCGCGTGCTTTCTTTCTTTTAAGCTAAGTCAACCCTACAACAACAAGGTGAGTTCATATGCCCCTTTTCTTAATCTTTACTGATTTCAAAGCTCGGGGCTGAGAAACATGCTTAACTTTTATTTATTTAAAAGTTTCTAATAACATGTTGCTTATTTCATGATTTAGATAATAATTGTTTATCTTTATTATCGCTATCATGACATGCTTGCTTGTTTGACATTATCATACCTGAAATAACTAGGATGCTACATGCTAACCTAGAATTATGACACAGTAACACATAAGATAATGTGAGTTGTTAAGAACATATCTTACAACTGCGCATAGTTTTTACACGATAGAACAACGGGAAAGTCATGGGATAACAAGCCAATAACAACTACTAATGACAAGAATGATCATCATGATAATGTAATTTCATGATAACAGGATCATTCACAGATCACTAACATCGGGTATAAGACATGTTCTTATGACACTTTGTTAAGATCACTAGAACACGCAAACTTGGGATAACAGTTGAAACATTCACTTGTGATATCGAGGAGGATATTACATGCACACGCTTTTGGGATGGCATATCACACACATACCATCATTACTTACTAAGACTCTATTTAGAGCACATTCCCTAACCGTCAGAGTGTGTCGGTTACACAATCGTAGATCAGTTGGGTAAATCACTAAAACCAATAACCGGGGCTTGGGGAAATCAAATGAAATCACGTCAGGTACGAGAGGTGCTATCTATCATTTAGAAAACATTCATAAAATCTAGGAAACATATTCATTCCAATAGATATCGTGGGAGGATATCTTACACACCGGGCTGATCAGAATTGACAGCTACTGAGACTACTATGTCTCTAACTAGGAATTATGAGTTGGATACTTTACACGCCGGGCTGAACAGGGGGAAACAGCTACTGGAACTATTATGTTCCTATCTAGATATCGAGCATGATATCTTACACACCGGACTGGTTAGTACTGACAGTCACAGAAACTACTAAGTTTCGCTCTAGATATCGAGTATGATATCTTACATGCCGGGCTAATCCGTAAGGAATAGCTAACAGAAACTATTATGTTTCTTTATTCAATTGTTGGGTATTCTACACGCCGGACTAATCAGTAATGATTAGTTACAGAAACTACTAAGTTTCGTTCTAGATATCGAGTATGATATCTTACATGCCGGGCTAATCCGTAAGGAATAGCTAACAGAAACAATTTTGTTTCTTATTTGTTCATTGGGTTATATTACATGCCGGGCTAATCCGTAAGGATTAGCTAACAGAGATTATGTCTCTTTATTCAATTATGGTTTATTTTACACACCGGCTAATTCGTAAGGATTAGTTAACAGAGATGATTTCATTTCTTACTTTATTCATTGAGTTATGTTACATGCCGAGTATTCCGTAAGGAATGATTAACAGAGACGATTACGTCTCTTTCCTTTTACTTAGTGAATAAACATACCGGGAAATCATGGGTGAAAGGGAATGGGTATCCATCGTTGTATTACATGTAGTGTTGAGTGCAGTTAAGCATGTGGTGGGGTGGCGTCTGGGCTTGACCCTTTCGTATGCCCCTATATATAAGCATGCTTGACTGGATGAGACATTATCTGTACATCCAACCATGGAGAGGACATTGTGTGAAACATGGGAGTTAATCATCAATACAATTTGTGTGAAACACTGTGAACATGACTGACATAAATTCAATGGTTTTCAAATACTAAACTTATGAACTCACCAACCTAGTGTTGACTTTGTTTAAATGCATGTTTTTCTCAGGTGACGGACAGGTCTAGATAACAAGCATCAGTGATTAAGCTAGGAGACTCTTAGAAGACCTAGCTTACTTTTGGATGCATACATTTTGATGACATTGTGAATCCATTTTGCTTATCTTGCACAGTTACAAGATAGAAACTACACGATTCTTTTGGAATAGATTTACTTAGTTAAATTATGAACACGTACGGTGTAATTTAACTTTGTAATTCTATATTATATGTCATGTTAGCATTTCTCATTATATCATGTGCCATGTAAACAATCTGATCAATTGATTATCACTCAAGATATCGCGCCCCGGGAACCTTCCGCCCGACGGGAAAACCCGATCCGTTCCCGCCGGCCCGGGGTGTGACATTCACGTTCCCACGTATATTCGGGTCCTCGCTGCGAGTTCAATCGCATTTTAACGATCGGTATGCGACTACGTTTTAGCACCTTCATTTCTCGATCCATTACCTCTACTGGTTCTTCACTGAACTGAAGTTTTTCGTCAATATGAATCTCTTCGAGAGGTACGATCAATGATTCATCAGTTAAACATTTCTTTAGATTAGATATATGAAAGACATCGTGAATGTTACTGAGTTCAAGAGGTAATTCAAGTCTGTAGGCTACTGGTCCAATTCGATCAAGAATTTTAAATGGCCCTACAAATCTTGGCGAAAGTTTATCTCGCTTCCTGAATCTGAAAATGCCTTTCCACGGTGACACTTTCAACATTACCCGATCACCTACTTGAAATTCGAGTGGTCTACGGCGATTATCAGCATAACTCTTTTGACGATCGCGAGCAGCTTTGATTCGTTCTTGAATGAGTGCGATCTTATCAGTTGTTTCCTGAATGAATTCTGGGCCGATGATTTGACTTTCACCTACCTCTGACCAACAGATAGGTGATCTACACTTCCGTCCATAAAGTGCTTCGAATGGAGCGCATTGAATACTGGTATGGTAGCTGTTATTGTATGAAAATTCAACAAGTGGAAGATGAATATCCCAGCTACCTCCAAAATCAATCACACAGCTTCTGAGCATGTCTTCAAGAGTTTGATTTGTTCGTTCAGTCTGCCCGTCAGTTTGTGGATGATAAGCTGTGCTCATATTGATTTGCGTGCCCAGAGCATTCTGAAGAGTTTGCCAAAATCGTGACATAAATCGACTATCTCTGTCAGAAATGATAGAGATCGGTACTCCATGTCGAGATACAATCTCATTAACATAGAGTTTAGCGAGTCGATCCATAGAATAATCTTCTCGGATGGGTAAGAAATGCGCAGATTTCGTAAGGCGATCAACGATAACCCATATAGAGTCATGATTACGTGATGTTCTGGGTAATTTAGTAATGAAATCCATAGAGATCTGATCCCATTTCCACATGGGAATCTCAGGTTGTTGTAGTAACCCAGAAGGTCGTTGATGTTCAGCCTTAACTTTGAGACATGTTAAACATCGATCCACATATTCAGTTATGTGTTTCTTCATTCCAGGCCACCAGTAAAAGTCTTTAAGATCTTTATACATTTTATCAGCACCTGGATGAATAGAATACCTGGATTTATGCGCCTCATCCAAGATAATAGTTCGAGAGTTACCGAATAAGGGAACCCACATTCGGTCTTTGAAATACAACAGTCCATCGTCTTTGGTATCGAGTTTCTTATCTAATCCTCTCATTCCTTCAGCAGAATAGTTCGTTGCTTGTAAAGCTTGTTGCTGAGCGTCTTTGATTTGAGGAATTAGACTGGTTTGAATAGTCATACCTAACGCTTTCACACGTAAAGGCTTGACTCGTTCCTTGCGACTTAAAGCATCAGCTACAACATTTGCTTTGCCTGAGTGATAACGAATCTCACAGTCGTAATCGTTCAACAGTTCAACCTATCGCCTCTGTCGCATGTTCAACATTTTCTGATCTAGAATGTGTTGGAGGCTTTTGTGATCAGTGTATATAATACACCTAGTTCCGTATAGATAATGTCTCCAAATCTTGAGTGCAAACACTACTGCACCAAGTTCTAGATCATGTGTGGTATAATTCTTCTCATGTACTTTCAATTGCCGAGAAGCATAAGCAATTACCTTATCCTTCTGCATTAGAACACACCCAAGACCTTGACGTGAAGCATCACAATACACTGTGAAGTTATCCGTACCTTCCGGTAGTACCAATATAGGTGCATTACAGAGTTTGTGTTTCAATAGTTGGAACGCCTCCTCCTGTTGAGAACTCCATATAAACGGTTGATTTTTCTGTGTCAATGTAGTCAGTGGCAAGGCTATCTTTGAAAAGTTCTTGATAAACCTGCGATAATAACCTGCCAACCCCAAAAATTGACGTATTTCAGTCGGAGTTTGTGGTGTTTCCCATTGTTTCACCGCCTGAATCTTACTGGGATCCACTTGAATACCGTTTTGATTTACTACATGACCAAGAAATTGAACTTCTCGTAACCAGAACTCACACTTGGAGAACTTGGCATATAATTTTTCATGTGCCAAAAGTTCTAGAATTAATTTCAAGTGTTGAGCATGTTCTTGTTGATTTCGAGAATAAATAAGAATATCATCAATAAACACAATCACAAATTTATCCAGATAAGGTCTACATACTCGATTCATCAGATCCATGAAAACTGCTGGTGCATTTGTTAAACCAAACGGCATTACTAGAAATTCGTAATGTCCGTATCGAGTTCTGAAAGCAGTTTTAGGAATGTCATCATCATGAATACGTAACTGATGATATCCAGATCTTAAATCGATTTTTGAAAAATAAGTAGCACCTTGTAGTTGATCAAACAGATCATCAATACGAGGTAGTGGATAACGGTTCTTGATTGTCAGTTTATTGAGTTCCCTATAGTCAATACACATTCTGAATGAACCATCCTTCTTTTTCACAAAAAGAATAGGTGCTCCCCAGGGTGAGAAACTAGGTCTGATAAAACCTTTGTCTAACAGTTCTTGCAATTGACCTGAAAGTTCTTGCATTTCGGATGGTGCAAGCCGATACGGGGCTTTAGCAACAGGTGCTGCACCTGGAATTAAGTCGATTCGAAATTCAACTTGTCTTACTGGGGGTAATCCTGATATGTCCTCAGGAAAAACTTCAGGAAAATCCTTGACTACTGGGATATCTATGATTTGTTTGGGTGAAGAATTGTGCTCAGTCACATGTGCTAGGAAAGCATAACAACCTTTCCTTAAGAACTTCTGAGCTCGCATACAAGATATGATACCAAGTTTTCTACCAGCTCGTTCTCCTTGAACTATCAGTGTATTACCGTTAGGTAATGGAATACGGATCACCTTGTTTTGACAGACAACTTCTGCTTGGTTATTAGAAAGCCAGTCCATACCAACAACGACATCAAAGCTTCCAAGCTCAATAGGAAGTAAATCAATATCGAAAAGATGATCATTCAAATTCAAGGAACATCCTTGAATAACATTGTTTGTTTTGATCAACTTGCCGTTAGCAAGTTCAATAACATAAGGAGTTTCTAGATCTACCGTAGGCAATGAAATTAATGATGCAAATTCAGGAGAGATAAAGCTCTTATCCGCTCCTGTGTCAAACAAAACTGATGCGTATAGATTATTAAGAAGAAACGTACCAGTAACAATATTTGCATCATGTCTTGCCTCGGTCGCACCAATCTGAAAAGCTCTCCCCCTAGCTTCAGTTCCCGGATTGGTGTTATTGTTCGGACAGTTTCGTATGAGATGATCAGGGCTTCCACATTTGTAACATGACCGGTTGGTTTGAGTGGTTTGTCGTGGTGCTTGGTTTGGTGTCTGAGCAGGAAAGTTGCAATATTTAGCATAATGTCCAACTCGGTTACAGTTCAGACAAACAGGACATGGTCCCGTGTGATGGAGTGGACACTTATTGCATTTGGGCGCCTGTCCAGTATAAGTTTTCCTCTCAGGAACATTTGCACCATAGTTTTTCACAGTTGGCTTGCTCTGGGTGATCTCAGCCGGAGCCTTCGCTTTGGTTTTGCCAAACCACTTTCGTTTGGTACCTTTCGACACATTCGAGGTACCGACATCACTACGACCATGAGCCGTCTGAGGTTTCAAAGACAGAGTACCACTCCTTACCGCCTCATTGGTAAGCTTAGTGGTCAAAAGAATCGTATGTTTCAGGGTTGTAGGTTCAGCAGCAGTCACCATTCCCCGGATCTGGGGAATCAAACCTTTAATGTACTTTTCGATCAAGGCTGCTTCCGTAGGAAACATGTCAGGAAGTAAACAAGTGAGTTCATGAAAACGATCGGTGTAAGCAAGACAGTCAGCACCGATCATCGAGTGATTCCAGAATTCCTCCTGGAGTTTTTGAATTTCAGTGATGGGACAGTACTCTGATCTAATTAGAGTTTTAAAATCATTCCAGCCCATCGAGTCAACTGTGGCTGAACCCAAAGTCTTGGCCTGGGTATTCCACCAGGTCAAAGCAGAGTCTTTCAAAGAACAGGCAGCATAAGACACCTTATGCTCCTCCAAACACTGACTGATTTTAAGCTTAGTTTCCATCTCCTCAATCCACCTTATTAGACCAGCCGCTCCTTCTTTGCCAGTAAAAGTAGGAGGGTTACAGGAAGCAAAATATTTATAAGTACATCCCTGTCGTGGTGGATCAGGAACAATGGTAGTTGTACCGGTAGTGGTATGAGTTTCAACGTGACCACCTGTAGCATTATGTTCAGCATGATCGTGATCTCTACCAGAACCTGCGGTAATATGTGGTTGGTGTTGTGTTAGAACACCACAAGCAGATAATTGTTCACGCACGATTCAAGCTATCATAGCTTCATTTGTTTCAGATCCGCTTGTACCAGCAGGTGGAACAATGCCTGCTCCAGGGTTCACTGGTGGAGTAGTATGCGTTTCCAAGTTCCTAGGTGGGACCACGTTCGCTTCCGGATTAACATGCGGATCCGGATTTGAGTCAGCATTCAGAGGTGGAATTTGATTCGGTTCAGGGTTGGTAATATTCTTAGCAGCTTTCTTAGCTGGTTGACCTCTTTTTGGAGCCATTAATCTGCTCACAAGCAGACAAATTCAGGTCAGTTTAAGAATATTAAAGATATAACCCGTTCTATCACATAAATTCAATCATATTCAGTTACACTGAAAATTTATATTGAAATGTGATTATAAAGAATATAGTATAACTACATAAATTTAGTCCAGACATGGTTGCACTATACACAGATCACACAATTGTTCGTAGTTATACTTAGTCCTGTAATTTCAAAAACATGTTAGAGTCTTACCCAGCTCTTTACATTGCAACACATGTTTTTAGAAATATGTTCATACAGAACTAGGACATGTTCTCACACAAGTTCTCTAATATGTTCTCAGTTCATACATTAAGTTCTCATACAGACCATAGATATGTTCTCGTACTGTACTTTAGTTACAGGTATGTTCTCATATTAATTCGTTCGCATACGGTTATGTTCTCACACAGAAAAATTAATTATAGTTCACACACATAGCTCATTATACAAACAGATATACAAAACACCCATATTATTACAGTACCATAATTTCATACATCAAAAGGTTATAATACAAGAACCATCATAACCGATTCATCCATACTAACTATCGGGAATCTATTTTACAAACAAAATTTCCCTATGCATCACATACTCACAACCTATCCGACTATATAATAACAACCAAAATAAACATCCCTCATCGTTTACCGTATAAAGAACGGTAAGCAGGAAATCACTATAGCTATAGCAACCATCACTATAACTATCATCATCAACCGAGCCTCCATACTCATGGTGCTCACTAACTGCCTCAGATACACCCATCTCTCACTCCACAACGCTACCTCCTGCCAAAAAGTAACTACTAACGCCTGTCGCCAGGTCCTCCGAAGTCGCTCCTCCATCGTCCCTCTCCAAGCCTGAGTATTAGCACCTAAGACATTCACCTGCTCCATAAGAGTCAGATGAGAAGTGAGAATGTCTAGAACAGTGGTGCGGGTATCCTCCAGAAGAGTATGGTGCTGAGATACATCCTGTCTCAAAGCCTGTAAATCCTGAGAAATCTGCTGTACCTGCGCCCTCAACTCAGCTTGATGGGAGGATTCTCCCACCTCATGTATAGTCGGTGGCTCATCTCGGGGAGCCATCTGTCGTCTCGGAGGCAATCCTGTAGTTTTGCGGGCTTGACCCCGCATACACCGCAACCCGTCCCAAGCGGGTACTCTAGGAGGTGTAATACTCTGTCTCTGATCAGCAACTGGTTCAACCGGCGGTGAGTGAGGAGGACTAGGTATAATAGGAAGTGCTGGTGATGGTGGCGGCACCGGTACTGGCTCAGGTAGTGGTGGTATGGGAGGCACTGCAGATGCATGTGATGCTAATGACACAGCCTCCGAAGGATCTGAGTCAGATCCGGAACTGGAACTGGGAGTATCATCCAGAATGACATATGGAAACCTCTGATATATGTATCTCTCTCCTTGGTCTGCCATCGCTGTATAAACAGAATTCTCAGATCAGTAGCATGAAATAAATATTGAATAATAAAATTCAACATAAACATGATATGAGACGTCCTCCTATCTTAACGCAACTATTCGTCATTACTATTATTAGTGTTTTGCTTGAATTAAATCAAACTAGAATGCACACGTGTTGCAAATTTCAGTTATGCTGGCCACTCATAACTGGAATTTGTACCACCTGATTATCCTGGCTTAATTCAAAACAAGTTTTGTTCAATAATAATGTTCGGTGCTCTCTGTGTTACTATACGAGCCTATGGTTATAGTCTAGGTCTCTAAGTCAACCTAATTCTCTATAACCTGTGGCTCTGATACCACCCTGTCAAACCCCCACCCCTCGTCACCTCGTGTCTGGTCTGACGTCACCGAACTGGTTGCGGAAGCATAGTGGTGATGTCTCCGAGGTGAGGGGTGACTTACTTGAACCGATATCATAAGCACACAGATTAACTTAAAGTAAACTCATTACAAGGATGTCGCAATCACAATTACATTACAACTATATTTATTTAATTACAATATTAATTATACAAGTGCAAATATCCCAAAAGTGCATCCTCACCGGCTATTACTGTTTACCTGCAAAAAGTTTTGAGTTTGAAACGTCAGCACAAAGCTGGTGAGTTCGACAGTTCATTTTAAAACAATATGATATGATAAGCACGTTCTCAAAAGTTCAGTTCTGGATAACCATGGGACCTGTATCTAGTTCCTTTCGGACGTCTAGTCTGTCTCAAGATATTACCCGTCGGTACATATCTTAGTGCCTCATTATCTTAATGTCTATCACACCATTAAGAAGTTCAGGAAACAGATAACAAACATTCACACAAGGGGAGATGCAATCCTCCCAGCAAATGGGGTGTCAACCAATAGTACTATCAATGTTTTCTGTTCGGCCACACATGGGTTCACTAGATACAGTTCAAAAATGAGGACTTTCAGTTCCATGATAGAGTTCAGTCTACAGGCAAAATCCCATGAAATCCCACAAAATCACATGAAATCACACAGATATCATTGATGCATATCATATGTTCAGACAACAGTTTGCAGAGTTTCCCCGATGTTTATAAAAGATTAAAAATAAAAGGGGTTGTACGAAACTCACCTGATGATAATAGGTAGCAGAGTATCACCAAACTGATAGTACAGAGATGATTCTGCATTTAGTTATTTTTAATAAGTTATTTATGTTCTAGTTTACTGATTAGATCCTTCTGAACGTTCAATGTCAAAGACATTGTTTAGTAAATCATCAACTCGATATTAATTATATAATTAATTAATTTAAGGTTATATCATACAATGTATGATAATGTAGGAACCTACATTGCGTTAGATTCCTAATTCAAAGTTGATGACACTCTTGATTAATCAGAATAATCTCAGATTACTCAAATAGTTAATGTTGTTGATTATAATGCTAAAACAGTTTCTAGATGATTTAATGGCTTAGGAGTGATTAATCCTTATTATTGATTACCCAAATATCATAAAATATCACAATGTAGCATCAGAATAGGTGAAATAACCAGATTTAACATACTAATCTGACTGTTATCACAAACATCAGATAATCATTCCAATGAGTATGTTAATGATTATGATTAGTTTGAAACACTTGGATTTAACCTTTGCATTTCAAAGATTAATCAAACTAATCACCTACATTGTCATAATCAAATGGTTTAAACCATTATAGTCATGGGTATGATTTCATGAAAATCGGGCATTACAACGGATCAAAACAAGGATTTAACCGTTAGAACTTCGTGTTCTTCGTTTATAATCAATCCTAGCCATCATCTAGGCAATAATCAACAATCCTAACTATCTCATTACGTTCAAAATCAAGATCTAATCAATCAAAATCAAACTAGAAGGTTAAAACGAACCGATACCTGTTCTGACGAATTTCTGCGGTTAGAACGACGATCAGGACTTGTATATATGATTCCTGGGATGATCCGGATGTTTAAGGGGCTTTGATTTGAAGTATGAAGGTGTTAGGAAGCCAAAATTTCGCCTGGAGGTCGCTTGGGGTCGAAATAATGCGATTTTGAAGCTTTCCACAAGTTCTGATCGTCTTTATCCAATTTTAGCCGACATAGTACCTGGGGCGCATCGCCCCAACTGGAGGGTTGGGGTGGGGCGTACCGCCCCACGTCATCAGGACCACCATTTTGGTTTTAAACTTCGTTTCGCGATTCCGGGAGCATACGAACTCCGTTTTGCGCACGGTTTTCGCCCACGTCATCATTTTTCACATACTATCAATCCCCAATAACAAAAGTTACTAAATCCTTGTGGATTTCAAGCACGACCAAATGTGCTCACGTCATTAATGCCGAATTCTTCGTACGCAACTGTCACATTATGAACAATATACACATCCCTCGTGACATCCCGATGTTTCCACCATCAGTCGGGGTGTTACAATTATGATTGTTCATAACTCATGGTGCTACTTTGTAAGTTTCAATATTTAACATTTCAATTCAATTCATAGCACGATTTCATTCAATCAAACATAACATTTCAATTCATCATTAAAAAATCAAATTCACAATACATATCAATGTTAAATTTTCACTAACTAGGTCCAAGTATCCTAAATGTGTCTTCATCCATGCTTTCTAACCTGTTACACATGTAAAATAAGATTTAATCAACTGTTTGTATAGTTCGTGAGATCTCATATAGTTTGATACTTAGATATATATAAAGAAATAAGATGAAACAATAGTCTAATAAGAATTGATCTAAATATATATGTATTCCAGAATGTTTGATGATATGATTTTGGCAATTTCACCTTCTCTAACATAATGACACAAAGTCACTAAAGAAAGGCTACCAGTAATGCTAAATGTGTTTGGAAAATTCACCTTCAATATAAACAATGACATAAGTCATGTTAATCAAAATCTACTAGTACTAATGTATTGTATATGATTATCCCAATAGTAAAAGACATAGATATACAAACAAGTAGACAACACATAACATTCAAATCTAATTCTATCTTATAATAAAGTATAGCATCCTTGTATTTGTTTATGACTCAAGAATAACATGTTTGATAAGACATGAGTAACATCCCAAAAATTACAAAAATGTAAAGAGGGAAGTATGAAAAAACTCACTTGTCAATGTTTGCCCAAAAGATGTTCTTGAATATGCTTAAGAGTTTGTGAAGTTGGTATGAATTTGTATGAGTTCTAAAGTTTAACACAATTTAAGTCTTTCTTGATGGACCTAAAAAGAACAACATTCTTAAAAACCCTAATTTAGAAATTCTAAACACCCATTTTATAATATTAAATAATTATAAAAGAAAGGTTTAGGAAATATGATTTGTATACTTAGATGTTGATTTGATAATATTTTCTTTGAAGAGGTTAATGTAAGATTCATAATATTTATTTAAAGTAAAATAAATAAAATATTATTTTAAACATTATAAATAATTTAAGAATATTTATTTAAAAATATTCCAAGAATTATATTTTTAAACCTTTGATAATATTTTATAGTTTTAAATAATGTTTAATTACACATTATGTTGAATAAATAATTTGTCTCGATAATTATAATTTTTTATTCAGTTATAAATAGTTTCAGAACTTTTAAAATCATTTTCTGAATTTTTGTAGTATTTTTAGGAATCATTACCGCACTTAAAAATCATTTAATTGAGTAAAATAATGAAAAATAATAGTTTTGAAGTTTATAAAACTTATAGAATGTTTAAAACTTAATTTTAGAATTCCTGTAAATTTTCTAGAATCTTTAGAAAGGTTTTAATATTTTTAATCTTTTTATAATCATATAATTTAGATTAAATTGCAAAATAAATAAACTATATAATGAAAAATTAACTAATTTTTTATAGATTTTTAAGAATGTCATTTTTGATTTTACAGAATTTTTTTTAGAATTTTTCGGATTAAAATAAAGCTTAAAAAAATAATAAAACTAAATAAGATTACAAGTCGGAAAACTGCCCTAGCCGGGTTTCGAACCCGGTTCACTCGTCTCCAAGCACCATGTTTAACTGCTTGGTCAGAGATTGTTCGCTGATATGAAATCAAAACTAACTTGATATATAGCTTAAAATAAATTGCCCTCAAATCAACATGAACAATCACTATCAATTCAAATTCGGCTTATGTGATGATGAGTGAGAGCCTAATTGTTTAGGGCTATTAATCTACATCGAAAACCGAGTAATATGCTGTGAACATTTACATGAAATGATTTCGAATTGAACAGTTTTGAGTTCCAAGTTGATCATCGTTATGGTGCTCATTCAATCCGATGAACTGAGATCTTTTGGATGGGCTTCGGTGTCAGTTATCCCCAGATATTGGAAACGATTATGTGTGCTCAATTTTGAATGTAATCCATGGTTTAATTAGTCACAGGAAACGTTTGAACTATTAAAATTTCGGTTATGGTTTCACGTTTTTCAGATGATCAATGTTTCAATTGATTGTTCATTTACGTTTAGAAACATGCTTTAAATGTTCTTCAGTCATGAATTTGAATTCCAAACACCTTTTAACTAGTTTAGACCCAAGACCCGGTTGGAATTGGGTTTGATCTATGTATTTGATCATCCTAAATTTTTACTTGACCAATTTTGTTTAATATCAAACTTGATTTATTAAATTTGACTTTAGTTGAGTTGTTTGTTTAAATTTTCACTTATTTCACCATGATATGTATTGAATTAACCACTGTGTTCATAGAAGTTGATTATATGTAATATCTATAACGTTGTCTTTAAAGTGTATTGAATCACCAATGTACACTTACATTAAAAACATATACCAAAAATGAATGTGTTGATTACAAGTGTGCAAATTATTACACTTTAACTAAATATCATTATAGTACAATGTTTGGAGATTGTAATAAGTTACATTTTAACATGCTCTTGTGATCAGTATTGAACTTAAGATGAATTCCAATTTTAACAATTGAAAATTATCTAAAATTTGTTTATAATTTTTTGCAATGTCTTAACTAAGTGTTAAATTGTTGAATTCTAAAAATAAGAGTTCAAGAAATTATAAATATTTTGGAATCAATATTGACTCATCCATACTTTAAGTGTATTACTATAATTATATATTTTTTAACAGACTTTTTCTTTTCCTAAATTATGGTCTACTAAGAAGCCTTTGTAGTTAATTAAACTTCTAATACCCTTATTTTTAATACTTTCTTGTTTAACTTTTCTAGCATCAAATTGACAATATTTATATATAGGGTATATGTAGAACGAATCCAGTCACCAACCCCAACATTATCAATACATGATAGCTTCCCCATAAAGGTATTATGGAAATTTTAGTTCTAGTGGATTATTTATTGTTTATATTTCTCTTGGTACTTTTATATATAGTAAGGTAAGAATGAATGGTAAGTAAGATTTGATTAGGAATCATTTGTGATATATGAAGGTTAACCATCTTGCAAGTTCTTGGAATGAAGAAAGTGTGAGACAATAAGGAGATTGGATAGAAAGTTTTTGGCAGGGCCCCGTTCAGGCCTATTATTGAATCCAACTTTCCAGTTTCTTTGATAAAAGTCCATTGGAAAATCATGTTTGTTTAGATTTTAACAGATTCACATTTGATCCTACTATAAATGGTATATCTAACCTAACTCTAGGAGTAGCATAAATAAAATTCTAATTTGCAAAGGCACCAAAACGTACCATTCAAAAAGTTGTTGTTGGTTTGATCTTGATTGGTAAGGAGAGGACATACGAGATTACTAATTCCCGAGTTGACCCACTGTGACAAACGTTGACGAAATGACTTGGGTCACTACCTACACCAAGTCTGAATCGCAGAAGATGTATTGAAATAGCAATGGACGATACAATGTTTTAAATCACTCATGCTTTTAGTATTCTATAGTTTTGGGTACGATGACCAAGCGAGTACAGTTGGTTGCACCACCAGTATTGCTTGGTGATGTGGGAGTTGTATGAGTTTTGTTGACGAGCCATAAGGAATTTTGTTTGAATAGAAAGAGTTTGATTATAAACAAAATAAAAATGTATGCCATACATAGGTTGTGTGATACTATATTACTTTCGTTGTGATACTATTTATCACTAAATCTTAAGCGTAATTTTCTAATGAGTCGTGGAATTGTAATATAGACCTCATGAATAAAATATGTGACTTTATAACCTTTTAGAAGTAGTGACAAATCACTAATCATAGTTACAATATCATGAACCCTTTAATTTGAGCTTGTGTATAATAAATACACCTCAAAACTTGTTATATAACTAATATTTGATTTGACTAACTATTTTGTGATTTATAACCTACTTGGTTAAGCTTTTGGTTCTACTTCCAATATACAGTTGGTGCTTAGGTATACTGCAGCCAACCCACCACACCAATTGTACTTTGAAAGCATACCAATCACCAACCAATACTAACCTAAACCTTAAATACACATACGCTTGAATATGAGTTGAATAATTTATTTGATGTTGATCTATAAGTATTTGTTTTGAATTCTTGCTCGAAATTTGAATCCAAGTTTTCCAATTAAAGTTTACGACTGTATCACTGAATGTTTGATCATGAATAAGAAAATTTGTAAAGCATGATATAGATGTAATGACAAATCAACTTCACAAATCTTGATGTATGTTTATTGATTTCTTGAATCATAAGTGTTGTAAAGGGAGAATGACATCGTACCTTTTAAGTTATAGTAATGAACTACCATCTATTAGTATGTTGCCTAATGATTTGAGATTTTGTATGTAAATCATTTGAATTTGAATAAAATCAAAAGGAGTGGTATCCGAACTTTGACTTGTTAGAATTTAGTTGTAAGATGTAATCATGATTTGGCTTATAGGTAAAATACTCTGGTTAGTAATCCCAGGAAAGCTAGATTGGTCCCTTGTCGAGGATTATGAATCGCTTTCCTAGAAAGGAGTCTCAACTACCGATATTCACCATTCCCGTTAGTACATGACACCTTACAACTTAACTCTAACATAATTTTAAAACAAAATCGAAAGGATATATATATAAATTTTACTGAATTACATTTTACAGTATGATATCACTTAAAATTTTATAGATAGAATATAATAGACATCAAACCTAGAAATTCGGTGTGTTGAGATTTGTGTAATCATTTTGAATCGATAGCAAAATACAAATGTGTTAAGATTTGGATAAATGAAGTTTGTGAAATTGTTATGATATTAGATATAATAATAAAATATTATTACTAATCTTAGATATAATGTCATCAAAATCTCACATAATAAATCATTTGGACTTGTTTAAAACACTAAGGAATGATATTCAAATTTGAATACCTTTGACTATTACATCGAGGATTTATACAAATATCTTTTCTAGACAGGAATCCGAACTACCGGTAATTCACTCTTCCAATTACTACTTATCCACTTACAAACTAAATTCTAACGGGATTATAAAAATCAATTTACAATACATATAAGCATATATGTATTTAATTAACTTAGGAGATTTAATTAGCCATCTAGCCTAATGATTTTAATTCCCATTATCTAAAGAATAATAGTGTGTTTGAGAGGATTAAAAATGAGATAAAGATTTCCTTAAATGACGTCTAAGTTTACTTAAACTAAGGCATCCACAATATAAAGTTTTTCTTATTCTAAGGTATATTTAATCTAAGTTTTTGTATAAGGTATATTATAATCTAAGTCATTTCTCTACGGTAACATATAAACACGTGATATATCAAATAGAATAATCAAATGGCACATAGTATAACCATGTAACACATAACACATAAGTATAAGTAATATGAGATGGCTAATTGTAACATTACGTTTTATGGATATAAATAAAATACTCTCATTTATGATTAAAATATTATTAGTCAAAAATATAATAATAAAAACGCTCTATTAAAACGTAAGGCCTCGTCTAATATATATATATATATATATATATATATATATATATATAATAGTTTATTTCATAAATATGATTATTTGAGAATATAAAAGTAGAAATCTAACGCTCAAAATTTTTAGTGTTCGTTTAAACGAATAGGTAGGATGAAACAATTATTAGAAATAATCTTTTTTTGAACGATCAGTTATTATTATAGGAGACCGCCTAAAATTAATAAAATATATTATAATTAAACTTTCTCCATTTTTAACGAAACTTAGGTTGAAATGTAGAGAAAAATAAGCCGGTCTTAGCAGTATTTTTAGAATTTTATAAAAAAAATATATTTTATAAAAGAAAAACAAAATATGAGTTAAATTAATTATAATAATAAAATAAAATAAAAAATTTTTGAATTGAAATTGAATCTCAAAATTTGAACAGAGCAATTCCAATTACGTGGAGGATACGTGGATGAATTTTACGCAAGTTAAGTGATTCATTTGATCAAATATACAAACACGGATAAAACCTAAGCCTATAATATTCTTGTTCATCACGTTTTGAGTACTATAAATATTCACAAACTTTAGATAATTAAATCACACATACAAAATATATATACACACGCATTTGAGAAAAAAAATAGAAGCCCTAGATGCTAGGAGATGCTGATCAATATAAAAGGTCAAGATTAAGACTTTGGTTCGTTTAGGTATATTATCTGAATTCTTATACTCATAAATTTAAAGTTTCATTAAATATTAATTTATAAGGTTAGGGTTAAGATCTGACTCTATGTGTGTGTGTATATATAATAAATTATGAACATAAAATAAACATAATCAGGAATCATTCTTGCAGAATAGTTATAAGGATAAATTAACCAGAAACGCTGTCAAATTTATATTGAGAAGTTCTAAGGTGTCACTCAGCCAACAAAAACTCCAGGTAAATACATTTAACTTGTTTTTTTCAAATATAAATGCATTTTTGAGCATTGTATGTTTAAACTTTGACGCATAAAGGGATAGTATGTGAACATTATTTAGGCTATTATTATACGTACGATTTGCAAATCGAATCCGCATATAGGTAAAATTTCCATACGTGGATAGTACAGGTGGGCTAGAAGGTTAAATATAAGACGCACTCCGCATGCAACTTAACCAGTGACCAACTGTGTGCTGGAGGGAACAAAACGTAATACGCGTTGCGTTGTAGTTTCTAAACAGTGGCAGTTATAAACCCGTGTATGTAGTAGTTGTAGCGATCAGTGAAATAACCTGCTAAATGTGTAGTATTGCCAATAATAATTATGGTTAAAGGACCAAACATGCTATGCTTACATATCGAGTCTATTATTTTTATTCACCAACATTACGTTGACATTTTATTTTCAAAAACTTTTCAGGTAATTAAAAATGACAAATCAGAAGCAAGATTAGAGGTTTAGGGCCTATGACGCCTTAGATAAAGATCTTATGGCGAAACCGAGGAGTGATTGGAGTTATACCTCCAAGTCCCACGTAAACCGGGATATGTAAATATATGTTTGTAAAAACTCGGCTTAAAATAAAATGATATGTTAATATCTATGCATATGAAATTTTATTAAACCCTGAAAAGTTATTTACAAGCGATGAAAATGTTGTTTTTTGTACCTATGCGTATGAATTACTTGTAAATTATGAAAAACGGTTTTCACATCTATGAATGTGAATTATTTATGAAATTCATGACACAATTCTTCCATTTAAAAAAATTAATAAACTCTGACCAAGACATATCTATGAAATCAATCAGGTCGCAGCGCCTGGCTCGCTGAGAGCCCTGGGTGTGACACTCATATTTGGGTTAACTTAGTTATAGTCTAGGTCACCATTTCTAATAAACTAATTCTCTATAACCATGGCTCTGATACCAATCTGTCACACCCCGACCGATGGCGGAATTCGACGGGGCGCGATTGTGATTGTTTATAACTCATTGTGCTACTTTGTAAGTTTCAATATTTAACATTTCAATTCAACTCATAGCAAAATTTCATTCAATCAAACATAACATTAAATTCATGATTGAAAAAATCAAATTCACAATACATATCATTGTTTAATTTTCATTAACTAGGTCCAAGTATCCTAAATGTGTGTTCATCCATGCTTTCTAACCTATTACACATTTAAATAAGATTTGATCAACTATTTGCATAGTTTGTGAGATATCATTGTCACACCCTCGCCAACAGCAGAATTGCAAGGATATAACGAAACTGTGTATCTCGAACACATGGTATAAAGAGAATTCTAATCATGCATTACGACACAAAATCATGCCCACGAAATGAAATAGTTTTTAATACAAGACTGAAGATTCAAAATCAGATAGCCTATTGCTAACTAGGTAATACAATTAAATCTTCAATTGTATTCAAAAGAGCGTGCTTACTTCTCTCAACAACATGTTAACTTCTAATTCCCTGAAACGCATGTTAAGGTGAAAAGTTAACAATATTGTTGGTGAGTTCGTAGGTTTTACGACTCGATAAAATAGTGAAATAAGTATTGTTCACAATATAAACACAAGGTCTTGAAGCAATTGACACAAGTCACAACCATACCTATTGAGTTCTTGAATACCCTGGGTGTAATGTCATATCACGAACACTACTTCTTGGTGGAAATATACCACTCATTTAACATTGTAGTTATGGTTGGCGCGACCAAACCATGAATGGATGTTTATCAAACCTCGCTAGTACTAACTTATATTAATCCATTGGCTATGATTAAATGGTTGTGTAAGGGTCAGGGATTTAATGTGATACATTCTTGTCTTATGTAACATACTTCATCATAATGCGCCAGTGAACAACTTCTTGAATCAAATAAAATATAGTAACATGCATAACCCCCAATATTTGCAAATGAAAATTGTAAAAAGGGGCTACAAACTCATCGCAATAGTGGTGAGAAAGGATTCTTGAATTCTTGAGTTGATGAATACCGCCCTGTGTAAGCCCTAAAACATAGTAGGTTGATAGGGTCAATGGATCATCCATATTCTAGTAAGATTGTCGGTTGGTTCCGACTTCTGGTGTTGTCCTTTGATAGTATAAGTTTGACAAATGTTATCTTTTAATTATGTTATATTAGTTGTGTTAACTTATTTATTTCTTTCTTTTCTCAAGTAGATTATATCATAACATTGAGATTCCTTTTTATTACTTAACCATCTTTAGCATCTCTTATCGAGCCTTAGTTCATTCATTGATAAGTTTTTATACTTATCATTCTTGTTGGTATGTTACCCCCTCCATTTTGTTAGTTGTTCAAAGGTTTTCCTTATACTATTTTATTTTACCTTCATGACCACGTTTTATTAGACTTACCAACGTATGTATATTAGTACCTACGTATTTATTTATCTTTTCTGAATTCGAAATGTGTGTACCCATATATCTATATCCACCTAATCCCAAATATACATATACTGATATAAGTGAATTTGAGACATAAGTCTTCACCTTATCCCTTAAGTCCCCTAATGTTCATTCACCCATTTTATTTAGGAAGACATTTTTATTAAGCTTTTTATAGTAATCTCCCTTGTCTCTTTGGTTATCATTTGGTTGATTGCGTTACAACTTTTATGGGTTTTGTTACGTGATTCTTCTTGCTCTTGAGGCATTCCCTTATCCCGACTTAGTTCACCCAAAATTATGTTGGTTTTATGTATGCATGGGCTGGTTATTATGCCATGCATGATCAACAAAAAGGGTGTGTTGAGTTAAAACAAGTCCTGGATGTCCATCTCCCATTTAGCTGGTTTTACTTTGAAGCTGCTAAATCTTAATGTTAGCATGGTCAAGTGTAAGATAGCACATTACAGTAGGTATTGCTCTTATCAGTGGGTTATTATAGGTGAGCTTATAAGTGACGCAAATCCAATTTTTTTTTGACAGAAGGATCGTGAGGGTTGCCTTGGAACTCTTGGGTTGTGAGTTATTGTTTACGAGTTGTGGTTAGCTCTTTGATTATTTTTGGTACTGAGTATACAAGACTTATGTTGGTTTAGAAATATGATACTTAGGTGTTTGAATCCATACCTTTAGCAAGCAAGGATGGGAGCTGGGTTGTTGCTGCTGGTTCAGGGTAAGCTGGTCAAGTCCCGCATAGTTACCGCTGCTGTGTCTTCAAGGCTGTTGGGTCGAGACTGGTTGCTTAACCGTGAGCTGCTAGATGCGACTGCTGCTTCGTTGTTGCGGACTGCTGTGTTTCTACTGGTTGTTGTCCTGGTGGTTTGCCTTCAGTTGGGAGCTGCCGAGTTATGAGAGTGTTTTGGGATGAGAAGTCTAGGTGAACTTCTTGGTTGTTCACTATCCCACGACTTGAAGAAGGAAGATAAAGAATGTGTTGGGTGTTAGAAGGAATGTAACTTGTGAAGGTTTTGGTGTAGGCTTTTTTTCCTTTTCCCAGTTCTCTATTTATATGGAGGAGGGTATGGATGTTTGAGATGGTATGGCCGATCACAAAGGGGAGAGAGAGAGAGAGAGACCTTCTTGCTGCTTGGATAGGGAGGTTCCATTCATACTACTCTTCTTAGCCTTCTTTCTAATTGATAGCTGCCACTATGGAAGATTGGAAGGAAAAGACGGGAGCAAGGCTCAAGAGGGGATTACGTTGACGTGAGTGGGGCTGTCCTAGCTGTCATGATGAAATTGCCTTACTCCTAAATGCAGCTTTTTAAGGTTAGGTAGTACCATTTGGTATGGAAAGTTGGGAGTTTAGCCATAATATCATATCCAAGATCTTCATTGATTGATAATTTAGGATTCATTCTTCTAGTTTGATGGAACTAGTCGTAGACCCCTAACTAAACTTCTTTTTATCTTGTATTTTAGTCTTTGGCTGGTTGTAGATGAATCCGTCTGGTTCGATCATCTTAAAGAAATATGGGTATTTCCTTTGTGATTTAGTTTGGTTAATGTTCTTTATTGAATGTGCATAATTACCATAGGATTGGTCCTTTGGGTGGATGATTTTGTTTTTTTTTATTCTTTGGTGATTTACATATGGTCTGTATTTTGAACTATTTTTGTTTAGAGTATAGTTTGAAGGGTTAGTGAACGGCCGAATGAGGTCGTTAGGTGTGGATCATGGCGGTTGACAAGGATTAGAAAAGAAAACTGAATCGGTTAAGGTTATGTGGAGTATGTGAGCTTATAAGGCTCTTGTTCATGTAATTTGAAAGTTTCAAGGCTGAGGTTCGTAGTTCTTTATGTTAGTATATACTCCCTTGGTTTGTATCTAAATGCAAGTGTATATATCTGATATTGTATATTGAGTTGTTTTTAATTTATTATCTTATTTTGACTTGATTTAAAGCATTTAACATTTGGGTTATCAAGACGTTTTGGCTATTCATACTTTAATATACATGAGGATAATTTGAAATTTACTTAATGGTAACAAGGGTTGAATATTTGGATGCCTGTTTTTGTTACCGGATGTTACAATCATATGGTTTGATACTTAGATATATATATAAAGAAATGAGATGAAACGATAGTCTAATAAGAATTGATCTAAATATATATGTATTCCACAACGTATAATGATATGATTTTGGCAATTTCACATTTTCTAACATAATGACACAAAGTCAATAAAGAAAGGCTACTAGTAATACTAAATGTTTTTGACAATTTCACCTTCAATATAAACAATGACATAAGCCATGTTAATCAAAAGCTACTAGTACTAATGTATTGAATATGATTATCCCAATAGTAATAACACATAGATATACAAATAAGTAGACAACACATAACATTCAAATCTAATTCTATCTTAAACTAAAGTATTGCATCTTTGTATTTGTTTATGACTCAAGAATAATATATTTGATAAGACATGAGTAACATCCCAAAAATTACAAAAATGAAGTATGAAAAAACACACTTGTCAACGTTTGTCCAAAATATGTTCTTGAATATGATTAAGAGTTTCTAAAGTCACAATTCACGTTATATTAAGGTATGAATTTGTATGAGTTCTGAAGTTTAACACAAATTAAGTCTTTCCTAATGAATTTTCCTAAAAAGCACAACATTATTAAAAACCCAAATTTAGATATTCTAAACACCCATTTTATAATATTAAATAGTTATAAAAGAAAGGTTTAAGAAACATGATCTGTCTACTTAGATGTTTATTTGATAATATTTTATTTGAAGAGCTTAACGTAAGATTCATAATATTTTTTTTAAAAATGAAGTAAATAAAATATTATTTTAAACATTATAAATAATTTAAGAATATTTATTTAAAAATATCCCAAAAATTATATTTATAAATCTTTGATAATATTTTATAGTTTTAAAATAATGTTTAACTACACATTATGCTGAATAAATAATTTGTCTTGATAACTATAATTTTTTTCTGTTATATAATAGTTTCAGAATATTTAAAATCATTTTCAGAATTTTTGTAGTATTTTTAGGAATTATTAGCGCACTTCAAAATCATTTAATTGGCTAAAATAATGAAAAATAATAGTTTTGAAGTTTATAAAACTTACAGAATGTTTAAAACTTAGTTTTAGAATTCCTGTAAATTTTCGATAATCTTTAGAAAAGTTTTAATATTTTTAATCTATTTTTAATCATTTAATTTACATTAAATTGCAAAATAAATAAACTATATAATGAAAAATTATCTACAATTTTTACAGAATGTTAAGAATGTCATTTTTTGATTTTATAGATTTTTTTTAGAATTTTTCGGATTAAACTAAAGCTTAAAAAAAATAAAACTAAAAAGATTAAAAACTAGAAAACCGTCCTATCCGGGTTTCGAACCCGGTCCACCCGTGACCAAGCATCGTGTCTAACCACTTGGTTAGAGGTTGTTCGCTGATATAAAATCAGAACTAACTTAATATATAGCTTAAAATAAATTGCCCCAAATCAACAAGAACCCTAATCACTATCAATTTAAATTCGGATTTGGTGATGATTGTGAGAGCCTAATTGTTTAGGGCTATTAATATTCATCCGAAATTGAGTAATATGTGTAAACATTTACCTGAAATGATTTCGAATTGAACGGTTTTGAGTTCCAAGTTGATCTGTTCATTCGATCCGATGAGCTGAGATGTTTTGGATGGGGCTTCGGTGTCAGTTATCCCAAGATATGTTTCGCAAATGATTATGTGTGCTCAATTTTTAATGTATTCCATGGTTTAACCAGTCACAGTAAACGTTTGAACCATTAAAATTTTGGTTATGGTTTCGCGTTTTTAAGATGATAAACATTTCAATTGATCGTTCATCTACATTTAGAATCATGCTTTAAATGTTCTTCAGTTATGAATTTGAATTCTGGGACACCTTTGGATTAGTTTAGACCCTAGACCCGGATGGAATTGGGTTTGATCAAACATCAGTGAAGGAGATGAATAAAGCTTATGTTTTTACACTTCTGATCCTTGAACTTATATGAACTACTCATTCTAACATTCAAACTTCCATACACTTACATTCCAACTTCGGATTTCTACATCTTTAGTCCCTTGATTCTTTTGTTTTTTTATCTTTCATTTTATGTTAAAGCTAATCAAATAAATTCTTTAAGATGTATGAAACCTAATAACTTTTAAGTTCAAATAATTTCAACTTGTATAAAAGTTTATAAAATTATTATTATTTATTTATAATGACAGTACTCTATAATTTTAAATAAAACTTATAATGTATTATGTTTATTATTACTCGAAAAATTTTCTTTCTGTTTTAAAGCAATTGTTCATGCAAACTTTATAATATATATAACAAAGTTGATTACAATTTCATATATTCAAATGTTTTGTTGATATATATGTACATCTAATTCCTTTTATTATTCGATTAAAATAAATTTTCATAAAATGAATTATTTTGAATAACATATATAGGTTTTGAATAAGAAATGGTTTAACTAACCCTCATAACATTCATTTTTTCTTACAAATACGACACTATTGAGTTATAAAGGAAAAAACCCTAAATGTCACATCGGTTACATACTTTCCTTGATGAATGAGAACCCCCTTTTGATCTTACTTTACATAAAGACCAAGGAAGAAGGTCATCTCCCCAATTTCACTCATCTCAAACTTTTCTTCATCACAACTTCAAATTCCTTACACAGCACCGAACTTGTGGATCCAAAAATTATATCGTCTACATAATTCTAAACGAGAATTAAGTCGTCCTTATCTTTGTGAATGAACAATGTCTGATCAATAGCTCCACGTGTATATCCATTTGCTAGAAGATGATCGGTGAATGTAGCATACCAAGCACGAGGTGCTTGATTCAAACTATACAATGCTTTGTCTAACTTGTAGACATGGTCTGGGTGCTGTGGATCCTCGAATCCAGGATGTCGACATACATAAATCTCTTCTTTAACCTTTCCATACAAGAAGGTTGTCTTCGCATCCATCTGATATACAGTGAAGTTCATGTATGAGGCATCGGCCAAGAAGATACGAATTGCCTCAAATCTTGCAACGGGAGCAAAGACTTCTTCGTAGTTAATTCCATCTTGCTAGTAGAAACCCTGAACTACCAGACGTGCCTTGTTTCCGATGATGACACCCGCATAATCTTGTTTTTTTTCCTAAAAACCCATCTGATGCCAATTGGCAGCTTTCCTTTGGGTTGGGGCACCAGATTCCACACTTTCAGCTTCTTAAACTGCATCAACTCATCTTGCATAGCCTCAATCCAGCTTAATTCCTTTAAGGCCATCTTGATATTCTTTGGTTCTGCCTGCGATATGAAACAAGAATATAAACAAGAAATAATTGGACTTGATTGGCTGCGTGGAAGAGCTCCCTCACTTGAAGTTGTCTGAGCAGGATTGGATCTGCATCTAGTAAGAACCCCTTCAGAAAGTTGTCCAATGATGTTTTCCACTGGGGGATTCTTGTTGATGGATGAAGTGGGTATCTCCTCCACTTCCAGGTTGTCAAGCAGATTGCTTATGTGAGTGAGTTTTTCTTCAGTGGAGGAGCCGATATTGTCATCAGGAACAGTCTCGCTGGGTCCTACATCATGATCCACACAATGTTCTACATGTATGTTGTCTGAGAACAGTGGATTATGTCACACCCCGAGCCGGCGGGCTGGATCGACTTTCCAGTCGGGCGGAAAGTTCTCGGGGCGTGATATCGTGGATGATAATCATAGTGATCAGATTGTTTACATTGCACATGATATGAGATGAGAAAACGCTAATGAAATAGAATTACAAAGTTAAATTTACATCAGTATTGTACATAATTTAACAATGTAAATCTACCATAAAACATCATAATTTATCTATCTTGTATCTGCACAAGATATACAAAAGAATTTATATAATGGTGTTTCACAATATGCAGGTCCAAAATACTAGGTCCTCTATCTGGGCATCCTAGTCCAAAAGCACGAACTTCTAATTAACCTGTTCGTCACTTGAGAAGTCATGCAAAAAGATCAAGTCAACACATGGTTGGTGAGTTCATATATTTTTGTTTTAAGAATGAATTTGTACACAATCGGTCCGAATGACAACTAAGACCTCACCAACAACCGCCTGTACTATCCAGTCAGGTATGCTTATATATAGGGCATACGTAGGGGACAAGCCCCAACCGCCATCCCACCACATACCGGACCACATAGTGCATCGTTGTTAATGATAATTAAACGTCTCACTCATACTCCAAATTGACTACCTTGCATCAACTGAAAACGATCACCTTTGAACACCCGAAGTGACAACCTTAACCTCACTGACAACCACCTATATTATCCAGCCAAGTATGCTTATATATAGGGCATACGTAGGGGACAAGCCCCAGCCGCCATCCCACCACATACCGAGCCACATAAAATATTGTTGTCAATGATAATTAAGCGTTTCATTTCCTCATTATCAACACATCAGTTCTTAGTTCTTAGTTCTTGTAGTTTCACAAATAGGGAACTCCTCTTGATTCCTTAAGCTCATCACACATGCATGATAAACATAAAATTTGTAGAAGCATTACATTAAATGTTTAAATAAACAAGTAGATAAACACTTAATAAAATCTAAGACCTAACGATTGGGCCTTGGTCATACTCAGTAGACTAGTCTAGCAATCAAGGTTCTTAGTAGTAAAGGAGATCTGTAAATATCATCAAACATGTGACCTATAATTAATCATTCTAGCTAGGACATCTTTTGATGTATAGGAGTTTTTTAGTTCTTCTAGATCGTCCGTAGGTCGTATAGTTCTTAGTTCTTTGGCACATGTTATCTTTGAGTATTTCCCAGATGTTCCTCAAAACTGGTTTAGGGAAAGCTGTAAATATCATCGAACATGCGTCCCATATTCGATCAGTCTAGCTGGGACATCTTTCAAACCTGGTATTGGCACATGCTATCCTTGATATTTCCCAGACAAACCCTTGAAAATAGTTCTTTGTACGTAGTTCTTTGAAATAGATCGTTAGTTCTTTCACAACACACCACCGAAAATAGTTCTTTGATTAGCTCGTTAGTTCTTTGAAATAGATCTTTAAAAATAGTTCGTGGTTTTAGATCTTTAGTTCTTTAGAAAATAGATCTTTGAAAATATTTCTTTGATTTGAAATAGTATATACTTACGATGAGTAAATAACTCATTTTGAAATCCTGCAATTAGTTTACCTAGACAAGAAATCTAGGCAAACAATTATACATGTAAAACATATAAGAAGTAAAAGCATTTAAGTAAATATAATCCAAGGAAAATAATTTACGCATGCTTCTCAGCCCCGCGTTTGTAAAACAAAAATGTTTAGAAAAGGGGCAATGAACTCACCTGTGTTGTTATGAATTGAACCACAAAAGATATGCGCGCTCCTTGAATGTAGATTAAGTATCTTCAGTACCTGTGTTGATTTATTAAGATTCGAGTACGATAAGTGTCGGAAGATGTCGTATATAGGATTTGGTCTCGGTGTGTGACTAAATGTACTATTCATTTACTAATGCATTACTAAGTTTCTCTAACTACTCTATGTTAATTACCTTCTATAAACTTGTATCCCTTGGTGAAAAATCACTACTAAACACTATTCATGTAAGGTTTATATTACATTATTTAAAATTCAACCTTATGTTACAAAATATTAAATTAAGAATCATTTAAGTTATTTTAAAACATCTAAGTATAGAAGTTTATAAATCATTTCATTTTAATTAAAACATAAGTTATTTTAAGAAAATGTAAGTTATCATGATGTTAAACTTAAGTTAATCATACTTTATTAACTCCAATTCTTTCCTTAGATCTTTGTTACACGTAGTTCGTTGTTCGTCTTTGTGTAATACTTACCTTAGAAATTTCAATTCGAACTATATAACTTAGTTTTACATTTACATAGAATAACTAAGTACTAAGGGTTAACTCATAGTGGCCAACCCTTGTACTTAGTCATTTTCTTGATTTTCCTTAGAGTTCCTTTGCTTCCTTAGTTAAAACTTGTGTTCATTTAATTGAAATGTTTTAAACCCATTGATCATTGAAAACTAATGGGTTGGATGTTCATAAAATATGCTAACACCTTAAAATAGTCACATTGAACTATTTGTGATGTCACTAACTTTACTTAGGCCTATACCTAATCAACTTCAAGTATTAGGTACCCCTAAGATCATACAAGACATTAGTTTTTACGTTAGGTTTGTGTTAGGAAAAGTTGTGTTTGAAAACCCTTAGCATTTAAGTACACCAAGCCGGTTCTAACACTTGAAAACCCTAACTTATTCCTACTAGACTCCCAAGTGTTCTCATCCTTCTCCTGAACTTATTTCTTTATGTTTTTAGTTAGTTCCAAGCTCATTATGCTTGTAAGACATTAACCTAGCTAATCTCGACGGTGATCAGTAGTATTGACAGCCAACAAGTCAGTAGTATCGATGAACAGCAGGTATTAGCCCTCCGATATTACAGGTTCGATGGAATAGGTTCGACAGCCCCGAGGGCCATCGATACTAATAGTATCGATGGTACCCTTGGCACCTGACCATGGAGAGAATCGAACTTAGCAACTTCTAGGTGGTTCCATCGATATTGACCCATCGAATCTAGTAATATCGACATAAGAAGGTGGCTGAAATTTCCAGTCATCGATACTACTACCTTCTTGGTGTTTCTTGTATCGATACTATCCTATCCAGCTCCAAATCGAATTCTAAGCATGTTAAACTTCAATCTCATGTTATCCTTAGCTTCTTGACTTGTTTTAGTGCAAGTTTCTAGGGTTTCACCGCTCATAAAGCCGATTGAAACGAGCTGGGTTCGAGTGAAACTCACCCAAACAGTAACTTCTGAAAAACAGCTCGATCGTTTTTGGTCCGATTTCGATGATTCAAAGCTCCATTTCTTCCTCTAAACACGATCTTCAAGTTTCTACGGTTTATTTGTCACCAAAATCGCCCAAATCGGTCAAGAAATGAAGGAGATAAGTGGGTTTTTAGTGAGAGGGAAATTTTAGAGAGAGAGTTGACGAAAATGGAAGAGAGATAGTGGGTTGGTGTTGGTGGTTGAGGCATTTAATCTTTCATTAAATGTCTTTCAACTCGGTCTCGTTCGGGTTCGTTCGGTTCCGCTCGGTTTCGCGATTTGACATCGGTTTGCGATCATTTTTCATATCGAAACGTTTCGATTTTAAATCAAGATTTATTAAATTAAATTAGGTGGTAATTCCTAGTAAATTAACTAATTATCTTTTATTTATTTCAAATTTCTAAAAACGTTTAACTTATCTGTTTAATCTAATCGCACGGTTTCCGCGCGTATTCGTTCGGATCGTCATCCGTACGAACACGACGATAACTGTGCTCTCCGATTTGATTTTCTAATTATTAGACATCATTCAAACCGTTAAACTTTCAGATATATTCGTACAGATTGTCACCTATACGAATAATCCGTCCATTTATCATTCACGTAACAACATCTGTTATGGTTTTGTTCTGTACAGCTCGCATACGTTTATACGTAATAAACCCTAACTAGCATTCACACAATAGTTCTACGTTGTCAGATATGTTTCTGACTGTTAAATCATGAATTTACATTCTGATTCTAAAATGAGTATGAATTCTGTTCTGTATTAAGCATCAAATAATAATAGAATACATGAAATAAACGTAGTTCTTACCTGATCTACTGTTCACATTACTGTTCCGGCTACGATTCCGGCACTGATGTTACAGATTAGTGAAGGTTTGGTGTGAGGATGGAGATGTTTGATCTGTCTGTGGAGTCTGTGATGTCTGAGAAGTTTCTGGATTCGGTGGGAGAATTTCAGTGACTGGTTGGGCTCTTTGGTACATTCCGGGTGGGTCGACACTCATAATCTTTGGATCACATGGAACATAATCAACTTTGTAATCGATGTCATCATTTTTGTAGAAGCTAAAATCATGTTCAGTTATGCCTGCACACTCATAGGGAATATTAAATGGCTCAAAGGTAGAATCATATTGGAACAACCAGCTTGGACATGTTCCTATAAACTGAGTTATCAAAAACCAAAGTCACTGTTGAGAAATATGATTATTCAAGTAATTTGGTTGCGGGCATGATCAATGCTCAATATCGAGGCAAGACGGTCAGTGGACTGGGTTATAGTGAGGTTGAACCTCCTTTTAACTATAATTACTCTAGCATGCCAAGACTTAACAAATCTGTTGACGACTTACTTTAAAATTCAGATCTTAGAGATGAATTCTCAATTGACTTTAACAAACTTGTGTCACTCAAAATTGATACTAAATTAAAAGATATGAACTGTTCTAATGATTCTCAGATTTGTGCAGAAAAGTTAAGTACTTCAGGATAGGTTGATGAGCCAAGTGGAAAGAAGTGCTAGGAAGAGCATATATTATCCTTTTGTTTTGAACTCTTCAAAGTTTTTAGTTTCTAAAATTAACAATGTTGGGAATTTTCAAACAAATTTCATTAATCATAGTGAAATGATTCAGAATTTTTAGACTAAGTTTGTAAAATCTGCTGTTGATGTTAAAAGTAATTGTGTTTTGAATACAAATGTTGCTCCTTTAAAAGAAAAAGAAAGCAAATCTTATTCCACAATCACTGAAGAGACAGATTCAAAGTTAAATCAAAACTGTGAACCTTAAGTTCCAAATGGGTCTTTGTAACAAGTCTCTACAAGTTCAGTTCCTGGTTCAAGTGATTGCGAGGTAAAACCTTTTGACCCTAATGAATTTCATCTAAAGGTATGTTGCTATGCTTGTGGGAAACCAAGACGTATTGCAAGACATTGTATGCACAGACCTGTTGAGGTCTTCTATTGGAAGAATCAAAAGCTCACACCTAAGGCTAGATAAACCAGTAAGCCAAAGAGGATTGAGAAATCCTCCAAGCCTAAGGTGAAAAAGCAAAGAAAACTCAGAATCATCATCCTGCCAGATCCAATAGGACAAAGCAGAATCAAAATAATTTCCATCAACAAAAGAAAACTAAAATTTCTAAATCTGAAATTAAAACATCTTGGAAAAGGAAATCACCATTGATACCAACTGATTCTGGTAGAGTGAACAACCCAATTGGCCCATTCAAAGATAACTCCAGAGTGGCTAAATCTGTAAAGATTTGGGTACCAGTTTCTCCTTAAATGTTTATGCATCATGCAGGGACAAACAAATAAACTTTAAAATGTTTGGTATGTAGACAATGGTTGTTCCCGACACATGACAGGAGATTTCTCCCAATTGCATGAAGTTACTTCATTTAATGGAGGATATGACTCATTTGCTGAAGAAAAAAGAGGAAAGATCAGCTTGAAGGGCACAGTTACTAATGGAACATTAAGATTTGAGGATGTGTATTATATAGAGGAACTCAACCTCAGCATGTTGAGTTTTCTCAGATCTGCGATAAAAGTTTTTCTACACACTTCACCAACAAAGAGTGTTTGAATCTGAAATCGTGGTTTTGTGATACCTGAGAAGTGGATTGTGATGAGAACTCCAAGGATCAATAATGCTTACATCATCAACATGAACTCAGACTTAATTACAGAAAATACTTGTCTTTTTTCAAAGGCTTCGGAAAGTGACTGTTTTTGGTGGCATCGTCGTTTGGTACATGTTAACTTGAAGAATCTCAACACATTGGCAAAAGGAGATCACGTTATTGGGCTTCCTTCAAAATATTTCCCTACCATTGAGAAATGTATCTCTTGTGCCAAAGGAAAGCAACATAAGAGACCCCACAAGCCCAAGCTATTCAACTCAATATCTTCCATTTTGCAGCTTCTTCAGATGGATATCTTCCTATCAATGTTATGAGCATAGGAAAGAAGTCGTATTGTCTTGTGATTACAGATGATTTCTCCATATTCACTTGGGTCTTCTTCCTGGCCAAGAAAGATGAAGCAGCGGAAATCTTGAAGAAGTTTATCACCTTGATTGAGAACCAGACAAATCTGAAAGTGAAGGTGATTAGAACAGACAATGGAACAAAATTCGGAAATCAATCTCTCATCAGCTTTTGTGATGAAAAAGGGATAGCTTGACAATACAGCGCAGCTTGAACACCTAAGGAAAATGGAGTAGCTAAGAGACGTAATTGAACACTAATTAAGGCTGCCAGAACCATGTTGTTAGAGTCAATTGCCAATCTTCTTCTGGGCGGAAGCTGTTAACACAACATGTTATGTTCAGAATAGAGCCTTATTGAACAAACGCCATCAGAAGACCTCTTATGAGATATTCTTCAATCAGAAGCCTTAAGTTGGACACTTCAAATCGTTTGGTTGTCCTTGCACTCTACTCCACACTGAGCCCAGCTAAAATTTTGATGATAAAGCAGAAGAATGCTATTTTGTGGGCTACTCTGCTGAGAATTGATAATGGATTTGAGTTCACTCAAGGATGTCTTGTACATATCCTTGGTTCTTTTGATGGTGGTACAGTTGGAGTTCTAGTTCACCTTTAGTCATTTCAATTCCAGCACTTGTCAACTCAGTCATAAGATGGGCAAATCTGTTAAGTTGTGCCTCCAATGTCTCACCTTTAATATTATTGAATATATTGAACCTTTGTCTCGGCATGTCTTTCTAACCCTCCCCCTCGAATCTCTCAACCAAAGCATCCCAAAGTTCCTTTGTTGTCCTCTGCTCTTTAAATCCATGAGCAACCTCAGTAGATAATGCCATAGTGTTGATGCTTTTTATGTCCCTAGTTCTTTGTATTGCTGATTTTTATTGTACAAAGTTTATATCAATAATGAAATCGACTATTCTGTATTGTTTGATTACGTTTATTCAAGTTTAATATGTCTGTCTTTGTCTGACTTTGACTTTACTTATCATACAGACCCATTCGTGCGAACGATACCTACGAATGAGTTCATTCGGACGAATGAACGACTAGCGAATGACTGAGGCGAACGAATGAGTCACTCGCATGACTCATTCGGGCGACTAGCTCATTCGGCTGAACTATTCGCCTGGATGAGTGTTTCGCACCACTCATTCGGCCGAATGAGTACAACCTATATATACCCCTGCAAACAGAATGTTTTTGTTAGGACATTATGTAATAGTTTGCTTTTCAAAATGTATAAGTTAGTAGAGGTTTGGCTAAGGTTCGTCTGTTCCACGAACCTAAGCAGGTTCGGCGAACCTAGTTTGTGTCTTGTTAGGTTCGTCCAGCGAACCTCAAGGTTCGGCTGGCGAACCTATGGGTTCGGCTAGGTTCGTCTGAACATTTTGTATATATAGTAGGCTTGTCTAGAGGTTTGTCACTTTGTGTGTTTTTGTGTGTGTTAGACAGATCTGATAGAGAGAGTTTCTCTGTGTGAGATTATAAGAACTGTGTGTTTTTGTTCATTTCATTGTAATCAGATTATTATATTCAATGAAATGATGTTTTTATAAATGATTGTTTGTCTTTGATTCATATAGATCAAATTTAGATTCCGCATAGATTTGATTGTTAATAGGATTACGTTGATCGATCGAGAGCTAATCTACAGTGGTATCAGAGACCAAGGAGGAGTTCTATACAAGTATTTCGAAGATTTACAAGCATTTTGGAGATAAAAAGATCAAGAGATGGATTAAAATTCAATTTTCTTTGTATTTGATTGCTGTGTTGATAGTGTTATCATCATATACTACTTTGATTCATCAAAATTCAGAGATTTGTGGCTGAAATCTGTGGAGTTTGCAGATTTCTTCTTGAAATTTTGAAGGTTTTCCCTCCAAAATTTTCAAATTCCGAAGAAAGGTTCGTGAGCCGAACCTTGGGTTGTTTGAAGCATAGGTTCACTGTTAAAAGAGATTTTGTTGAGGTTCATGTAAAGATTTTGAAGAGGTTTGTATCAAGGTTTGCCTATTGCTGAGGTTCGTTTGATTAGGGTTCATTTGACTGAGGTTTGTTGGTCAAAGTTCTATTGAAGACGTTGGTCAAGTTTGTCTCAAGGTTCGTTGGACAAGGTTCGTGAGATCAAGGTTTGTCTCAAGTTGTGAGATAAGGTTCGTGAAGATCAAGGTTTGGAGTAGGTTCGATTGTTATTTAGGTTCGTGTAGTTAAATTTTCAAAGGAGGTTCGCTGATAAAGGAAATTCAGAATCATGGATGATATGTTTGCTACTGTTGCTAATCAAAATTCTAAGATACAAAGTATTTGATTAGTGAAACTGAGTCAGGAAGTACAAATAAAGTTACCAAAATAGTTGATTTGACTGATTATGAAAACTGGAAAGGTCGATTTGAGACACATCTCAATGGAACTAACACAAATCTTTGGGAAAGAATCTTGTCACCCTATGAAAGACTGGGTGGTGGGGACAAATTTGGATCAAACTCTTGATAGATTGGATGTTGATCAAAGAAAGAAATATGATTATGAAAAGAAAGCATATTGGATGTTGAGTCAAGCAATTCCTAATCAGATTCTACATCAATTTGATGAACATAAAACTTCATATGGTTTAGGGAATGCTTTAAAGGCAAGAATTGAGGGAAACACCAAACTTAAGAAGATGAAAGCCACTGATATACTCAAAGAGTTTGAAAATTTCAATTTTATTGGCAATGAGAGTCTTGAAGCGTTAATAACCAGATATAGGCATTTGTTGACTGAAGTTCGAAAGTGTGGAATTGAGTATACTGAAGAGGAGAAAATAGATTGTTTTGCAGATGCGTTGCCTGAAAGATGGAATTCATTGGTGTTGATTTTGAGAGAAAATCTACCGGGAATGACACTGGTTGAGTTTATCCAAAAGTTAGAAGAACAGGAAATGAAAGATAAGAGAAAAGCAAGAAGAGTTAATTTAACTCAGGATCCTTCACTCTATTGTGCATCTGTGGTTACACCTCTTGTTTCTTCTGCAAAGATTCAAACAGCCTTTGTTTCAAGTACTGCTGATAGTACTTTTGTACCATCTGCATCTGCTAGTTCAAGTTCATCGTATTCTGTGAATGAGAAGAAGTCTAATCCTACAACAACTCCAGTTCAGTTGAATACGACACATTTGGGAAAAGTAACTGTGGAGGCAGTTAGAGATCATATGTCGATTTTATCATGTGTGGTCAGTGCCTATTATGAACAGATAGCTGGAAAGATTGGAAATTCAAATCTTACTTTTGAAGACTATGAGCAGATTGATGACGATGAGATGGAGTTGATTGATACTCATTGGGCTTTGACAAGTGCAATTAGATGAATCAACAGATATGAGAAGAAAACTGGAAAGAAGTTCACTTTTGATCGAAACACAAAGTTTGGATTTAATCCAAAGGCCACACAATGTTACAATTGTGGTGAATTGGGTCATTTTGCTCGTGAGTGTAAAAATCCGAAGAAGCAAGGAAATTTGAATCCTTTCAAGTCAAAAGAAGCTTATCAAAAGAAGAAGGAAAAGCCTGGAGAATCAACAAAAGCTTTAGTCAGTCAAGTAGATGAAGGATATGACTGGGGAAAGCAATATGATGATTTAACGGGTGCATTCATGGCTTCTCTGGATGAAGAAACAAGCAAAGGGAAAGAAAAAGTTGAAGAGGTAAATAATGATCTTTTGAGATCATTGATAAGTTGAAAGAAATGAATGCTCAATTGACTGCTGAACTGGTCGAGTGCACTGAAGCTAACAAGAAGTTGATTTCAAGAGAAAAAGCTTTTGATAAAAAGATCATTGATTTAGAAAAAGAAAATGAAGAATTAAAAATTAAAGTTTTGAAAAATAATCATGTAGTTTTTGTGCATCTCGAGTCAGTGCAAAAGTTGAAAGTTGAATTGTCAGTAGTAAGAGAAGAAGCAAAAATGAACAAGAGCAAGCTAGAGAATTATCAGAATTCTCAGTATGTTATCGATTACTTTGCTGCCATGCAAAGATCTTCGAATGATACCAGTGGATTGGGTTTTCATGCTGTACCACCTCCTTCAAGCTATGTTCCTAGACCACAAATTGATCCGAATTTGGAAGTTAATCTAGTTTCTTTGAATGAACATGAGTCTGAACAAGGTGTTGAAAATACTGGAGGTTCATCTTCTGATGAAAAGGTGTCACTTGACAGTGATGCTCCTATCATTGAAGATATCACAGAATCATAATATTCATCTGATATTCTGAGACAAAATGGTTATCAAGTTAAAAATGTTGACAAAAAGAGTTTGAAATCTCAGAAGTCAAATGTTGAGATGAAACAAGTTGAGAAGGTGGTGATGAAAACTACTCAAGTTTCCAAACCAGTGATTAAAGCCAAACCAACCACTACTCTTAAACCGATTGTGTATGTTAAGTCATCTACTACACATCAAGGAGAGTCTAGTGGAAATTTTCGAAAGCAAAATGTGGTTTCTAAAAAGGTTGAAAAAGTGGATTTTTTCTTTGATAGGTTTGCGGTTGGACATAAAGACAAATCTAAGAATTTGCAAAATCAAATGAGTAATTCAAAGATCAAATCAACTGGTTTGAGAAACAAAATTTCATCTGCAAAGGTTGTTTAAAAACCTTTCAGTTCATCAAAGTATTATGATGAACCAACACCAAAGAATCATTTGAAAGATAGAAAATGTTACCGATGTGGTAATTTTGATCATTTGATTGTTACTTGTGATTTGGATTTCAGTTCAACTGATTGTAGCATTTTTAAGCCTTTTTCATCAAGAGAAACACGAAAGTGTTTTACTTGTGGTAAAGGACATATTTCTGCTAATTGTCCAAATAACAAAATCAGGAATAGTTCTAATGAGAAAAGTTGGGTGAATGGTTCAGGTGGAAGTCCTAGGAGAGTTAGACCTAGTGAAGATGAGATGAGAGTTCTTCAAAAATTCAATCCTGATTGTTTTTGGGTGAAAGAAGAAAATAATTAGAAGAAACGAGTTTTTGAGAATAAAAGAAATGTAAAAAAGATTGAGAAAATTGTGACATCATCTGATGATGATTCTTTTGATAATGCATCTTCAAAATCATTTTTAAAACAACATTTTAAATCAAAATCATTTTGGAAACTTAAAAACAGGTCAGGTGATGAAGTTTCTAGGAAAGAAGATGATAAAAGTGATGATGGTTATTCGAGTAGGTCATCACAAAAGAATGAAAGGAGTCCATTCCGGGAGACTCGACGCCGAAATGGCGGGGGTCATCCCTTTTGAATACTGATAAGTTGGTTTTATTTATTGTGCAGGTAGCATCCATGGGCCATATCAATAATCATTGGATTGTTAATAGTGGATGTTCCCGGCATATGATTGGAGAGTTGAATTTGTTGAGAGATTTCAAGTTGGTGAAAGGAAGTTATGTGAACTTTGCAGGAGACAAAGGAGGTCAAATTATAGGGTTTGGTAGTTTGTCAAACGAAAAGGTTTCATTTGATAATGTTAATTTCTGCAAAGAATTAACTAACAATTTGTTGAGTGTTTCATAGATTTGTGATAAAGGTTACAAAGTGATGTTCGACAAAGACATGTGTTATGTACTCAAGCAAGGATTTCAGATTTCTGAGGAGTGGATTCTGATGACAGCTGATCGGAGCAAGGATTTGTACGTGCATGACATGGCGAAGGCGGAGACAGTGTATAAAGTGGAAACATGTCTGGTGTCCAAAGCTACTGAACAAGATACACGTTCATGGCACAAGCGGATGGGACATATTCATATTCGAAAGATGAATCATCTTGTACATAATCATTTAATTGAGGGTATACCGGTTAAACATTTTAAACTTCCGAATGTGTGTGTGTCATGTAAAAAGGGTAAACAGAAAAGGAAGCCTCACAAAACAAAGAAAATTTTTTCTATTGATATGCCACTTGAACTTCTTCACATAGATTTGTTTGGACCAATAAATGTGAAAAGTATAGGTGGTGAATCTTATTGTTTTGTTGTGACTCATGACTTTTCAAGATTTTCATGGGTCATGTTTTTAAAGCATAAATCAGATACTTATGAAAATTTTGTGTTGTTGATTAATAGGTTGGAGACGTTGTATAAGTTGAGAGTGAGACGTGTAAGATCGGATAATGGGACTGACTTTAAGAATCATCAAATGGAGGAATTTTGCAATTCCAAAGACATTCAGCAGCAGTTCAGTGCACCTTATGAGCCTCAGATGAATGGTGTAGCTGAAAGAAAGAACATGACTTTGATTGAGTCAGCGAGAACAATGCTAGCTGATTCTAAACCTCCCATTACCTTTTGGAGTGAAGCTGTGGCTACAGCTTGTTTTACTCTTAACAGAGTTTTGATTGTTAAAAGACACAATAAAACTTGTTATGAATTGCTTCAGAATCGAAAGCCTAATTTGGAACACTTGGAACCTTTTGGGGCTCATTGTACCATGCTAAAGAAAGATTCATTCAATTCTAAAGTTGAAGAGGGTTTCTTTCTTGGCTACAGTCTTCCTAACAAACGTGTGTTTAATAAACGTACGGGTTTTGTGGAATTATGGTATCATGTGGATGTTCAAAGACATACACGTATACCAGACGGAAAGGGTCCAGATTGGATTTTTGATTACAATAAATTGTTTGAGTCTTTTAATATGTCTCCAAGTGTTTCTGATGATGAAATAACCTTACAAATGTTGTATGATTTGCAGAATTCTGAAGAACATGGTATTTCTCATCATTCTGAAGATGGAACTTATGCACCAAATGAGGAAGGCATTTCATAAGTAATTAGTAATGATTGGTCATCTGATGATGATAATGAGGTTTTTGAAGATGCTATTTCTCATGATCAAGATGCTGATCAGGATATTACAAATCTGGAACAAAATGTGGGTGTCCCGCAAGTGCCTGTTACAAGAGTTCATGTGAATCGTCCGATTGCTCAGATCATAGGAGATCCAACTGCAGGAGTACAGACACGACATCAAGTCACAAATGAAGAAAGTTTGTATGTAGAGTTAGAGAAAAATCATGGCAGTCAAGAGCTCTGGATGCATTCAACGTTTATTTCACAAATAGAGCCAAAGACCGTGACTGAAGCGTTACGTGAGCCTGCCTGGGTGGAGGCAATGCAAGAAGAACTGAATCAGTTTCAAAAGTTGGGAGTTTGGCATTTGGTAGATTTGCCAAAAGGAGAGAAAAAGATTGGTACTAGATGGGTGCTGAGATACAAACGAGATGACCGAGGCGTAATTGTCAGAAACAAAGGTCGTTTAGTGGTTCAGGGTTTCAAACAAGTTGAAGGAATAGATTACGATGAAGTTTTTGCACCTGTGGCGCGGTTGGAAGCAATTAGACTTTTTCTTGCTTTTGCTGCTTACAAGAAATTCAAAGATTTCAGTTGGATGTAAAATCTGCATTTCTGTATGGTTCTTTGAAGGAAAGAGTGTATGTTTGTCAGCCACCAGGCTTTGAGGATCCTATCCATCGGGATCAGGTTTACCTCTTGGACAAAGCTCTGTATGGTCTTCATCAGGCGCCGCGTGCCAGGTATGAGACGTTATCGACTCACCTTATTGAACACAGGTTCAATAGGGGTCAGATTTACAAAACTTTGTTCTTTCGGGAGAAGGGCAAGGACACTCTTCTTTTTCAGATCTATGTAGATGATATCATTTTTGGATCTACCAATGAACAAATGTGTTTGGAGTTCAAAGAGGTGATGATTGAGAAATTTGAAATGAGTGCAATGTCAGATATTAAATTTTTTCTGGGATTACAGATTGATCAAACTAATAATGAAATTTTCATTCATCAGACAAAGTATATTCAAGATGTGCTAAAACGGTTTAGCATGCTTGATTCAAAACAAATTTCCACGCCCATTCAGCCTAATCACGGGATTGAGCCTGATATTAAGGGGGAGATAATTGATCCTACTCTTTATCGTGGAATTATTGGGATTTTGATGTATTTGACTGCCTCAAGACCATATATTGTATTTTCTACAAGTATCTGTGCAAGATATCAATCAAAACCTAAAGTGTCACATCTGATTGCAGTCAAGAGAATACTTCGTTATCTGAAGGGTACACCAGACACCGGTCTGTGGTATCCTAAGGATGATAACTTTTCCTTCAATGCCTACAGTGACTCTGATTATGGAGGATGTAAGACAGATGCAAAATCCACAACTGGGGTGCACAATTTTTGGGGGATGACTAGTTTCTTGGCAGTGTAAAAAGCAAACATTTGTGGCTACTTCAACTTGCGAGGCTGAGTATGTAGCTGCTGCAAGTTGTTGTTCACAAGTTTTATGGATACAACAACAGATAAGAGACTATGGTTTGAATTATCGTACGACCCCAATTTATATAGATAATGAAGCTGCTATTGCTATAACAAAGAATCCAGTGTATCATTCACGTTCTAAACACATTGATATTAGGTTTCATTTCATACGCGATTGCTATGAAAAGAAACTTATTGATGTGGTGAAGATACATACAAATGAGCAACGAGCAAACCCACTCACCAAGGCTTTTGATAAAAACCGTTTTGAGTATTTACTCAAATTAAATGGCATTAGGGTCATAGGTGAGGTTATTTCAAATCAAATTCCTTCATAATCAACTTTTATTGAATTAACATCAGATATTTTAATTGTTTTTGTTTGTATTTGTGTTTTAGTTTTTAGGGGGAGAAAATTTTGAAAAACTCAAAAACATTTGAAAAATCAAAAATACAAAAACATTAAAAAATTAAAATTCTGAGAAATTGATTTGAGCAAATGAGAAATGATATAACATTGTAGTAATCGGATGCACATATGTATCATACTAGAACTTAAACATAAAGAGCATTTACAATTACTTAGTATGATATGTTGGTAGGTTTATAACTTAGTTGAGATAATATTTGACAAAATTTTGATTATGCTTTGTGAGAAACAGATGCTTAGAACATAGTGCTTAGCTTTGTCTTAAAGGAGTGGTGATTAATCTTACAAAATGTTTCTTGAACAAAATTTAATTTACTAGTTTTTGATCATGGGTTTATTTTTAAAAAGAAATTCTCAATTTTGTTTTCTCTTTTGATTTAGTTTAAAGCTGAAACATTCTCTGCGTATACTTACGTATCGACCTGATTGTTGTAGCTTTAAATAATTCAAATTTGTTTTCTTGGTTTGATTAAGATTTGGACAATCTCTGCATATATGAGAATATCGATCTGATTGTTAAAAGCTTAATCTTAAATTATTGTTACGTTCATTTTCTGGATCATCTGAGCGTACGAAAGTATCAACCTTGATTCCAAGATTTTGAACAATTTCAATTTGTTGTAAAGTTTATTGTTTTTCAAAAGATATTCTGTTTTGTTTTTGCATGATCAAGCTAGTTAAAGTTGAAGTAATTTGTTTCAAGGACATTATTGTTTGTTTAATTATTCACAAAACGGGGATGTGTTCAAGCAAATGTAGAACATAAAGTATTTGATGGTTTTGTTTTCATTTGATATCTTAACTAAGTGATTAAATTTAAAGAGGATTTATATACTGACAATCATCTTTGAATTGTAATTTGCTGATAAATATGTTCATTAATTCAATCAGGTGTGTTGATGATTGTAATACAATATGATCTCATGTCTGGATCTTTCTCAAATAAAAATGTGTGATTCTTTTGTTTAGTTTATTTCATAGTTAGGTTTATTAAAGTGGCAGTGTGTTTGTTCTAAAATTTGAAAAATACAAAAAGATTTTGTTTTATGTGATATTAAATCAATAATTTTTAATTATTTGTTTTTATTTTAAAACATTAAAATATTTGTTTGTTTGAAATTTTAAATAAAATTGAATTTAAAAAAAAAGGTTTGCTTGGAGGTTCGCTTGATAGGTTTGTGAGTGGGTTCGTTCAACAAGGTTCGTTCAATAGGTTTTTGGATAGGTTCGTTCAACAGGTTTTGTTGAAGGTTCGTTTGAGAGGTTTTGACAAGGTTCGTTCAAAAGGTTGGTCAAAGGTTCGTTCAAAAGGTTTTGTTCACAGATTCGTATAAATACAGAGGTTCGTGAACAAGCTTCATCACTTTCCTCAGAACCATTTTCACGAACCTTTGAGTTTGATTTTGATTTTTTCGATTTTGGATCATTCAGTGTATTTGCCATACATCAGTAGCTTCGGAATTGTCTTGAGATTCTAAATAGGTAAACAGATTTGAGTTTGACTGGCTAGATTTGTAGATATATCGAATTTGAGTTCTAGTTAGTCGAACCTGTTGTTTTGGGAATAAAACTAGTTTAAATCTAAATTTTGGGAAAATTGTCTTCATTAATATTGATCATCTGTGAATGGCGAACATTTGGATCTAAATTGTTTGATCTAATTCATAGTTTTGAAATTTTGATTTGAAGCTGGATTAGGTTCGTATATATAAACACAGGTTCGCTGAAATTTAAAAGGTTCGTTTGAAATTTAAAGGTTCGTGCCGAACCTCTTTATACTATTGAACCGAACCTTGTATGGTCAAGGGTTCGTTTGACCATAAGGTTCGTGGTATGTTCAAGGTTCGTTCATTTATAGGTTCGTTAGTTTAAATAGTTTTGTCTTGTAAACAGGTTCGTCTAACTAGGTTCAGCACAGGGAGGGTTCGCTGGATTCTATACTTAGAATTTTTTTTTTTTTAAACATTTGATTATTTTTATTTTTTATTTTTTAATTGTTGTTTGTTTTGATTGTAGAAATGGCAACTCTCACATTTGGGGATAAACACAACCTCTGTGCTTATTTGGATCCTACGACAAAGAACGACAAGGAATTTCGCCCGATGATTGAGTTCTTAAGACGGTCAAGGATTTATTATGCGATCTCCAACTCTTGTCACATCTACAGATCACATATTCAGAGTTTCTGGGATTCAGCTAGATTGATTACAGTTGATGAGGATTATATGATTGAGGCTAATGTGCTTGGACAAGTCATTAGAATTACTGAAGCTAATATCAGGAGGGTTTTACAGTTTGGAGGTGAACCTGCAGGAATGACTCTTATTCCTGAGAAGTGCATTAAGGGATGTTTTATGAGGATTAGATACTTTGGTGTCTATAGTGAATAATCTATCAAGAAGGGCAAGTTACCTTTGCAGTACAAGCTATTAGCTCATGTAATTTTGCACTGTCTTAGCATGAGGAAGGGTACATTTGACGAATTGAGAGATCTGATGAGGTCTGCTATGGTGGCATTGATTTTGAACAAACCGTTCAACTTTTCTGCAATGATCTTCAGATATATGTCAGACAACATAACCAAGGCCAAAGACAGATTTTACATGTATCCAAGATTTATTCAGATGTTGATTGATGAAAGGTTTCCTTAACAGAACTTGCCTAGAGTTGCTTCTGATCTTCTCAAGCTAAAGCACATGACTGATTCCAGTCTTGGTCAAGTCAAGATTTATCAGAAAAGTACTGATGATATTTTGATTAAAGACTTGGTGGGACACTGTGCTAGAGCCAATTATATTGCTCCTTTGAATGATGCTTGGAGGAACGAAGATTCAAACTCAAATAATGAACAGTTGGGTGATAAAGATGATGATCAATGTAGGACCAATTTGGAGCATGAAAACAATCCGGTTCCAATGGATATCTACTCGATAGCCTCTGGAATAGTGCGGAATCCTATTCCAGGGTTTTCCAATCGAAACCAACAGCAACCGTGGTGATCCGAAGATGAGGGATGGACGTTTGATCGACAATCGAACACCACGGGATGTGAATCGAACTTGGATGTTCGATGGCTGCTCTAATCTCCTAGGGTTTTGACTTTGGGTTCTCAGGGAAGAAAGATGGCTCTAAAAAGGTTAGGCTTGAAAAGGTTTGGACTTGTATTTATAGGCTTTCATCATTTGGCCGAATGAGTGGCCGAAGCAACTCATTCGGCGAATGACTTGGCCGAATGGACAGGCCAGTCAAATGAGTCATTCGGCGAATGACTCATTCTCTTGACTTAGTCATTCGCTAGGGCGTTCATTCGGCGAATGACTTCATTAGTAGAGTCATTCGCCCGAATGGGTCTGTAATCATACCTAAACATTGATAATCCTAATCAAACACACATATACTTAATAATAAACATTAAGAATCAACATAGAAAGACAACTTCCATTAATATCATAAACTTTATACATAATGGATAGTACAAAATCGAACTAGGGACATTTAATGCATCTACAAACTCCCCCTTGGACCTAGTTCACTCCTTGGAAGTGTCTTTCTTGAAGTACTTGTCAGAAATAGCTTTCCAATCAGCTCTAGCATGTATCCTGAACACCATACAAATACGAATGACTCTCATGAACTGCATGGCTTGTTCTATGTCAGCAACATCAAAGAACATATGATGGAGGTACAGAGTCTTGACATCACTATGAGACAAATTGGTTAACCACATCGGATCAAAAATACGTTCGGTCTCCCACGTCTTTTCTTTGCACATCACAATCACAGCCTCTCCAGTACGCCCGTCATAGTACCACCATCGGAAGCCTTCCATAAAGTCTTGACTCATCTTCCTCAACGGAATCTTCTTCATGACTTTAGGAGGAAGCCACTTCAGGATAACTTTATGCTTTCGGGTATCTCCATCAATCTCTGGCAAGTAATATCTTTCAGGTTGCTGAGGCCTGAAGTTCACCCACCTCTTTCTGTACTCGTACTGGATCTGTCTAGAGAACCAAGCTAACATCCCTGAGCCATCGCTGTATAACATCTTCAAGCACGCAAGTTGATTGACTTCGAATCCTGGCAGTGTCTTGAAATCATGTGGATGCTTGAAATAATCAATTCCCCTTTCTCTCTTTACTGCATAGCATCCTAAATCATGAAAGTATGCCCAGCTGAGAATCTGACCTCTAGCTTTGTAGCCTTTGGTCCTATATAGTTTGGTGTGTGTAGCTGGCATCTTCACATTGCTTTCCTTCTTTAGGATCTCCTAGTACGCTTTCCATTCTTCTTTTCTCTGTTGGATGTCATCAGCTGCAGACTTACTACTAGTAACTTGTTCTTCTAAGTATCTGCTCAGCATTTCTTCAGTGGCTTGATCAAACAGATCAGTGAAAGTTGGTAGTTCGTCTTCAGCCTGTGTATACTTAGCATTTTCCTCCTGTGTTATGTCTTCCAGAATGACTTCATCAACATCAACAAAATTTTCTGGAGACGGCTCATCAAAAACCGGAGCTGAGGTGTCATCGATCACAACCTTGTCAGGATTCAACCTAAACAGCTCGGCAATCAGTTCCTTTGATAAACAATGGATAATCTCCCCCTCTTCTTTATCATAGCTCACTGAGTGCTGTATAATGCCCTGAGCGTCTAGAATCATAGTAAGTGTTTCATCCAGTCGACGTCTCAAGGGCACAGCTTCGAATTCCTCAGTAGCTGTAGGTTCTTCAGTCTTAGCAGGAGGAGGAGAAGGAGCTTTAGCACTTTTGTCATGCTTTGTCTTTGTGCATATCTCAGGAGGAGGAGGGGCTTGATCATCATCATCATCATCATTAGAATTGGAAGATCCAGTAGACCCACTCCCTGATCCATCCTGATCATGACCATCAGAGTCATCCTCCTTGTCATACTCTTCATAATCTACTTTCTCCTCATCGGATGCCTCTTCCTCTTCTTCATCTTCTTCATCTTCTTCATCTTCTTCTTTCTCTGCATCTGAATCAACAGAGTTGGCTATGGTTCCTTTTATCCTTGGAGTACCCTCCTTAAGACTCTCAAGCTGTTCTGCAAGTCAAGCGTTCTCCTCTTCCAAGGATAGGATCCTGTTACCGAAATCAGTGGCAGTCAAAGCCAACTGATTATGCTCATCTATGTATTTCAGCAGTTGTTCCTCTTGTTGAGCAGAGTGGGCTCTAAGATCAGCTCGTTGGTCAGCAGCCTAGAGCAATAAGGTATCCTTATCATTTACCCGCTGTGTGAGCTAGGCTATCACAAGTTCTTGCTCCCTGCGTAACATCAGTGCTGTAATCGTACTGGAACAGTGATCTCAACAGTGCCATGAACAGTTTTCAGGTACGAACTATACGTATTTCATTTTATGTCATGTTCATATCATAAATCATTATCATTTCATGTTATCAAGCAACAGATTCAGAATCATTTCAGGGAAACAGAATTCATAAACACATGGTTTATCAGTCAGATAATTATCTGGCAATACAGAACCATCATGTGACTATTGTTAGGATTTTATTATGTATAAACGTATGTGAGGCTTTATATAACAAAACACAAGGATGTCGTTACGTGAATGCTAAATCGACAGATTATTCGTATAAGTGACGATCTGTACGAATAAATCTGAAAGTTTAACGTTTTGAATGATGTCCGATAATTAGAAAACAATATTGAAAAGTATAGTTATCGCCGTGCTCGTACGGGTGACGATTCAAACGAATACGCGTGACGACTGTACGATTCGATTTTAAACAATAAATTTAATATTTTTGAAAATTTAAAATAAACGAAAGATATTTAGTTAATGTACTAGGAATAACCACTTAAAATAATTTTATAAATCCTATTTTTTAAACCGAATCGTTTTGTTTCAGAAATTTCGAAGAACTGACAAATTTCGCGAAACCGAACGAGACCGAACCTACCGGGTGTTTCTTGAAACATTTAATGAGGGATTAATCCTCACAACCGCTACCACCAACCTCTTCCTCCCACAATTTTCATCACTTTCTGTCTCTAAAAATCTCTTCCACCACCTTCTCTCTACAAGATCTAGCTCCATTCTCGATCATTTCAAGCATTCTTGGTGTCAAAACTTGTAACATCAGTGCCGGAACCGTCACCAGAACAGTGATCTCTACAGTACATGAACAGTAAAACAGGTATGAATCATACACATTTCAGTAATTTACATATTCATATCATTTATCATTATCATGGTGAGTTGTCATAGAACAGTTTCAAACACATTTAACAGGAACACAGTTCAGAACAATGGTTCTTGAGTCGGATAATTATCTGGCAACAGAGAACCATTTTGTGATTATTGGTTTAGGAATTATTATGTATAAACGTATGTGAGGTTTTATAGAACGAAACACACGAATATTGTTATGTGAATGCTAAATTGACGGGTTATTCGTATAGGTGACGATCTGTCCGAATATATCTGAAAGTTTAACGTTCTGAATGATATTCTATAATTAGAAAACAAGGTTGAAAAGTATAGTTATCGCCGTGTTCGTACGGGTGACGATTCGAACGCATACGCGCGACGACCGTACATTTCGATTTGAACAGTTAATTTTGTTTTAAATTTTTAATAAATAAGAAGATATTAGTTAATTTATTAGGAATCACAACCTAGAATAATTAAATAAATTCTATTTTTATAATCGTGTCGTTTCGCCGAGAAAACTACGCAAAACCGGTATTTCTACGTGAAACCGAACGAGACCAAACGACCGAGTATTTTAGTTCACATTTAATGTGACATAAATGCCACAACCACCACCTATCACTCTTCTCTCTCTCTCAAAATTCGTTTACTCTCTCTCTCTCTCTAGTTCTTCACAAGAAAATCATATTCTCTCTAAGATTTGGAGGCTTAAATCTTGTTGGATTCAAGTGTTCTAGGTGTCAAGACGTTCCTCTCAACACGCAGATCACGGAAGTACAAGTATTTCAAATTTCCACCCACGAAATCTAAGGTAAAAGTTTGTTTTATTTTCGGTTTTATTAGGGTTTTCACGACTTAGGAGATTTTGATATCAAGATCGATACTCAACACTTAAAAACTGCTTAGATGAAAGTGTATATAAGTTAGGTATTGTTAGGAATGGATTATAACAGATTGTAGCCGCAAACAAGGAAGAAATGTTGCAGGTTTGCAGAGCAAGGGGCTGATCGAAGAAGACAGGTTCGCTGGCCGAACCTACACGAACCCATATGGAGCAGCCGAACCCTGCATGGCTTCTGCTACGAACCCTGCTAGTTCCAGTCACGAACCCTGTTGTTTTGTACACCGTACCCTTGTCCACGAACCTGGAATCTCTGGCGAACCATCCTTGGCCGAACCATAGCACCACGAACCCTATACCTTTCAGCCGAACCCTGTAGTCGTGAGCAACGAACCCTGCTGCTAAACTCACGAACCTAGACTGATGAACCACCCACCCACGAACTCTCTTATGGCAGACGAACCTTAAGGGTTCGTTGAGCTGTTGCCACTGCCGAACCTCTGGATCAACTTAGCCGAACCTATGGGGTTTTGGGCAATAGGTTCGCTGCCCTGGATCACATATCGAACTTAGGAATGGTTTAAAGAGGTTAGTATGGGCCTAGGATCAATGAGATTAATGTTATAAACTAGGGAATGGATTGTAGACCACTAAATATAACAATTTCATGAGAAGTTGATCATAAGTGCATGGATGCATGGGAAAATGCATGTGCAAGCTCATGCATGAAATGAGATTTTAAGTGGGTGTGCATGAGAGGGTAATGTAAGGGTATTAGACAAAATTACCACACCATGATCATTAGGCTAGCATGGATAACTAACTTAAATAGGTTAATGGGTTATGTCAATTAATGCTCATTAACTTAGTGTGGAACTATCTACATGGGAACATACACGAGTTGGAATAACGATCGAATTTGAATCAAGGATAATCAAATTGGGCCTAAGTGGGCCCAATGGGACTTAATTAAGTCCATAACTTATTCAAAGTTTATTTAAATTATGATGTTGTTAATAAAAATTTAAAGGTTGTGGATTTAAAAGTCTTGTTTAAAATTTAAATATGAATTATAAATTGCATTGTTTTCCTTTAGTTAAATTTTGTTATAGGGGATTTATTTGTAATGCTTTGGTGTAAATAATTATAAATTGATTGAATTGGGACTTTGTTATAATTAGACAACTTAGTTGTCGGGATTTTAAACGAAAAATAAAGGAAACTCTGCCAAAATTTTCTAAAATATAAAAACGATCTATTATTATTATTCAAGGCATTTGGGATCATAAAAAGGGTAGAGAGGATAGATTGGATCTTAGATACACTTAGTACTAAGACACTTAGTTGCACACACAACAAGATCAAACCCTAGGCACAACGACTATTACGCGTACTTATTATATTCGAATTCTTATAAAATAACTCAGGAACCGAAGATACTTAGCTCACAAACAAGAGTGCGCATTCTGTGATAGTACATTAGACATCAACACACGTGAGTTCATTGCCCCTTTTCTAACATTTTTGTTTTAAAACGCGGGGCTGAGAAGCATGCGTAAACTGTTATTTAAATTGTTTACTTAAATGCTTTTAAAGTTATATGTTTTACATATATATAAATGTTATCCTAGACCATGTCTAGGAAGATTTTATGCAGGTTTACCAATGATTTTACTTATATATTAAGTGAATAATCGAGTTAAACTAAACTTTTCAATAAGTCAAAACATTTCAAAGGAATCAAAACAAACATTTTGACAAAACAAGTGGGTGAATTCAAGGGATCAAATCAAACATTTTGACAAATCAAGTGGGTGAATTCAAGGGATCAAATCAAACATTTTGACAAAACAAGTGGGTGAATTCAAGGGATCAAATCAAACATTTTGACAAAACAAGTGTGGGACATCAAGACATCAACAAAACAATCTTTGCAAAGACAACATTCAATGTTCTACAAACCAAGTGTTTGTTGAACAATGAATCAAGTGTACAACCGATCAATGAATCTTGTATTCTATGATCAACACATCAAGTACATCTTGTGACAAAATCAGACGATCATTAAATCATTTTTAAGGGATAGTATGAGAAATATCAGAGATAACATATGCCAACACATTGAATCCAGAAATCCTATATTTCAAGCAGTCCTAGCTAGACTGATTGACTTGTAGGTCTTATGTTTGAGGATATTTACAGAATTCCCTAACTACTAAGTACCTAGATTGACAGACTAGTCTACTCGAGTATGACCAAAGGCCCCAATCATAAGGACTTAGATTTTATTAAATGTTTACTTACTTGTTTAATTAAGCATTTATAACTGTTTATACAATTGTGTGGTTGATCATATTATGTGATGAACTTGTGAAATCAACATGGATTTCAAATGATTGTAATGACAGGGACAACAAACAGAAGAACTTATGGGATTGTGTTAAGGGTAAAAATGCTTAATTGTCATTAACAGCAGTGTCATATGCATATTAGTATGTGGTGGGATGTTGGCTAGGGCTTGTCCCTTACATATGCCCTATATATAAGCATACCGATGTGGATATTACATGTGGTGTTAATGAGGTTGGGGTCTTTACCAAAGGAGGTTTTCAAATCATTTTCAAATCATGTTCAAATCAGTTTCAAATCATTTTCAAATACTAAACTACATGAACTCACCAACCATGTGTTGACTTTTATTTTTGCTTGACTTCTCAGGTGACGAACAGGTCAATTAAGAAGTTATTTCTTTTGTACTAGGACTTCAGATAGAAGACTTAGTATTTTGGACCTGCATACTTTTGAAGACATCATCATACAATTTATTTTGTATATCTTGCGTAAATACAAGATAGTTATTTTATGATGTTTACAATAGATTTACATTGTTAAATTATAAACAATACTGATGTAATTTAACTTTGTAATTCTATTCTAATTAGCATTTCTCATTTATATCATGTGCAATGTAAACAATCTGATCACTTTCGATTATCATTCACGATATCGCGCCCCGGGAACCTTCCGCCTGACGGGGAAACCCGATCCTACCCCGCCGGCTCGGGGTGTTACAAAACTACCATCACATCACGTAGATCACGAAAGTACAAGGGATCTAGGCTTTCATCCACCGATTTTGAGGTAAATTCTAGTTTTATCTTCGGTTTTTGGTGTGTATCACGACCCCTTTAATTGTTGTTGTTCTAACCGGCCTAAACACCTAGAAACACATAGATAAACACTTGTAGACAACTGGAAACCCTAGCAATCAGACCTGCAACAGATTGTTCGATGAGGAAGATGATGATGGACAGGTTTGGCTCGCAAAGGATGGAGGTCGGCGAACGCTCGATTGGCTGAACCTGTGCCAATCGAAGCTCTTGCCAGGCGAACCCATGGTCATTGAAACCTCCATGGAACAAACCTAGTTGGATGCGAACCTTAGGGTGGCGAACCCTTGACCAACGAACCATTTGGGCCAAACCTTGCATCAACCGAACCCTACTTGGCAGACCAATGACTGCCGAACCCTATATGTCACAAACTAGCATGTTAGCCGAAGCTCTAAACTCACGAACCCTGGCTAACACCGAACCTCCATAACAGCCGAACCCTAAGACCAACGAACCCACTATCACGAACCTAGGCTAGGCGAACCTCATGCCTGAACTTCCATGGGCAGCGAACCTGTATACTAGCCGAACCCTGGGACAACCTGATTCATTAGCGGTGAACCTAGCGTATGGGGGCTGCATACATGTGGGTGCATGGGATGAATAGGTAAACCATGCATGGCAAATTAGGGTATGTGCATGGGAAGCCTACTAAGGTCATTTTAAGGATAAAGGGCAATTAAAATAATCACGGATTAGGTTTTCGATAACAAGGGTTTTCGTTAAAACACCCTAACAACTCAATATTTGATGTTAATATCTATTGAATTAGCTTGACACTTGGGAGATCATTATGAAATTATGTGGATTAAAACAATGGTCTAAAGGTGGGGTGTTGATTTAATTATTAGCACTTAAACTTTAAGCAAAGTCTCAATACGGATAACTAACTTAGAGGATTTAATTATCTATGTTGAATTATTCAAGGATTTTGATTTGTGATCATTTGGAAATCAAAGACTAGCAATGGGCCGAAGTGGGCCCAATGGGCTTAACTAAAGCCCATCATATGTTAAATGTCTCTTCATTTAAGTTAATTATGTTTTACTAAAAGAAAATGATTTATAAATTTTATTGAATTATAATAAATGATTTTGAATTAATCTTTAATCTAAAGTAAATTAAATTAGAAACATGTTGATTAAGAACTTATAATGATAAATCATGGGGTTAGGGTTACAAATGGGAATTTGAGTTAGACTAGTTAGATGAAATCTTAGATGCACAATAGTAACATAGGACACTTAGTTGCACACCGAGACCAAACCCTAGATACGACGACTAATAAATATACTTATCATATTCGAATTCTCTTAAAACAACTCAGGAACCGAAGAAACCTAGGCTACAACACGAGCGCGCATTTTGTGGAAATTCAGTACAGAGCAACACAGGTGAGTTCATTGCCCATTTTCTAAACATTTTTGTTTTCAAACGCGGGGCTGAGAAGCATGCGTAAACCTTTTTATTCAAACTGTTTTACGTAAATGCTTTTACTTATTATATGCTTTATATATGTTTGTTGATACACCTAGACTCCTGTCTAGGTAACTGCTATGCTAAATTAACTAATAAGTTAATTGATTACTCTTATGAGTAATACTTTAATTCTAAAACTCTAAACAAACCCTTAGTCCATCAAGCACAAATTCAAGAATCTAAATTCAAAGTGGAATCAAAGAACTAAAACTTAAGATCAAATGCAATGGAATCAAATCCAGTGTGTGATCAGTAAACTAAGGATCCTAATCAAGAATCTATTATCATTGTGGAATCATGGAAATCAAAAGATCAGAATCAAGAGAATCAAGTGAATCATGGGAATCATAACCGTGTGTGAATCATGGAAATAATGAAATCATTAAAATCTAATGAAATCATTAATGCTTAAATTAAGGTGGATGTCAGTTGTATGGAAATCAAGACCACGTGTAACACACGGAAAGTCCCAGCATAAATAGTAGACTCTTGTAGTCAAGCTATATGGGCAATAACGGAAACTATTAAACAAATCAAAATCAGGAGAATCAAAGAAGTTCAAGAATCAAAGGATATCCTTAAAGTCTCGGCATGTACAGTAGACCAATGGGTCAAGCTGATATGGGCATCATTAAAGTCCCGACACATACAGGTAGACTCTTTGTGGGTCATGCCTGATATGGGCCACGTGTGAGAGGGTACAACTTGGACAACCACCAACAACTAAGTCTAATTGATTGAGTCAAATAAGGCCCAATCATCATGTCTTAGTTGTGTTTAAATGTTTAGTTATTAATTTAATTACTCATTTAATATTATATTTCTACAAATGCTTTGGGGTAATCATGATTTCATGGTGAACTCAAGAGATCAGAGGTAATACTATTTGTGGAAATCAAATCTAAATTGAAGGTGAATGGAGTGAAACGCTTAATTATCATTAACAACAATATGCTAAGCAGTCCGGTATGTGGTGGCACGGTGGGTGGGGCTTGTCCCCTACATATGCCCTATATATAAGCATACTTGATTGGATAGTATAGGTGGTTGTTGATGAGGTTAAGGTTGTCACTTCGGGGGATCAAGGTAAACATTTTAAGGGTAATCAAATGCTATGAATCAGATGTTATGAAATCAAAGGTATGGGATGAAATGCTTAATTATCACCAGCAACAATATATCATGTGGTTTAGTATGTGGTGGGACGGTGGCTGGGCGGGTGGTAAGTTTGACCCTACATATGCCCTATATATAAGCATACTGAACTGGATGGTATAGATGGTTAATGGTGAGGTTAAGGTTGTCATTCAGGTTATTCAAGGTCCTACAAAGTGGTATCAGAGCTTTGGCTCTTGATTCTGCTCGTTTTTCGATCCAAATCATCGATTTACAGATTGTTGCTTCGAAATAAACAACGGGATATTCTGGTTGTTTTGATCAATAGTATTCTAGGACCTCGTCAAAGCATCTATTAACTATTGTCTTAGTTAACATCATAATGCATGCTCTCATTAACATGTTATGTCATCATAATTCATTTACCATGCACGTATCATACCTTTGCATAATCCCAGACACATTTCATCATGTGAAATACATATTCATACATACATCATCAAGGCATAACATCATTCATTAATCATCATAACATAATCACATAACATAACAATAAGCATGTATGCCAGCCCAAAACATTAAGTGTAAATAGGGCGTCTAGAACTCACCTGATAGTAGACTCTTGTTTCCTTAGCCGAACTCCTTAGCTAGGCCTTAAGAACCTACATCCGTTACATCTTCTCATTACGTTACGTTACGTTACGTTCTTGGACCTAGAAAATATTCTAAGTCTCCATAGCCTATTAGTCCCCCCTACTGAATCCAAGTCCTCGACACTTAGCTAAGCGTTCGAAGCCCTTGAAATTCATTAAGTCCTCATGTACATGAAATCCATGAGTATTTGAAGTACTAGTACACGAAATACCCAAGGTACACGAACCCCCGGGTGTACACGAACACCCATGTGTACTCGAACCTAAGGGTGTACTCGAAATTACCATGTACTCGAAATGTCTATTGTACTCGAAATAACATGTATGATTTCGAGTACCCTCTGTTCATGATTTCGTGTACGCATCATTTCGTCATAAAGCATCTCAGAAAATTCATCTAAGGCTTTGGGGAGCTAGTTCTAGGTTCCTTAGGTTGTTAACAACGTATTGGAACCTCAAAGTTACGAACTTTATGCATAAAGGTGTGAGCTTTATGCATAAGTTCACTCTTTGTTTAACCATCCTAACTTTTGTATAAAAATCCTAACTTTTCAGTTTGGATCACTTACTTGAGGTTAAAGGATCACTCCTGTAGATTCTCGTGTGTATCCTCGTACGTTTGATCAACCAAAGCTCGATCCTTGAAGTTTCTTGGTCCCGACTTCGTGTACTCGAGAGAGAACGTGCTTCTAACCAAAGGTTAGCACGTTTCCCAAGGCCCTACTATTTATAGGCAGTGTCCTGTACCCGAAATTGTAAATTTTGAATACTATGGTTTTTCGAGAACTACTGTACTCGAAATCCCATTTCGAGTACACAACTTCGAGGCCTAAACTTAGTTATTTTTCGTCCCTTTTTCTAGCAAGTTAATCGCTCGTTACGCATTCGTAAGTTCAAATAACTTGTATTAGAAAATTTGGGGTGTTACAAGTCTCCCCTTCTTACAATAGGTTTCGTCCCGAAACCTGCCTCGTTACACATCGAACAAATGAGGATACAACCTCCTCATTTCATCTTCCGTCTCCTATGTCGTGTCTGAACCCTTCCGATGCTTCCACTGAACTCTTACTTGATGAACCGTTTTATTCCGTAGCTGCTTCTCCTTCGTATCCACAATGGCAACTGGTTCTTCGATGTAGTTCAGTCGGTCATCTACCTCAATGTCGTCTAAAGGAACATGTGCTTGCTCGTCTGCCAGACACTTCCTAAGATGTGACACGTGGAAGGTAGGATGAATCCCGTTCAGCTCCTCTGGTAGGTCCAGTCGATACACGACTTTCCCTACCCTTGCCTTTATCTGAAACGGTCCGATGTACCTTGGACTCAACTTTCCTCTCTTTCTGAATCGAATGATTCCCTTCCATGGTGATACTTTCAGCAACACTCGATCGCCAACATCAAACTCGATTGGTCTTCGGCGCTTGTCTGCGTAAGACTTTTGGCGATCTTGTGCAGCTTTCATTCGTGCTTTTATCACACGTAGCTTTTCTGCCATATCAATCACGACAGCCTTGTTTCCCATTTCTTTCTGTCCAACTTCACCCCAGCATACCGGGGTTCTGCATCGTCTTCCGTACAACGCCTCGTACGGGGGCATTCCGATACTAGAGTGGTAGCTGTTATTATAAGAAAACTCCACCAATGACAAGTGGTCATCCCAGCTCCCTCCAAAATCGATAATGCACGCCCTAAGCATATCCTCCAACGTTTGAATAATCCTTTCCGACTGTCCATCCGTTTGGGGGTGATAGGCGGTACTGATGTTTAACCTCGTTCCCATGGCATCATGAAACTGCTTCCAAAATCTGGAAGTAAACCTCGTATCCCGATCTGACACAATGGAGACAGGAACTCCATGTCTGGTCACAATCTTTTTCACGAACAACTCAGACAACCTTTCGGATGTATACGTTTCCCTGATAGGAAGGAAGTGTGCACTCTTTGTCAGTCGGTCCACAATCACTCATATAGTATCATGTCGTTTAGCTGTCCTCGGTAGCTTGGTGATGAAATCCATGGTGATGTGTTCCCATTTCCATTCCGGTATCTCAAGAGGTTGCACATATCCGTATGGCTTCTGATGTTCAGCCTTCACTTGCGCACAAGTAAGGCACCTATTCACGTACTGCATCACGTTAAATTTCATGCCCGGCCACCAATAATCCTTTCGAAGATCTTGATACATCTTCGTCGCACCGGGATGCACAGAATAACGTGATTTGTGGGCTTCGTCTAAAATTCTCGCTCGAATGTCCCCATTTCTGGGTACCCACATACGACCGAATCGTACTTTCACACCGTGATCATTGTCTTCCAAGTTCTTGACTTGCCCGAAGACACGTTCAAAACCCACATTCTCTTCTTTCAATCCTTCCTGTTGCGCCTGCTTGAGCTCATTCAGAAAGTCTGGCGTTATCACCAAACTATACGATTTTACTCGTATGGCAGGATGATCAGTCTTGCGACTCAAAGCATCTGCCACTACATTGGCCTTTCCCGGGTGATATAGAATATCGCAATCATAATCCTTTAACAGCTCAAGCCATCGTCTCTGCCTCATATTCAAATCCTTTTGCTCGAAGAAGTACTTCAAGCTCTTATGAGCGGTATAGATGGTACTCCTTACTCCATACAAATAGTGCCTCCATATTTTCAATGCAAACACTACTGCAGCGAGTTCAAGATCGTGGGTCGGGTAGTTAGCCTCATGAATCTTTAGCTGGCGCGAAGCATAAGCTATCACCCTTCCCCTTTGCATCAGTACGCATCCCAACCCTTGTCGTGACGCATCGGCATACACCACAAGATCATCATTTCCATCCGGCAGTGCTAGAACATGAGCTTGGGTAAGTTTCTCCTTTAGCACTGAAAACGCTTGTTCTTGGTTTGGACCCCATTCGTACTTTACGTCTTTCTTCGTGAGCTTCGTCAGTGGCGTCGCTATCTTGGAGAAGTCCTGAATAAATCTCCGATAATAGCCAGCCAAACCAAGAAAACTGCGTACTTCTGTCGGTGACTTCGGAGGACTCCATTTCATAATCGTTTCAACTTTAGCTGGATCTACCATAATGCCTTCTGGGTTCACCACGTGGCCCAGAAACTGTACCTCTCGTAACCAGAAAGCGCATTTGGAGAACTTAGCATAAAGTTTCTCTTTCCTCAGGATCTCCAATACCTCACGTACGTGGCAAGCATGGTCTCCCTCGTTATTTGAATAAATCAAAATATCGTCAATAAACACTATCACCGATCGGTCCAGCATCGGTCGACATACCCTGTTCATCAAATCCATAAATGCTGCGGGAGTATTCGTCAATCCAAACGACATAACGAGAAACTCGTAATGCCCATAACGCGTACGGAAAGCAGTCTTTTGGAATATCCTGCTCTCGAACCTTCAACTGATGGTAACCGGATCGGAGATCTATCTTTGAGAACCAGCTTGCACCTTGCAATTGATCGAACAAGTCATCAATTCTAGGTAGAGGATACCTGTTCTTTACGGTCAACTTATTCAGTTCCCTATAATCGATACACATACGCATACTTCCCTCTTTCTTCTTAACGAACAGCACCGGTGCTCCCCACGGAGAGACACTCGGTCGTATAAAACCTTTATCAAGGAGTTCTTGTAGCTGGGTCATCATTTCCTTCATCTCGTTTGGAGCTAAACGGTACGGTGATCTGGCAACGGGTTGTGCCCCCGGCACTAAGTCGATCTGGAACTCAATTTCCCGTTCGGGTGGTAATCCAGGCAATTCCTCAGGGAATACATCGGGGAAGTTACACACCACGGGAACATCATCAATCGTCCTCATATCCATACGTTCCTCAATCACGTAGGCCAAGTAGGCTACACACCCTCGCCTCATCATAACATCAGCCTTGATCATCGAAGTGATCTTAGGCGCATACATCGCTTTATCACCATAAACCGTCACGGAGCTCCCATCCATCGCACGCAAACATATCATCTTTCGTCGACATACAATGTTAGCCTCATATTTGGCTAACCAGTCCATACCCAAAACCACATCGAATCCTCCTAAGGTAATAAGAAACAATCGTACTGGGAACCTATGACCTCCTATCTCAACATAACAATCATCAATAGCCTCAGTCACCCTGGTCATCTTACCATTTGCCGTCTCTACATCAAATACCCGATCTATCTTCTTAACCTTCCCAGATAACCCATCACAGAAAGTAGAAGATACAAAACTCATACTGGCACCAGAATCAAACAATACAGAAGCAGGAATATTGTTGATAGAAAAGGTACCTGTGACCACATCAGGGTCCTCAATCGCATCATCCTTCGTCATCGTAAAGGCTCGTGCTTTAGCCTTCTGCTTCTCCTTTCCTTTCTCTTCTTTCTTACCCGAGCCCGAAGCATCGGCCCGTGGTTGCCTGCAATCTTTGGACAAATGTCCAACCCCATTACAGTTATAGCATCGAATCATACCAGGACAGTTGGCTGAAAAGTGCCCCACCTTTCCACATTTGAAACATAAGTTTGTGCCCACCCGGCACGGCCCAAAATGGCCCTTACCACACTTGCTACATAGCCCAGCATCTTCCCGTTTCACCTTCTTTCCTGAAAACCTTCGTTGGTCTGTTCGACCCCTCTTAGTCCCGGAGGACTCTTTCACCTTTGCTTCTTCTTTGGCTGGTTCGGCTGACATAACATCATCCCAAACTATTGCGCTGAGCTCCACAGTGGAATCATAAGTCTTGGGAGCATTTGCCTTCACTTGAATCCGAACCTTGGGAGGCAAACCCTCCATGTACAACTTCACCCTGCGTTCCTCGGTAGAAACCAAGTGAGGAACCAGTCTAGCCACCTCATTAAACCTCGACGTGTACTGGCGGTGGTTCAAACTTCCAGCTTTCAAAACCAGAAACTCCCTTTCAACCTTATCCAGCTCATTCTTGGGACAGAACTGCTTAGTGACCAGTTCCTTTAGATTTTCCCACGTCATCTTCTCCACATCAGCTGCAGCCTTGGACTGCTTAATGGTGTTCCACCAGTGAAGTGCCTCCTCGACAAAGGAGTGAGCTGCAAACTTGACAGCTTGATCAATTCGGCACTCACTGATGGAAATAACAGCCTCCATCGCAGAAATCCAGTGGCAGGTGGCCACAACATCCTTCTTCCCATCGAAGATCGGTGGGTTACATCCCTTGAAGGACTTGTAATCGCAACCCTTCAGTTTCCCAGACATAGAATCACTGCTCTTTGTCTCGACGATCACAACATCCTCATCTTCCTTAGAGCTTTCCTTGGTTCCCTCAGACTTGTCCTTCAGAGTATCCTTCAGTGCCTTAGCAATCAAGGCTGGTAGCTTCTCATCCATGATCTTGTAGACCTCATCAGAAATAGCCTTCACTACAACAGGCTCAAGAGTGAACTCTTCTTCATTCTCTGGTTGCTCGTTGTGCTCGTGGTCGTCCTCATTGACGGGTTCTTCATCCTCGACACGTGGTTCTTCGGGTTTCTGTGGTTGCTTACGTGGTCTACCCTTTTGTCCAGCCACCTAACTATCTACAGGATGCAACAATTGATGAGTTAGTACAGGATCAGTTTAGCACGGAATAAGCTTTGTAAACCGTTAATGACGTTGATCAAGTGCTATTAACCATTTACCCAACTCATAGGCTCTAAACATTTCCCATCCCATCTCCTCAACGTGCATGTCACTAACTACCTTTCTAACCTTAGATCTACATCTTAACTCATACTTATCATTCAGCTCGTGGCATCCGTTCATCCGTGGTTGGCAATCCGCATCATTTAATCCCATTCTCAGTTTAAGTCTTGGCATTTGGGATGCCAAGATCTCTCAAACTATGGCTCTGATACCAACTTGTGAGGCCCCGATCCCGGGCACTTCACAGAGGTTGGTTTTCATCATAACACATAGCTCTTAAACTAAAAACTTTCATAATCATGTAGCGGAAATGTAAACATAGTCTGATAAACAGAATTCAATAAAGTGTATGTATCAAAATCATATCGAATTGCCAAAACCAAGGGATCATCTGGATTGATGCCCGAGCTCCATGTTTTCTCTTATCATAGCTTTAACCTGACATACATGCTAAATCAAGTCAGCTTACGCTGGTGAGTTCTAGTTTTTCATAAAACAACATAATCGTTTAGTGAGTTAAACATTTTTAACATGAAAGCGTCACATCATACACATAAACCATAACACATAACCATGTCATCATCGTAGCCATATAACCATCGTCATCATCAAAACCACTGTCATCAACATGAGCAGTGGGCTTATGCCGGCACAAGGCTCCATGTTTATAGCCCGATCGGCTCTTACCATGTTTATAGCCCGATCGGCTCTTACCATGTTTATTGTCCGATCGGCTCTCATGTTTATAGTCCGGTCGACTCTGTGTTTATAGTCCGGTCGACTTTGTGTTTATAGCCCGATCGGCTCCGTGTTTATAGCCCGATCGGCTCTTACCTTGTTTATAGTCCAATCGACTCTCATGTTTATAGTCCGGTCGACTCTCATGTTTATAGCCCGATCGGCTGTTCATATCCTGATATGTTCAGGTCATCGTCCATACTTACTAGTACTGGTACTAGTACATCATAAATACATATCCTATAACATGTATAGGAATTGATCATAACATTCTATCATCACATACATAGCATGCAAGCATCATAGCATATTATCATACATCATGGAATCATGTAGTGCTAGCATCATTTCCTCATTCATACATCAAGGCATCATATTTTCATATCATGCTAGCATATAATCATCATTCAACATTCGTGCATCCTAGTATTCTAGGACCTCGTCAAAGCATCTATTAACTATTGTCTTAGTTAACATCATAATGCATGCTCTCATTAACATGTTATGTCATCATAATTCATTTATCATGCACGTATCATACCTTAGCATATTCCCAGACACATTTCAACATGTGAAATACATATTCATACATACATCATCAAGGCATAACATCATTCATTAATCATCATAACATAATCACATAACATAACAATAAGCATGTATGCCAGCCCAAAACATTAAGTGTAAATAGGGCGTCTAGAACTCACCTGATAGTAGACTCTTGTTTCCTTAGCCGAACTCCTTAGCTAGGCCTTAAGAACCTACATCCGTTACATCTTCTCATTACGTTACGTTACGTTACGTTCTTGGACCTAGAAAATATTCTAAGTCTCCATAGCCTACTAGTCCCCCCTACTGAATCCAAGTCCTCGACACTTAGCTAAGCGTTCGAAGCCCTTGAAATTCATTAAGTCCTCATGTACATGAAATCCATGAGTATTCGAAGTACTAGTACACGAAATACCCAAGGTACACGAACCCCCGGGTGTACACGAACACCCATGTGTACTCGAACCTAAGGGTGTACTCGAAATTACCATGTACTCGAAATAACATGTATGATTTCGAGTACCCTCTGTTCATGATTTCGTGTACGCATCATTTCGTCATAAAGCATCTCAGAAAATTCATCTAAGGCTTTGGGGAGCTAGTTCTAGGTTCCTTAGGTTGTTAACAACGTATTGGAACCTCAAAGTTACGAACTTTATGCATAAAGGTGTGAGCTTTATGCATAAGTTCACTCTTTGTTTAACCATCCTAACTTTTGTATAAAAATCCTAACTTTTCAGTTTGGATCACTTACTTGAGGTTAAAGGATCACTCCTGTAGATTCTCGTGTGTATCCTCGTACGTTTGATCAACCAAAGCTCGATCCTTGAAGTTTCTTGGTCCCGACTTCGTGTACTCGAGAGAGAACGTGCTTCTAACCAAAGGTTAGCACGTTTCCCAAGGCCCTACTATTTGTAGGCAGTGTCCTGTACCCGAAATTGTAAATTTCGAATACTATGGTTTTTCGAGAACTACTGTACTCGAAATCCCATTTCGAGTACACAACTTCGAGGCCTAAACTTAGTTATTTTTCGTCCCTTTTTCTAGCAAGTTAATCGCTCGTTACGCATTCGTAAGTTCAAATAACTTGTATTAGAAAATTTGGGGTGTTACATGTCCTGAGTGTGTACCAAATTTGGTGGTTAGATTCGATCTAAATCCAAAGTTATCAGAATTTTCATTGCTGAAAACCCCAGTTTGGGCGAATGGCTCGATCAGGAGAATAGGTCTCCTTCGCACCGTGCGAATAGGTTCATTCGGACTACTAGCAATTCGTTCGGCTTATAGAAGTTCGTTAGGCTACTAAGTCATTCGGTCAGCATCTCATTCGCATCAGACAAGTCATTCAGTTAAACTAGTACATTCGGTCCTCATTCGATCCCCGTTATTCGGCTGATACATCTCCATTCGGTCTCCAGTTCTGAAAATTGTCTAAGTGTTGGATTAATTTATTGTTGACAAAATGGAGGAACTTGCATTGATGGCTAATCAGAACCACAGAATTCAAAACTTGTTGCTTACGGAGACAGAGACGGGAAACTCAAACAAAGCTCCAAAGTTACTTTCCTTGGATGACTGTCCACATTGGAAGTATAGATTCGAGATTCACATTAATGGAGTGGATACCAATCTTTGGATGATGATTGAGGGTGGATACCTGAGACCACTCAGTGAGGATGGATCACCTATGCTTGTTACTCGGATGACTGAGCCTCAGAGAAAGTTGTATGATTTTGAGAAGAATGCATATGCAATATTGTCTCAGTCTATTGCTACAGATATATTTCATCAATTCAGACAGTTTGCTTCTTCCAAATTATTGTGGGATTCTCTGCAACAAAGATATGAGGGAAATGATGCACTGAAAAGTATCAAGTCTAGAGCCTTGAAGAAAGAGTTCAACAGTTTCATGTGTGTGGGAAATGAGTCTTTGGATGACCTGATTGCTAGATTTTATCTTCTGAGTGAGCTCTACAATCATCAAGTCAAGACAACTACTCAAGAGAAGATTCAATGTCTGGCTGATGCATTACCTCCCAAGTGGGAATCTTTCCTGATGGTCTTGAAACAGAGTGAGATGATTGCTACCATAGACATTAATGATTTCATTCAAAAGCTGAAGGAACAGGTGATAGAGAACGAGTGGAAAGCAAGGAGAGTTGCACAAGTTCAAGATCCATCACTATATTACTCTACTCCTACTGTGAAAAGAACACCTTCACATGCTCCTCTGAAAACAGCTTTTGTCTCACAGACCAAAGAATCTCTTGTTTCAAGTCAGGCACATTTCAGTTAGTCTGCTACAACTTCTACATCTCTGAAAGAGGATAATCATTCTGTCACCAATTTGAAGACCGACAATTTTGACAAAGTAACAGTGGAGGTTGCTAAAGAGCATATGGGCTTTTTGTCTACACTTGTGAGTTCTTATGATGGGTTGTTAGCAGGGAAAATTGGAAATACACACTTGACATAAGAAGATTACTCTCAGATTGATCCAGATGATATGGAAAGGATTGACATCATGTGGGCTGTTGCAAGTGATGTCAGAAGAGCAAAAGACTTTGTCAGAAGAACTAGGAAGGACATCAATCTGAACAAGGATTCAAAGTTTGGTTTTGACATGTCCTCTGTTACTTGCAACAACTATGGTGATAAATGACATTTTGCAAGACAATGCAACAAGCCAAAGAAGATGGGTAACCAGAATCCATTTCAGAACCAAAGATCCTCAGCTGCTAACCCAGAAAGAAGATTAGTACCAATTGAGACTCCTGCTCAAGCTAGCTCATCGAATGCAAACAAGGCTCTAATGGTTCAAAATGATGAAGGAGAGAACTGGGATTTCAGATTCAATTCTGACAAGGGAGGAGAAGACAAAGCTTGTATTGCAGAAATCAAGGAAGTTGCTGAATCTAGTGATGAAAGTAATTCAGAAGAAACAAAGACAAGTCTGGATGAATCATTAGGATCAGAATCAGAAAGCACTTCAGATTCAGAAAATCAAGGAGAGTCAGATGCTGAGTCTGAAGAACACCCTGCTACACAATTTGCTTTAATAGTGAATACTTCTGCTTCATCTCAAACTGATCAGGTATATGATGACTGTTCTTGATCTCATTCTAGATGTTTTAACTGTGTTGACCTTGAAAGTAAGGTGTTGGCTTATTAGGAACATAATGCAGACCTGATCAGCGATCTCAACCAATGCATTGAGGCAAATCGTATTTTAAAATCAAATGGAAAAGATTTTCAAGCAAAAATTGAGTTATTAAACAGGCAATTGCATGAGGCTGAGATCACTGTGCTTAATAAGCAAGATGCTATTACTTCTTATCTCAATACCATTAATGAGACAAAGAAAAAGTTAGCCATAGTCGAATGTGACTATGAAACTTTGAGTCAGAAGCTCAAGAGCTATGAAAGCTCTTCATATATCATTGATCACATGATCAGTGATGGGACTGATCTGAAGGGTAAGGGAAAAGTTAATTACAACCATTGTCCTCCACCAGTCTTAAATTGTTTTGTCAATTCACCTAATGACAAAGAAATTAAAGATTTTCAAGTTAAAACTCCGTTAGTAATTGATCCTATTGGAGTCATTTCAGATGAGGGTTCCTCATTGTCTGAGGAATCTTTTGTGGAGGGACTGGTTGAGGATTGGGTCTCCGATTCTGAGGATGATTTTGATGTTTCTCCTCAAGTGTCCATTGTTAGGAATCAGACATCTGGTGTCAAAAAGGCTGACCCAGTCTTATCAAAGACAAATATGTCTTCAAAATTCTCCAAAGCCATAGACTTTGTGAATGCTTCACAAGAGGGGGAAGCAAGTGTGTCAACCAAGACTGACAATCTTGTTTTTAATGGGACAAAGGGTTTGGGTTTCAAGCAAGACAAGACAAAGACAAATGCTTTTCATAAAAACAAACAGTCTCATTCTAAAACCAAGCAGGTTTACCACAAAGATAAAAGACCTTGTTTTGAGTGTGGTGCACCTGGACATTTTGCTAGATTTTGTCCTCATATGATTAGACCACAAGTTGCTCCACATCGACAACAAAATCAACATTTTTTTAAAGAGGTCAAATCTGCTTGTCTCCCATCTAAGGTTAAACCCAAACATCTTTCACCCATCAAATCTCAAGATAAGGGTAAACGGGTAATGGTTGATCAAGATACACCAAAAATTGTTTTTGACAAACAATCCATGCCATCTTCAGTGTATTTAAAGAAATCTTTCAGCAAAAACACTGTCTGGATGGCCAAGTCCTCTGAAACTCCTGTTTCTAAACCTCCTGATAAAGTAAACTCAGATGGACAATGGATTGAAATGAAAATCCTGGACTCATTGGGTCAACCCAAGACTGTAAAGGATTGGATTCCCAAATTCAACTAATGATTTGTGTATGTGTAGGTTGCCCCAACTACTGCACTTAACAGCACGTGGATCGTTGATAGTGGGGCATTAAGACACTTGACTGGAGACATATCTCTTCTTTCCAATGTCAATTCTATTAGAGGAGGATATGTGCCTTTTGCTGGTGATAAAGGAGGGTTTATTACTGGAGCGGGAACTCTTACAAATGGTCAAGTTTCATTTGACAAGATCAGATATGTGAAGCAGCCGGAGAACAATCTACTTTCAATCTCACATATCTGTGACAACACGTGCAAGGTTCTTTTTTATGATTCTAGCTGCTACATTCTCAAACAAGGCATCACCATTCCTGAAGACTGGATTGATGTCTGCTCCAAGAAAACAAGATTTGTATGTTCTCAACATGGCCACAGCTTCAACTACATCTTCTACAGCTTCATGTTTTATGTCAAAGGCAACAGAGAAAGATTCTATCCTTTGGCATAAGAAGATGGGTCATTTGAGTTTAAGAAAGATGAACCATTTGGTTCACAACAATCTGGTTGAAAGAGTGAGCTTAAAGAAATTCAAGCTGTCTGATGTATGTGTCTCATGCAAGAAGGGAAAGCAAACCAAGCAGTCTCACAAACTCAAAAAGTTTCATTCAATTACTGTTCCACTTGCTCCACATGGATCTTTTTGGTCCTGTCAATCGCAAGAGCATTGCTGGAGATCAATATTGCTTAGTCATTACTGACGAGTACTCCAGATACTCTTGGGTGTTCTTTATGAAAGAGAAATCTGAAACGTTTGAATGTATTCAAGTTCTGGTAACTAAGCTTGAATCACTATATAAGCTCAACGTTCGCATGCTCAGAACAGATAATGGCACTGAGTTCAAAAATCACAATAAGGAGGCTTTCAGCAATGAACGTGGTATTATTCAACAATTTAGTGCTCCGTATGTCCCACAGATGAATGGTGTTGCTGAGCGAAAGAACTGAACATTAATTGAGGCTGCTCGGACTATGCTTGCTGATTCCTCCCTACTGGTTCAATTCTAGAACGAAGTTGTTGCTAATGCTTGTTATACTCTTAATCGGGTGTTGATTTTGAAGAGGCATGGGCAGACTTGCTTTGAAATGCTCCATAATAGAAAGCCAAATCTTATGTATCTTGAATCATTTGGTGCTCCATGCACAATGCTTAAGAAACATGAGCAAGACAAGTTCAATGAAAAGGTTGAAGAAGGCTATTTTCTTGGGTACAACACTCCAAATAAGCGTGTTTACAACAGATCCACTCACAATGTGGAGGAGTGGTACCATGTGGATGTTCAGAAATATACTATGCCACCACCTGGAAAGGGTCCTGACTGGATGTTCAATTATTCTGATCTTTTTGACTCTTTCAACATGCCTCCCATGTACACTGATGAAGATGTTGCTACTCAAATTATGTATGATGCACAAAATGCACCTGATTAACCAGTGCAATCTTCTTCAGTTCAAGCTCCAGTGCAGGCACATGATGACAGTTTAGACTCAGATGATAATCACTCACATCCAGATGTTCCAGAACCAAATGTTGATAATATTGTACATGCCCTTGAGGATCTCAATCTAAACAATCTTGATCCACAGGCTGTGGTTCCTGCTAACCCTGTTGGCAAAATAAACAGAATTCATCCTCAAGACAATATTATTGGAGATTTGACTGATGGAGTAAAGACTAGAAATCAGTTTTCAGGAGGTCTTGCTAACATACTTGACTTTGCAGATGTAAACTTTTGTGCCCATTCTTGCTTTATCTCCCAAGTTGAGCCCAGAACCATTACTGAATCTTTGAAATCAGAATCTTGGGTAGATGCTATGCAGGAAGAGTTGCTGCAATTTAAAAGGCTTGGAGTTTGGCAGCTTGTTGATAGACCCAAGGGTGCAAAAGTCATTGGCGCAAGATGGGTTTTACGCTGCAAACGCGATGATCATGCAATTGTGGTAAGAAACAAAGCACGTCTGGTGGTGCAACGTTTTAGACAGATTGAAGGGATTGACTACAATGAAGTATTTGCACCGGTTGCTCGTCTTGAAGAAATCTGAATTTTTCTGGCTTATGCATCCTACAAAAAGTTCAAAGTTTATCAGATGGATGTTAAGAGTGTGTTTCTTCATGGTGTGATAAATGAAGTTGTGTATGTCAATCAACCTCCCGGGTTTGAATATTCATTAGATCGTGACCAAGTCTACAAGCTAGACAAGGCCTCGTATGATTGCACCAAGCTCCGCGAGAGTGGTACGAGACACTGTCTACTCACCTTCTAAACAACGGGTTCAGAAGAGGTGTCATTGACTGCACTTTGTTCATTAGAGAGATGGATGGGGATTTGCTCTTGGTGCAAGTATATGTGGACGATATCATCTTTGGATCCACGAATGATGTTTTGTGCAAAGATTTTGAGAAAGTTATGAAAGACAAGTTCGAGATGAGTTCTATGATAGAGATGAAATTTTTTCGAGGATTGCAGGTGGATAAGTCTGAGGCATGGATTTTTATTCATCAGACCAAATACGTTGGTGACATTCTGAGCCGGTTCAGTACGTTGGATGCAAAACCTGCTGGTACCCCACTGGCTGTTAATCACGGGATTACTCCAGACGAAAAGGGGGAGTTAATTGATGCCACTCTGTATCGTAGAATGATCGGATCTCTCATGTATCTCACAGCTTCTCGTCCAGACATCATGTTTGCTACTTGCTTGTGTGCTCGTTATCAATCAAAGCCAAGAGACTCCCATCTTATTGCTGTGAAGAGGATTTTGCGTTATCTAAAGGGTACTCCGGATCTAGGCTTATGGTATCCTAATGATGATAACTTTGATCTGACTGCTTATAGTGATTCATACTATGGTGGATGCAAAAGAGACTTCAAATCAACATCTGCAGGGTGTCAGTTCTTTGGGAAACGCCTAGTTACCTGGCAGTGCAAGAAGCAGATGTCGGTGTCTACTTCCACATGTGAAGCAGAATACATGGCGGCTGCAAGTTGTTGCTCTCAAATCATCTGGATTCAGCAAAAACTAAGGGACTATGGGTTACATTTTTTTAACACTCCTATATTTGTTGATAACACCGCTGCCATTGCTGTCACCAAAAATCCTGTCCATCACTCAAAAACAAAACACATCGATATAAAATATCACTTCATACGTGATTGTTTTGAAAAGAAATTAATCGATGTAGTTAAGATTCACACCGATAACCAGAAAGCTGATCTTTACACAAAAGCGTTTGATAAACCCAGATTTTTATATCTGTTATCAGCTAATGGTGTTTTTCAAAAAGATGAAGTCACTCCTTCATCTGAATCAAACAAATGATCATTGTTTTGTTAGTTTCTTTTAATTTTTAGTTTCTTTTGTTTTACTATTACTTATTAGTACTTTTGTTGTCTTTCTTTCACTTATTCAAAAACTCAAAAAGATTTTCAGTTTTAGGTTTTTAGGGGGAGAAAAAGTAGTTTAATTGAAAAGCCAAAAAACATTTGAAAAATTGTAAAAACGAGAAAGTCTTGTTTGAGAAAGTGATGTGTTAACCAGTCATGTCTTAAATTCAAAATTGAATGCATAAACTGAAAGCACAAGGGTTTTATGATTTGATGTACTGATAGGCCGACTTTACAAAGTTTATAGACTACTGGTGATTGCTTAGAATGTCTAAATTGTGGGATCCTGTTTAGAAAACTAGTTAAGGGATAAACAGTTTTTAACTCAAATCAGGCATACACCTGTTATCATAGGATCTTATGAGGTTACAAATGATTCATGAATTCCAGTCTGTACACGTGCCATATTGATTTGTAAAGACCTAGTTGAAGCCGTCCACTAAGATAAGAATGATTGAATCACATGAAAATAAAAGTGAATCCGACTCTGTACACGTGCCATATTACTGGGTTGCAGCATAGTTGAAGCCGTCCATTCAGATAGGGTAAACTAGAAAAATACAAAAATAAAATAAGTTCGATTCCATACATGTGCCATATTACTGGGTTGCAACCTAGTTGAAGGCATCCATTTGGATAGAACAAGTTGATCTTGTCAACACAGTTCTGTATACGTGCCATATTGCTTTGTAAAGACCTAGCTGAAGCCGTCCATGAGAATATGTTGAGCTTGAGAAACTAATCAAAAAGAAAAATACAAAAAGAAAATAAATTGGAACCTTATAGAACTTATGATGATTAGGTATTAAGTTATGCAGAGATGAGTTGTAAACTAGTTTTGATCTATATTGGTTGATTATAATGGGTAACTCAGTCAGAAAATATAGGTAATCATTGATTGGTTTAGAAATGAGTATTGACAGGTTTAAAATGGACAAGTATATCAGTAATTGCATCATAAATCAAATGTGTCATAAGTATAACATTCATGAATGCAGATTTGATGTGATCTGATGCATATGTCATTCTTCCTGAAAGGCTACTCACAAAACTATGTGTGTTTTGATTGTCTTAGTTATAGTTGTACAGTTGTTTGCTAATCAGAAAAATATAAAAAGATTTTCAATTTTAGTTTGTTTTAAATGATCATTTGTTTGTTCAGATATTCAACCTCATCTAAACCGATCACCAAACCAGACAGAACTTCCGAATGATATTCTTTTAAATGATCAAAATGCCAAATCTGGAAATGTGTTGTGTTTTGGGTGTTGATTTAACAAAAGTTTTTAAAAGGTATTAAATTATTGAATCTCATTCGCCCGAATGAGTCATGCAAAGGACTCAATCGGGCGAATGCATCCATACATGCGAATGGGTCATTCGGGTGATTACTCTCCCGAATGAGTCTCACTATTTAATGAGAGTCTTTCGGCCGAATAACTCATTCACATCAAATTTTTCATTCGTCCCTACTGTGTGAAGTCTCAGTCGCCCGAAACAACCACTTGATCCTCTTCTTCATTTTTCACCGATTACTGAACCTATACTGATCATTTTTCTTTCCTGGTGTGTTTCAGGTACATTTGGGATCAAGAACTTTCGATTTTGACCGGATTTTATGTCACAACTGAGGGAATTTCTAGGGTTTTAGGGCTCGTACCTGTTTCAAACAAATCTGTGACACCCCGTAATTTCCAAGTCAGCAATTTATTTATTTAAATGTTTATTTAAATGATTTTGTACACGTAGCACTAGAATTAGTTTAATTTAGTGTGACACGTGGCACGACAGTACAAACACTAACACACAACAGGATAATCCAAGGGATTATCAGAAACCGCACACACGTGTCAGAAGTCACGAACGTTGGTGAACGTCACAACAGTTAGGCACAGAAATGCTTCACAAGTCAATTATGGTTAGTAAATGAATATTAGAGTCCAAACGATACTCAAACGATGTACCACAATCGAGAAATGGGCGAAAACGGGCCGAAACCACAAAATAGGCTTGTTGGGCCTAAAAAATGGGCCAGGCGCTACGCCTGACCCAAAGTCCCGACCCAAGGTGGTGCGCGCGAGGCGCATGCAACACCTCGGATGCCTAACCACCCGCGCGGTACGCCGGGAGCCAAGCACCCACGTTGGGCGGTACGCCTGGGGCGTCAGAGTCGCAAAAACAACTTTTTAAGCTCCCAAGATCATCATCACACTTATTTTCATCATCTTTCTTACACTCTCACGCCACCACCTCGGTTCCTCTCGATCAGAACTCCTTACTACCACCATTCTTACCGAAAAACTCCATTGTTGAAGCCATAGATTGGAGGTTGGAAGCTTAGAAGTGGAAGGAGATTGCTAGGAACTCGAAGAACCGCCACCATCTTCCTTGTTCTTGCCAAGACCCATGAACCAGAAGCTCCTGGAGCTGTTGAAGCAACCATCTCGATCAGTTGAAGCTTTGAAAGGTAGTTTTCATGAGTTTTACACACATTCCTCCCTATTACACACACATGCATGTGTAAAACTCACATGCAAGCACGTATTCCCCACATGCACGAGATTTGTTTTCGGGTTTGATGATTTAGATGTATTCCTTGATGATCCATAATGATTAAATGGTGTTTTATTATGATCTAAGTTGATGAGTATAAGTCTTCTTGCTTAAAATGATGATTTATGATGTTAGAAGTGCATGCATGTATGATCCATGAATATGGGGATGATTTTGAATGATTGTAGGTGTTTATTAATGATATTGGAAGATGATTACATGGTTAGATTTGATTAAAATGGTTAAAGTGATGAGTTTTGATGAACCTTCTATTATTAGAAACTTTATATTGTCAAAATGGTGTTATGGATGAAATGATGAGCATGCATGTTTATAAACTTGTTATTTGCACGATATTATGATGTTTAGGAACTATAGAATGTAGTCTTGATGTTGATTTTGGTCATTTGGACATAGTTACTAAATATAGTAACTTTTATGGACCTAAGAGTATTAAATGGTGATTATGGCTATGTTGGCATGTTTAAATAATGATAAATGGTTTATTATAATGTTTTGTGACATAAAAATGGATTAAGAATGTTTAGATGGTCATTTTATGCAAAAACTACAAAGTTACTATTTATAGTAACTTTATTTTCACAAAAAGCAACTTATGAACATTTGGTGTAATATGAGCATGCTAAGTGATTTATTATGCTATAACATGATGATTAGATGCTAAGTTAGATGGTTTCCGACATCACGTATGCTAAGAATGGAAACTTTCCATTTTAGGAAACTTTTGTGTACTAACATGATATAAATGGCTTATATGATTCCATATGATAATGTGCTATGTGTTAATATGATCACGTAGGACTAATGAGCATGCTAGAACTATAAAACCGTTATGCTTTGTGAACTTTCCATAATTGGAAACTTACTATAAATAGTAAGTTGTCCATATACGCGACTTGCGCGCTTTTACACACGACGAGCACTTACGCGACTGCTACAAGATTCACAACCGTCACACGGTTCACCAACGGGTCGTTGACTTGACACGGTCAACTCTGGTCAAACACGGTCAACTTTGGTCAAACATGGTCAAACACGGTCAATGTAGACCAACACGAGCAAACATGGTTATTATGGACCGACACGGACAAACATGAACAACCGAGGGTTGTAGAGCACAAACACGAGCACTAACACGAACACGAACACAGTTGTTACACGAACTCACGTATGGTATACGATATAGGTCGCCGGTGACCGACTCGCCCTTCGACGCAGGAGCTTACGCTTGCTTATTACTTTCTTCATTAAGGCGAGTTTACGGCCCCTCTTTACTCTTTTTAAACGCTTTTTAACAGGGGGAGAATACTAGTTACATCGAGTCAAACATTATTACTAAGACAAACATTTTTGTGTATGCTGGTTATTGGACAAACATTAAGTGTTGAACTCGTAACAAGTCCTCACAAAGTCTTACCGTTAATGTATGAACAACGTGGTAGATTTGGATGGATCCATTGGGGTATGACTAACCCCACGGGGCACAATGTTGACTGGATGTCATAACCCGTGCAAACTCTGACCTAATTTACTGTGTGTACGAGACACAGGGGAGGCAAGGACAAACAAGTCTAGTTCGGTAGTGACGCACTGACACTTGGAGCCTAGGGCTCGGTACTAACATGTGATAAACAGCATGACACATGTTTTCTTACTATATATGTATATTAAAACCTGTAAACTCACCAACCATTGTGTTGACACTTTTTCAAACTTGTATTCTCAGGTAATTGACAGGATGATGGACATCCAGAAATGCACGTTTAAGGAACCGAGCATAGGGACATTCATGCATTTCTGTTTATGTTTATTTTTTGAAAACAATTACATTTGGATTATGTATTATGAAATGTTTGTCTTACAATTTCCGCGGCATGTATCAAACATATTTATTTTCCGCTGCTATAATTATTATTCCGCTGCAAACTATTTTGTTAAAGTGTGTGTATCGAACTTTGTATTTGTAAACGCATACAGAGGCGTTCTATATGACCTTGAGCTGTGATTCTGGCCACGTCACACCCACATGGACTGACACCATGAGTGGGAATTTGGGGATGTGACAGACTGGTATCAGAGCCTTGGTTATAGAGAACTAGGTTTGCATGTAGTGAACTTAGACTATAGCCATTGCTCAACTTTAGACACTACACTTAGAACTTGCACACTGCTATTGTTATTATTACTATTGAACTGTTACTTACTAACTTCAGACTTACAGGATGGCCGATAAGAACGGAGATGCTAGCAGGAACCCGCGCAAGCGCCCGGTGAGTGAGGAGCTGACAGACGAGAGTCGTCGACGTATTGACGATATCGTAGCACATGTGGACGCCAAGATGGACCGGCGTGCCAGACGTATGGTACGTGATCGGTATTGGGGGTGGTACCCCATGACCATTCATGACTGGATCGATGGAGAGAGGGTACCTCCGCCACGGTGCCATGGCGACACTTCATCAGGCCGTCGACTGCTACCACTAGGAGTGCCGTTGGATCAGGCCTTCGCAGCTCACGTAGCTTTCACCCGACGTGAAGCTAGGAGGAATGGCGAGTTGTCGGACGAGGTCCGAGTTCTTCGTGAGAAGAACGAATGCCTTGAGAGGCGTAATGACAGATTAGAGGAGCAGGTGGAGACATTACGTCTCCAGATGGCCCAGCTGATGAGTCAGCACGAGCAGATGGTTTATATCATGCAAGAGCATGATAGGCGCATTGCTGCAAACAGAGTCGCCGTTGAGGAGAATCACGCGATGATTCTGGCCAGCGATGCCATGCTTAATGCATGGGCCGAGAAGTTCATTGTTGAGCCACCACCCGAGGACGAACCACAATTCGAGGTCAAGGACCTTGAGGAGGGGGACTTTAAGGAGGATCCCGAGGAGGTCGAGGACGACGATGGAGCTGATAGTGACATCTCGCATGTTACTATAGACTCCGATTAGTTAGGTCATTTTTATCTTATGTTTCTTTTGTACTTACCTAGACGAGCGGGATGTGCTCGTAGAACTTGTATTGTTATTCTCTTTTGAAATTGTTGTACTTCAAATCTTATATTAATGAGAATGATGTTTTGTCTTATTTATTGTATTTGATTATGGTTGTATGCTAACATAACATCTGACATGACATCTGGCTAACACTCTAACACATGCTAACTAACAATCTACCCCTTCTGTATAGAAAACATCTATGGCGGGAAGAGGACCATACGCGCGTCACGCTAGGCGAACACTAGATGCAGCTGTCATCAAAATGATGGTTGACCGACGGGTCAACAAGGCGATCGCCGATGTCACACCCCCAAATTCCCACTCGTGGCGTCAGTCCACGTGGGTGTGACGTGGCCAGGATCACAGCTCATGGTCATATAGAACGAATCTATATGAGTTTCACAATCACATACAATTATAAATAAAACCAGTTTTCATAAACAAGCAGCGGAAATGTTTAACATTAAAAGTAAATAAGTTGCAGCAGAAAAAAAATAATGTGTTTAACAGTCACTACATTGTTCAAATTGTTTTAAAATCAACAAATGCACACACAAGCCTAGGACTTGAGTCTATATGCCAGTCAGACTCCTTAATACATCCTTGTGCGCATCCTAGCGTGTGCTCCATCAGTTACTTGAGAATACATGCGAAAAGTGTCAACTAAAAAGTTGATGAGTTCACAGGTTTAGACAGACAGAAATAATAAACAGACATATACTGGGTATGTTAAGTTTAGTTGTTGGATACTACGATCCGTGGAGTGTGTCCGTTCATCTTACCGAAACTAGACTGTTTTCGTTTGCCTCCGCAGGTCATCGCTGAACCCGCATTCCCATCGAAATTACACTCGTTATGACCTCCAGTCAACATTGGTGCCGAGTGGGGTTAGTCAAACCCAGTAGTACTACGTAATTACGACTCGTTTGATACACAACTAACGGTAAGGATAAGTGAGGACTTTAAGCGATAAAAGTTACACTCGAAAATGGTTTTCACAACATACCAGTCATACATCTAAAAACAGTTGCATAGTATTCTCACCCCAATAGTTTAGCAAATCAGTTAAAGAGTAAAAGTGGGGCCGTAAACTCACTTGAGTTAAGTAATGCGTTTGCTCAAAAGAGATAGTGTAGCTCGCCGGCTACTAGTCACCTATCTCACATAGGTACTATGAGTTCGTGTTCACATATGTGGGTCTCACAGGACCGTGTTCGTGTTTAACAACACCAGGTTGTTAAGTGGGTCATGATGACCGTGTTTGACCGGGTTGACCGTGTTTGACCTAACGACCCGTTGGTGACGGTTTTAAATCAAGTGCTCGTGTAACGTGCAGTTTAGTGCCGTGTGAAGTGTGCGGACACCAACAATCACTTCCGTGAGGAAACTTACTATTTATAGTAAGTTCCTATTTTAGGAAAGTCTCTACATTTGGCATGACACGCGTAAAATCATATTCCGGTTATTCTAACATGCATATTTATCCTAAATGAGCATGTTATCACATAGCACATAGTTACACATAGCCGGTTTAGCACACTTAGTGCGTAAAAGTTTCCATAATTAGAAAGTTTGCGTGTATAAGCATATTTCATCAATTTTAACAGCCAATATCATCTAGCAACATTATCTTAGTCCTAAACAGTCACCTAATCATACCCGTTATGACTAGCATGCTCCTATTCACAATTTGGTAAAATAAAGTTACTATTTTTAGTAACTTATGAGATGTACACAAAATCCATTCTTTCAACATCAACAATCATTCAATATCATCATATTATCACTAAATAATCATGTTAGACTCAATACATTATCAAACCCATCATCCATTTGCAAACTCGTGATAAAAAGTTACTATATTTAGTAACTTTTATAAAAATCATGCTCTTACTAATTCTAACAATCCAAATGTTTCAAGAATCATCATGTTAGCTTCCTAAACTTCATTCTAAGCATAAATCATGGATTCAAACACATGCATGTGATTATTTTATCAAAAACCACGATTTCATAATTTTAAAGTTACCATTTTTAGTAATAATCCCCAAATGACCATTTCTTGACAAAATCATTCATTCTAAGTATTCATGTTATCAAAATAACATTCAAATAGCAATTCCTCATATGTGCATGTTACTAACATCACCCATAATACCATTTTGGGACTTAAAAGTTACTATTATTAGAAAGGTTCACCAAAATCACATTTTGTTGTCATCAAGCAAGACTTAATCATGCTACATACATCCAATATCATCAATAGTCATCTATAAATACCCAAAATTATCCCACATGTCATGGATCATACATGCATGTGGGTTTTTCATTAGTTCATGACCACATCTTAACATTTCTATATACACAACTTCATAGATCGTCATAAATCATCATCTAAACTTCATAGATCATCAAATACGGTAGAAATAATAACAAACCCAGATTTAAACACAAGAAATTTCGTGCATGTGGTGGATGAGTGTTTGCATGTACAATCTAGTGCTTGCATGTGAGTGTAAGTGCAAGATTAGTGCATATTGGGTGCTAAAACTACCTCAAAGGCCTTTGAATCTGTAGAATAGAGTTTGAGCAGGTATGGAGCAGTTCTAGAAGGGGCTGGGGTCGAGATTACAGCAGCTACAAGGTGGGTATGGAGGTGGTTGGTGTTTCCTAGCTTCTCTTCTAACTCTCCAAGCCTTGAATGGAGCTTCCTCAAGGTTCCAAGTATGTAACAATGGCTTCCTAGAGCTCAAATGGTGATTTGCAGTTGGAAATGTCGAGTAGGGAGGGTCTGGAGCTCGAGAAATGAGTTTTAGGCCGGTTATGAAATGATTGTTCTTGATTTTATCAAGATTTTGCGTGCTACAGCCCCAGGCGTATCGCCTGACGAGTGGAGTTGGCTCCCCGTCGTTACGCGCGGATGGGTCCGGTGAGAGGCGCATGTCTCCTTCCCGCGCGCATCGCCTAGGGTCATCGTGCCGGGTCAGGCGTACCGCCTGGCCCATTTTTCAGGCCCAATAGGCCCAATTTCATAGTTTTGAAGCGTTTTTCTCGTATTTCTCGATTACGGACATCGTTTCGAGACATATGAGCATCGTTTCACCTATTTTAGGTTCTCTAGAACCTAAGGGTAGCATATGTGGACTATGGTTTGATCCGTTCACCAACGTTCGTTATTCAAGACACGTGCTAGTGTTGTGTGATAATTCCTCGAATTATCGATGTGTTCTAATTGTTGTGCCACGTGTCACACTAAATACAATTACTCTAGTGCCACGCATGAGATAATAATACACATTGTTATTAAGATAATATAAATGCTGACCTGGAATTTGCGAGGTGTCACATCATCCCCCAGTTAATAGGAATTTCGTCCCGAAATTCAGTTCGTGTTGCCGGTGTTAGTCTGGTCGGAGAATAAGTGAGGGTATTTCTTTTTCATTTGGTCCTCCCGTTCCCAGGTGTATTCTGGTCCTCGTCGCGAATTCCATCGTAACTTCACGATTGGGATCTTACTAAGCTTCAACTTCTTGAGCTCCCGGTCCATGATTTCCACCGGTTCCTTAACGAAGTGAAGTTGTTCATCAATCTGGATTTCCTCCAAAGGAAATGCAAGCGTTTCATCTGATAAACATTTCTTGAGGTTCGATACGTGGAATACATTGTGTACGCTACTCAATTCTTGTTGTAGCTGTAGTTCGTAGGCCACGGGGCCTATCCGTTTAGTGATCTCGAACGGTCCGATATAACGAGGTTTTAACTTTCCTGGCTTCCCGAATCGAATCACTCCCTTCCAAGGCGAGACTTTAAGAAGTACTCGGTCTCCTACTTGGAACTCCAAAGGCTTACGCCTTTTGTCGGCATAGCTTTTCTGTCGGTCTTGAGCGGCTGCCATTCTGTTACGTATTTGCACGATCTTTTCAGTTGTTTCGTGCACAAGCTCGGGTCCGGTCAATTGGCTTTCACCAACTTCCGCCCAACAGAGTGGTGATCTGCACTTACGTCCGTAAAGTGCTTCAAACGGTGCAGCTCCAATGCTGGTGTGATAGCTGTTATTATATGAGAACTCTACCAAAGGTAGGTGAGTCTCCCAGCTGTTACCGAAGTCAATCACGCATGCTCGAAGCATGTCTTCCAAGATCTGGATGGTTCGTTCACTCTGACCATCCGTTTGTGGGTGATAAGCAGTGCTCATATCCAATCTTGTCCCAAGTGCCTTGTGTAAGGACTTCCAAAAATGTGCCGTGAAACGGCTGTCTCGGTCAGATATAATGGAGGTTGGGACTCCGTGTCTGGATACGATTTCCTTCAAGTAGACTCGGGTTAACTTCTCCAGTTTGTCAGTTTCCTTAATTGGTAAGAAGTGTGCCGATTTCGTGAGTCGGTCTACGATAACCCAGATGGTAGCATCGCAACCACTTGCTGTCTTCGGCAGCTTGGTGATAAAATCCATGGAAATCTGTTCCCACTTCCATACTGGAATTTCCGACTGTTGGAGTAACCCTGACAGTTTCTGATATTCGACCTTAACCTTGGAGCAAGTCAGGCACTTACTCACATAGGTCGCGATTTCGGATTTCATGTTAGGCCACCAGTAAGTTGCCTTTAAGTCGTGGTACATCTTGTCGGAACCTGGATGTACTGAGTATCGACTCTTGTGAGCTTCGTCCATCACTACTTCCCTCAATCCCCCGTAGCGTGGAATCCAAATCCGATCCATCAGATAGTAAGCTCCGTCATCCTTTTGTTTCATCTGTTTGTCCATACCCCGCATAGTTTCGAGGGGAAGGTTTTCCTTTTTCAGAGCTTCTTGTTGTGCAATACGGATTTGATTGGGTAGTTCGGAGTGAATGGTAAGCTGTAGTGCACGTACGCGTTTAGTTGTTTCTTTTCTGCTTAACGCGTCAGCCACTACGTTGGCCTTTCCGGGATGATACTTGATTTCACAATCATAATCGCCTATTAGTTCAACCCATCTACGTTGTCTCATGTTTAACTCTTTCTGATCGAAGATGTGTTGCAGGCTCTTATGATCGGTGAATATAGTGCACTTGGTGCCGTATAGATAGTGTCGCCAGATCTTCAATACGAACACTACGGCTCCCAATTCCAAGTCATGAGTCGTGTAGTTACTCTCGTGCACTTTCAATTGTCGTGACGCATAAGCTATAACCTTCTCGCGTTGCATCAGCACACAACCGAGTCCTTGCTTCGATGCGTCGCAATAAACTACAAGGTCTTCGCACCCGTCCGGTAGCGATAGAATAGGTGCACTGCACAATTTCTGCTTCAACAAGTCGAAAGCAGCTTCTTGTTTCTCTCCCATTTGAATTTCTTGTCTTTGTGCGTAAGGGAAGTCAATGATTGTGCGATCTTCGAGAATCCCTCGATAAATCGCCTGTAGTACCCGGTCAATCCCAGAAACTGTCGCACCTCAGTCGGAGTCTTAGGTGCTGCCCAATTCTTGATTGCCTCAGTTTTGGCTGGGTCAACGTGTATTCCCTTCTCGTTTACTACGTGTCCAAGGAACTGAACTTCGCGAATCCAAAAGTCACATTTATAAAATTTCGCATATATTTGTTCCTTCTTCAGCAATTCCAAGACACGCCTTAAGTGATCGGCATGTTCTTCTTGAGTCTTAGAGTAAATCAGGATATCGTCGATGAACACGATTACGAATATGTCCAGATACGGCTTACACGCCCGATTCATGAGATCCATGAATACTGCCGGTGCGTTGGTCAGCCCGAAAGGCATGACTAGAAATTCGTAGTGTCCGTACCGTGTCTTGAAGGCTGTCTTCGGTATGTCTCCTTCCTGTATTCAAAGTTGGTGGTAACCGGATCTTAAATCGATCTTCGAATAGTAGCTTGACCCTTGTAATTGGTCAAACAGGTCGTCTATTCGAGGTAGAGGGTATCGATTCTTGATAGTTACCTTGTTCAGTTCTCGGTAATCTATGCACATACGGAACGAGCCGTCTTTCTTCTTCACAAATAAGACCGGTGCTCCCCAAGGTGAGAAGCTTGGTCGAATAAATCCCTTATCTAACAACTCTTGCAATTGATTAGATAGTTCCTGCATTTCAGTAGGAGCCAATCGGTATTGTGCCTTGGCTATCGGTGCTGCTCCTGGTGTCAGATCTATCTGAAACTCCACTTGCCGTACTGGTGGTAGTCCCGGTAGATCGTCAGGAAAGACTTCCGGATAGTCGCGAACAACTGCGATGTCCTCGATCTTCTGTTCCTTCTTTGGTTGTTCGGTGATAAGAGCTAGGATAGCCGTGTATCCTTTCTTTAGATATTTGTTTGCCTTCATGCAGGACATAATGTTTAACGGTACTCCGCGTCGTTCCCCCTGGATGGAGATCTGCTCTCCACTTGGCAACGCAATTCGCACAATCTTCTCGTTGCACACGATCTCAGCGTGGTTTGCAGATAGCCAATCCATTCCAATCACCACGTCGAAACTCCCGAGAGTTACCGGCATCAGGTCAATCACCAGTTGGTGGTTTGCTAACATCAGAACGCACCCTTTGATGATATGCTGCGTTTCAGTTAGCTTGCCGTCTGCTAACTCTACGGTGTACTTATAGTCTAGTGGAGTTGGTGTCATATTAAGCAGTTTACTAAAATCACTAGAGATGAAACTTCTATCGGCACCGGTATCAAATAATATACTAGCATAGAAATTATTTAACAGAAACGTACCAGTGACGACGTTTGGATCATCCTTAGCTTCCCCTGATCCGATGACGAACGCCTGACCCCTAGCTGGGTTGCCACCTGCGTTCTTGTTCTGCGTGCAGTCTCGGCGTATGTGCCCCGGTTTCCCGCAAGTGAAGCACCCTTTTAAGGTATCAGCTTTGTTGAGATTGGGGTTGGGGTTTGATCGGCATTCTTTGGCCAGGTGCCCGTTTCTGCCAAAGTTTGTGCACTTGCCCTTCTTGCATGGGCCGAAATGATGGTAGTTACAGCTGTTGCATTTTGGGCTGTTGCCCTGATATCCTCCCTTGCCTTGGGTGTTTGGTTGGGTGGCAGTGAAGACCTTTGCAGGTGCAGGCCGGTGTTGAGCTGGTTGCTGCGGTGAGAAAGTACGATTGTTGTTGGGTTCCCACTTTCGCTTGGGTTCTTGGGGTTTCAGATGTTCACCCCTCTTAGGTAGCTTTCCCTGGGCTACCGCCTGGTCAGTTAGCTTGTGTGCCAAGCGAATCAGTGGTTGGATGGTGGAGTGGTCAGATGCAGTTACCATGCTCTGAATTTGTTCCGGCAGTCCACTTATGAACTGCTCGATCTTTTTATACTCCGGCGTCACCATTGCCGGGCAGAGCTTGCATAGTTCATGAAACCGAGTATAGTACTTCTCGATTTCGGATCCCACCATCTTGTGTACCCAAAATTCCTCCTCAAGCTTACTGATCTCGTCACAAGGACAATATTCCTCATGCAGCATCTTGGTGAAGTTCTCCCAAGGAATAGAGTTTGCAGTCTCCAGTCCAAGGGTCTGGACATGAGTATTCCACCAGGTGGGGGCTGGTCCCTCCAGAGTCCCGGTGGCATACTTTACTCGGTTTTCCTCTGAGCATTCAGACATAGAGAAGACTGACTCCAGCTTCTCGATCCAGCGAAGCAGTCCCACTGCCCCTTTGGTACCATGGAACTTGTGAGGGTGGCGGCTCAGGAAGGCTTTGAGCGAACATCCTTTTGCTGCACTCCCATGGGAACCTGTGCATCGGAGTTCAATGTAACGTGTTAGCGCTTGAAGTTGTCTACACTAATCTATTCGGATTGGGTAGGTGTTAGTACCGTTGTTGGTGCCGCTAGTCTCGCTAGCAAGTCGATTGGCTTCGTACTCCGCGAGTACTTTGTTGACCGTCCGTTCAACCATCATATTGATCCTTGCCTTCTCGGCCTTACGCTTGAGATTTCGTGCATTGGATCCCCTTCCCGACATGATTCTATATGGAAGGGTTAGATTGTTAGTCGACATATGTCAGAGTGTTAGTCAGAAGTTAGATAAGATGTCATGTCAGATGTCAAGTTAGATATCATATCAGAGATTGTGTTTGCAATAGTCATAATAATACAACAGATAATAATAAAGCATAATTCTCATTAATACCAAATTTTTGAAGTACAATAATTTTTAAAGGAAAGTACAATATAAGTTCTTCGAGCACATCCCGCTCGTCTAGGCCAAAATAAGAAAAATACAAAATAAAATAGTCCACTAATCCGAGTCCATGGAGACATGTGAAACATCACTAACAGCGCCTCCATCATCATCATCCTCCTTAGGATCCTCATTGGGATCCTCATCAAAATCCCCTTCTTTGAGGTCCTTGGCCTCGAACTGTGGTCCGTCGTCCTCGACTGGCGGTTCCTCGATGAACTGCGCCGCCCATGCATGGAGCATGGCTTCACTAGCTTGGACCATCGCCTGAGTCTCAGCTATGTCTGTTCGGTTCTCAGTGATGCGCCCGTCATGCTCTTGCATGATGTCCACCATCTGTCCATGCTGTGTCATTAGCTGGGACACCTGAAGACGTAGAGTCTCCATCTGCTCCTCCAGTCGATCGTTTTGCCTTACCAGGCGATCGTTTTGCCTTTCCAGGCGATCGTTCTTCTCGCGAAGAACGCGAATCTCATCAGATACTTCAGCATTCCTCCTAATCTCCCGTCGCGTAACGACAACGTGGGCGGCAAAAGCTCTCTCCATCGGCATCCCGAGTGCCGGTAGTCGTGGACCTTCAGTGGTATCGCCCTTATGTCGCAATGGAGGTACTCGCTCCCCCAATACCCAATCCTGTAGGATGTTAGGTAACCATCCCCAGTACCGATCCCGAGCCAACTTCTGTGCTCGCCTCGCCATCTCGGCGTCCACTTGAGCTACGATGTCGTCGATCCTACGTCGACTATCCTCGGTCGGGTCGTCACTCGCTGGGCGTTTGCCCGGGTTCCTGTTAGCATCTCGGTCGTTATCTGCCATCCTGTAAGTTTCGGGTTAGTAAATAACAGTTCAATAAAAGTATTAACAACATCAGTGTGCAAGTTCTGAGTGCAGTGTCTAGTGTAGAGCAGTGGCTATAGTCTAAGTTCACTAGATGGAAACCTAGTTCCCTATAACCAAGGCTCTGATACCAGTCTGTCACACCCCCAAATTCCCACTCGTGGCGTCAGTCCACGTGGGTGTGACGTGGCCAGGATCACAGCTCATGGTCATATAGAAAGACTCTATATGAGTTTCACAATCACATACAATTATAAATAAAACCAGTTTTCATTAATAAGCAGCGGAAATGTTTAACTTTAAAAGTAAATAAGTTGCAGCGGAAAAAAATAATAATTTGTTTAACAGTCACTACATTGTTCAAATTGTTTTAAAATCAACAAATGCACACACAAGCCTAGGACTTGAGTCTATATGCCAGTCAGACTCCTTAATACATCCTTGTGCGCATCCTAGCGTGTGCTACATCAGTTACCTAAGAATACATGCGAAAAGTGTCAATGTGAGTTCACAGGTTTAGACAGACAGAAATAATAAACAGACATATACTGGGTATGTTAAGTTTAGTTGTTGGATACTACGATCCGTGGAGTGTGTCAGTTCATCTTACCGAAACTAGACTGTTTTCGTTTGCCTCCGCAGGTTATCGCTGAACCCACATTCCCATCGAAATTACACTCGTTATGACCTCCAGTCAACATTGGTGTCGAGTGGGGTTAGTCAAACCCAGTAGTACTACGTAATTACGACTCGTTTGATACACAACTAACGGTAAGGATAAGTGAGGACTTTAAGCGATAAAAGTTACACTCGAAAATGGTTTTCACAACATACCAGTCATACATCTAAAAACAGTTGCATAGTATTCTCACCCAATAGTTTAGCAAATCAGTTAAAGAGTAAAAGTGGGGCCGTAAACTCACTTGAGTTAAGTAATGCGTTTGCTCAAAAGAGATAGTGTAGCTCGCCGGCTACTAGTCACCTATCTCACATAGGTACTATGAGTTCGTGTTCACATATGTGGGTCTCACAGGACCGTGTTCGTGTTTAACAACACCAAGTTGTTAAGTGGGTCATGATGACCGTGTTTGACCGTGTTGACCGTGTTTGACCTAACGACCCGTTGGTGACGGTTTTGGATCAAGTGCTCGTGTAACGTGCGGTTTAGTGCCGTGTGAAGTGTGCGGATACCAACAATCACTTCCGTGAGGAAACTTACTATTTATAGTAAGTTCCTATTTTAGGAAAGTCTCTACATTTGGCATGACACGCGTAAAATCATATTCCGGTTATTCTAACATGCATATTTATCCTAAATGAGCATGTTATCACATAGCACATAGTTACACATAGCCGGTTTAGCACACTTAGTGCGTAAAAGTTTCCATAATTAGAAAGTTCGCACGTATAACCATATTTTATCAATTTTAACAGCCAATATCATCTAGCAACATTATCTTAGTCCTAAACAGTCACCTAATCATACCCGTTATGACTAGCATGCTCCTATTCACAATTTGGTAAAATAAAGTTACTATTTTTAGTAACTTATGAGATGTACCCAAAATCCATTCTTTCAACATCAACAAGCATTCAATATCATCATATTCTCACTAAATAATCATGTTAGACTCAATACATTATCAAACCCATCATCCATTTGCAAACTCGTGATAAAAAGTTACTATATTTAGTAACTTTTATAAAAATCATGCTCTTACTAATTCTAACAATCCAAATGTTCCAAGAATCATCATGTTAGCTTCCTAAACTTCATTCTAAGCATAAATCATGGATTCAAACACATGCATGTGATTATTTTATCAAAAACCACGATTTCATAATTTTAAAGTTACCATTTTTAGTAATAATCCCCAAATGACCATTTCTTGACAAAATCATTCATTCTAAGTATTCAAGTTATCAAAATAACATTCAAATAGCAATTCTTCATATGTGCATGTTACTAACATCACCCATAACACCATTTTGGGACTTAAAAGTTACTATTATTAGAAAGGTTCACCAAAATCACATTTTGTTGTCATCAAGCAAGACTTAATCATGCTACATACATCCAATATCATCAATAGTCATCTATAAATACCCAAAATTATCCCACATGTCATGGATCATACATGCATGTGGGTTTTTCATTAGTTCATGACCACATCTTAACATTTCTATATACACAACTTCATAGATCGTCATAAATCATCATCTAAACTTCATAGATCATCAAATACGGTAGAAATAATAACAAACCCAGATTTAAACACAAGAAATTTCGTGCATGTGGTGGATGAGTGTTTGCATGTACAATCTAGTGCTTGCATGTGAGTGTAAGTGCAAGATTAGTGCATATTGGGTGCTAAAACTACCTCAAAGGCCTTTGAATCTATAGAATAGAGTTTGAGCAGGTCTGGAGCAGTTCTAGAAGGGGTTGGGGTCGAGATTACAGTAGCTACAAGGTGGGTATGGAGGTGGTTGGTGTTTCCTAGCTTCTCTTCTAACTCTCCAAGCCTTGAATGGAGCTTCCTCAAGGTTCCAAGTATGTAACAATGGCTTCCTAGAGCTCAAATGGTGATTTGCAGATGGAAATGTTGAGTAGGGAGGGTCTGGAGCTCGAGAAATGAGTTTTAGGCTGGTTATGAAATGATTGTTCTTGATTTTATCAAGATTTTGCGCGCTACAGCCCCAGGCGTATCGCCTGACGAGTGGAGTTGGTTCCCCGTCGTTACACGCGGATGGGTCCGGTGAGAGGCGCATTGGCCCATTTTTCAGGCCCAATAGGCCCAATTTCATAGTTTTGAAGCGTTTTTCTCGTATTTCTCGATTACGGACATCGTTTCGAGACATATGAGCATCGTTTCACCTATTTTAGGTTCTCTAGAACCTAATGGTAGCATATGTGGACTATGGTTTGATCCGTTCACCAACGTTCGTTATTCAAGACACGTGCTAGTGTTGTGTGATAATTCCTCGAATTATCGATGTGTTCTAATTGTTGTGCCACGTGTCACACTAAATACAATTACTCTAGTGCCACGCATGAGATAATAATACACATTGTTATTAAGATAATATAAATGCTGACCTGGAATTTGCGAGGTGTCACAGCCGAGTACGAAGCGAGTCGCTAACATAGCGAGACTAGCGGAACTAACAACGGTATTAGCACTCGCCTAACATGACTAACATAGTGTAGCTAACACGATACTAACACAAGACATTGGTTTCTGACAAACAGGGTCAGACGGAAACAATAGCAAAGGATGTTCGTTTAAATCCTTCCTGAACTGCCACCCTCACACCTTTAAAGGAACCGAATGAGCTGTTGGGTTGCTCCGCTGGGTTGAAAAGGTTGAGTCTGTGTTCGCCATGTGCGACTGTGCTGAAGAGAACTAGGTTAATTTTGCGACCGGTACACTGGAAGGACCGGCTCTCACATGGTGGAACACCCATGTTCAAACTCTGGGGTTGGACGGTGCCAACTCTATGTCATGGGCTGATTTCACCAGACAACTGCAAGAGGAATATTGTCCTCGTGACGAGGTTCGGAAACTAGAAGCCGAATTTTGGGTTCTGAAAATGGTGGGCTCGGAAATCGAGCAATATTGCACTCGATTTCACGAGTTGTGCAAACTGTGCCCGGCTATGGTGACGCCGGAGTACAAAAAGATTGAACAGTTCATCAGTGGGCTGCCGGAACAGATTCAGAGCATGGTAACTGCATCTGATCTCACCACCATTCAACCACTAATCCGACTGGCACACAAACTGACAGATCAAGCGGTAGCACAAGGTAAACTACCCAAACGAGGTGAACACTTGAAGCCTCAAGAAAGCCAGAAACGGAAGTGGGAACCCAGCCACCATCAACCTCATCAATCTCATCAACAACAGCAGAGATCTGCGCCTGCAAGAGCCTTTACTGCCACCCAACCTGATGACAAGGGGAAGGGTGTATATCAAGGGAAATACCCCTTGTGCAACCGATGTTCATACCACCACTCCGGGCAATGCGAGCGGTACCGTTTCCTGCGTTGTGGAAGACATGGCCACATGGCCAAAGACTGCAGATCCAAATTCCCTAGCAACAACAACAATAACCCCAACCACAACCAGAACAACAACAACCAGAACACCCTCAGAGGGTGTTACGAATGTGGAAAACCGGGTCATTTGAAGAGGGACTGCCCTCAGTTGAAAAAGGCCGGCGGTGGAGCGGCGAAAGGTCAAGCATTTGTGATAGGCTCGGGAGAAGCCAAAGATGACCCGAACATCGTAATCGGTACGTTTCTTTTAAATAATGTCTATGCTAGCATATTATTTGATACCGGTGCCAATAGGAGCTTTATATCTAGTGAATTTAGTGAATTGCTAGATATTACCCCACCACTAGACTATAAGTATACCGTAGAGTTAGCCGACGACAAACTGATTGAAACACAACACGTCTTTCGGGGATGCGTCATGGTGTTGGAAGATCACGAACTCAAAATCGATTTGATGCCGGTGACTCTCGGGAGCTTTGATGTGGTCGTTGGAATGGACTGGTTATCCGCAAACTAGGCAGAGATCGTATGCAACGAGAAGATCGTACAAGTGACGTTGCAGAACGGAACAGATCTCGATTCAGGGAGAGCGTCGGGGAGTACCATTGAACATTATGTCTTGCATGAAGGCGAACAAGTACATACAAAAGGGATACACTGCAATACTAGCTCTTATCACAGAACAACCGAAGAAAGAAAGGAAGATTGAGGACATCGCAGTAGTCCGTGATTTTCCCGAAGTGTTTCCCGAGGATCTACCTGGACTACCTCCGAAACGAAAAGTCGAGTTCCAGATAGACCTCACTCCCGGAGCAGCACCAATTGCTAAAGCTCCGTATCGACTAGCACCAACAGAGATGCAGGAACTATCTAACCAGTTGCAGGAACTGTTAGACAAGGGATTTATCAGACCGAGCTTCTCACCTTGGGAAGCACCGGTCCTGTTCGTGAAGAAGAAAGACGGATCATTCCATATGTGTATCGACTACAGAGAACTGAACAAGGTGACGATCAAGAATCGATACCCGTTGCCGCGAATAAACGATTTGATTGATCAATTGCAAGGATCAAGCTACTATTCGAAAATCGATTTAAGATCAGGTTACCATCAACTAAGGATACAGGAAGATGATATTCCTAAGACTGCCTTTAGAACCCGATACGGACACTATGAATTCTTGGTTATGCCCTTTGGACTGACCAACGCACCAGCTGTATTCATGGACCTTATGAATAGAGTGTGCAAGCCTTATCTTGATAAATTCGTTACAGTGTTCATTGATGATATCCTGATTTACTCAAGGAATCGGGAAGAACATGCCGAACATCTAAGGTTAGTCATGGAATTATTGAGGAAGGAACAGCTGTACGCGAAATTTTCCAAATGTGACTTTTGGATTCGCGAAGTCCAATTCCTTGGACACGTGGTTAACGAGCAAGGGATACATGTGGACCCAGCCAAGATTGAAGCCATCAAGAACTGGGAAGCACCCAAGACTCCAACCGAGGTGCGGCAATTCCTAGGTCTGGTTGGGTACTACAGAAGATTCGTTGAAGGATTTTCAAAGATCGCCCAATCATTAACATCCCTAACTCACTAAGACAAGAAGTTCGATTGGGGAGAGAAACAAGAAGCTGCTTTCAACTTATTGAAGCAGAAGCTATGCACTGCACCCATACTATCCTTGCCGGACGGGTGAGATGATTTCGTGGTGTACTGCAATGCCTCGAAACAAGGACTCGGTTGCGTTCTGATGCAACGCGAGAAGGTGACAGCATACGCATCGCGACAACTGAAGGTGCATGAGAAGAACTACACGACTCAAGACCTTGAGTTGGGAGCCGTAGTGTTTGCCTTGAAGATCTGGCGACACTACCTATACGGTACGAAATGCACTATCTTTACCGATCATAAAAGCTTAAAACACATCTTCGACCAAAAGAGTTGAACATGAGACAACGAAGGTGGGTTGAACTCATAGGCGATTATGATTGCGCTATCAAGTACCATCCCGGTAAAGCGAACGTAGTGGCCGACGCGTTAAGCCGGAAAGAAACAAACCAAACACGTGCGTGCTCTACAACTTACAATTCACTCCGAGTTACCGCAACAAATCCGAAACGCTCAACAGGAAGCTCTGAAGGTCGAAAACCTCATGTCACACCCCCAATTTTCAACTAACGGAATCATACCGTTTGGGAACGTGACAAACCAGGATCTCAGATCATTAGACATAACGAAAACCTCTATATGAATTTCAAAACATACTTTGGTCTAAAACATCAAAGTTTTTAAAAAGTTGCGGAAGCGTTTTAAAACAATAACCGAAGTAACAGTTGTAACATGTAAATTACAAAACAAAATTCCCAAATGTGTAACTTAAACAATATAAATGTAAAATATGCATGTGACTCTATCTCCTAGTCCATGCCAGCTTTGTTGCGCACCTTAGCGTCCTGAGAAAACATGTAAATTAAGTCAACACAAAGGTTGGTGCATAACACAGGTTTTTAAGTATTCACAATGTTCAAAACAACAGTTTGAATATCAAGTTTGCAGATAACATAATCACACATGCATAGTCATGATAGCTAGTCATATAAACTATTTACATAAGTGGTCGACACCGAAGCTGACGATTGCCATGCTATAGCATGTTTTTGCCTTGCCACTATTGTCTAGCACGAACAATAGTAATGTGTGTTTGGTCAGTCAAACACCTGCGTAGATCCCATCTACCAGGTGAGGTTTGTCAAACCTAATAGATCTATTTCCAACTACCACGCTTTGCGCTACGGCAAACTAAACGGTTCGAAGTGTGTAAGGACTTTTAAATGCTATGTTGTCACATAATGTAAACAGCTAACTCATGCAAGTGATATGTATCTAAAAAGAGTTTGTTGCACATGTTTTCTCCCCCAAAACAGTTCAAAATAAGAAAGGGGCCGTGTACGCACCTTTGATGGTTGCAGAATGATCAACTATGTGAGCTCGTGTAAATAATCCTCTTACGAAGGATCTGTGATTTAAACAATAACCTAAAGTTATTTGGAATGTCATCTTATACTTAGAATCACATACGTGTCAACACACGTATGTTAAAGTGTTAAAAATGTACATACGAATGTACACGAATTTTTGAATTCGTTTAAATAAAATCCTATTTGATTTTATTTAAATAATCGTAATTATACGCGATTTCGTTTCCGATCTAAAATATGAATTTTATTATTCTAAAACATTCGGGGCAGAATTCTGGTTCTAACGCAATTTGAATGGATCAAAACGGAGTTAGAACGAGAAAGTTATGATTAAAATACAAAGATTGGGTTTTAAATCAAAAACCGGCAGCCCTAAGGCTCGAACCCGCGACCTATCACTCACAACACACACACCTTACCAGTCTCGCCCGCTAGGGTATCGCACAAGTATTCAGAAATAAATTGTTTTAACTACTCATCAAAATGATTTCCTTTTTGATATTATAGCCGAAGCAAATGGAGTCCAAATTGACCCATAATTCGAACTCATTAGCCCTTAAAACCATAGGGCTTCATTTCTGGGTATTCAACCTAGTCTATATATGAATTTAATTCGAAAACAAAACAGTATAACCCATTTAATTGGAAGTACACAGGTTCGAACTTGATTTCTAAAACCCATCATTCGATTTCATCGAATTCGTTTACCTCAAGCCGTAAAATCATCAGATTTTCTTCAACATAGTTCTAAGAACCCATTCATACCAATTAATTCGATTTTAAAACTCGTTACCATTAAAACCCCCAAACCGTTTAACCCGAAGAACCCTAGAACTCAAAATCAATAAATTCGCGCATGATTCATGAAATTGGCAGGTGGGTTAACTTGATCGGTTTACTCTGAAACTAACCATAACAATCAATTTCATTCTTAAACTCGTATGAATCAAAATCCCAATTTCGTGCTTATAACGAGCCCTAGAAACTAGAATTCAATCAATTCGATATCATTAATTTAAATTGATTTATGGGTTAGCTTAATCGAACCCTTCTGAAACTATACATGTACATCAATTTGATTTTAATACTCATTAAGGTGAAGAAAACCCCCAATTCGGTTTATCTAAGAACCCTAGAAACTCGATTTTCAATCATCCGATGTTAAAGACTGAAATTATGATGTGCTTATTCTTAGTCGGCCATGTTAGAAAGAATAAGGAAGATTACTTACTTGATTCAATGTCCAATTGTTGTAGATCACTTTCGAGCCCTAAGTTCGTCGCCCCTTCAATCGAATCTCTCTCCCCACAAGTTGTTGAATGAAATCGTTGTTTGTAATAGCCTCTAATAGCACCGATCAGCAACTATGTGGTTTCAATTGTGAAGAATGTGATCGAATTTCATGAGTTTAATGCCTACCGACTTCGGTTTCAACTTTTGGCATCATTTGGCCATTAATTCGATTGATGATGATGATAATTACACCTGATAACCGTTACTAACCCTTGAGATACTGATTATAACCGATCTAATTCAATTATGATGGCCTATTGATGTGAATTTCGAATTCCCCCAATCCTTCTTGGCCGAATTTTGACTTTTCTAGTCAAAATTGGATAATTAGTCTAACCATAAGTCAATTTCTTATAATCTAAGTGTATTGTGCTCTATTTTGTTCAAGCCTAAACTTTCTAATTTAATTTTTAATCATTATACACATTTCAGCTAATTATTGCTAACCGAGTTAATCCCGAAAATATCGAATTGTCACTAATTAGGCTACTTATAACATTATTGGGCCAAATTAATCCAATTGGGCCTCATAACTATAACTGGGCCTATCTTGGGCCTCATTGGGCCTACCTAGATCTCAATGGGCCTACTCTTGCCTTATTGGGCCCACCTTGGCTCCTTGGGCCTACATTTGTCTTATTGGGCCTACTTTGACTCATTGAGCCTACATTTGTCTTGTTGGGCTTGTGATCTCGCTATTTTCAGTTAACGAGATTAATTCGAAAAGTCGGATTGTCACATCATCCCCTTGTTGAAGGAATTTTCGTCCCGAAAATTAATAAGTGTTAGGAGTAGTTAGGAAACTACTTACGAATTTAAATCGTACGTGTTAGTGTGGTTTGATCATTCTGTGTGCTTGTGTGTACTCACACACAAAGTCTAATGCTTGCAACATCACAACTAAATGTGATCGTTCAATGTGACTGTGTGCGTGTACACTAGTTAGTTCACCTAACTGTGACTGTTTGCGTTTGATCATACTGTGTTGTGTAACCTCACACATACCCCGCACATAGCAAAACGTGTGTAACTAATCATGTATGTACTATTATAACATGTAACATATGAAATATAGCACATAAAATGTAATGTAGCACAAATGTTTGTAACAAAGTCAATTGAATAAAAGTGTTTGTTTGTGCTTACAGTTTGAAGTCTGAAGTGTTGATGTGTGAAACATCACGTCATCCCCTTGTTGAAGGAAATTTCGTCCCGAAATTTAACATGCGCTCTCAGTGTTAGCAGTAGCTGTTTTGAATAGATGAGGATACTTCTTCATCATTTGGTCTTCCCGTTCCCATGTGAATTCAGGACCACGTCTTGAATTCCATCGAACTTTGACTATCGGAATCTTGCTTTGCTTAAGTTGTATGACCTCCCGGTCCATGATTTCTGTTGGTTCTTCAATGAATCGTAACTGTTCATCCACTTGTATTTCCTCCAATGGTACAATCAATGTCTCGTCAGAAAGACATTTCTTTAAGTTCGATATGTGAAAGACATCATGAACTCCATTGAGTTCATCCGGTAGTTTGAGTTGATACGCAACCGGACCAATCCTTTTCAGAATCTCAAAAGGTCCTACGTAAGGTGGACTAAGCTTCCCGCGCTTGCCGAATCGTATCACACCTTTCCAAGGTGATACCTTTAGAAGAACTCGGTCTCCTACTTGAAATTCCAACGGTTTACGACGTTTGTCAGCATAACTCTTCTGTCGATCTCGGGCCGCTGCCATACGGTTCCGGATTTGTACAATCTTCTCTGTCGTCTCGTGCACTAGTTCAGGACCTGTTATCTGACTGTCACCAATTTCAGCCCAACAGACTGGTGAACGACATTTGCGACCATACAAAGCTTCAAACGGTGCTGCTTGAATACTTGTATGATAACTATTATTGTAAGAGAATTCCACTAACGGTAAATGATTCTCCCAGCTATCACCAAAGTCAATTACACAAGCTCGTAACATATCCTCGAGCGTTTGAATCGTACGTTCACTTTGACCGTCAGTCTGTGGATGATAGGCGGTACTCATATCCAAGCGAGTCCCCAATGACTTATGAAGTGATTTCCAAAAGTTGGAAGTAAATCGGGCATCCCGATCTGATATGATAGAGATTGGCACGCCATGCCGTGCTACCACTTCCTTAATGTAAATACGAGTCAGTTTCTCCATCTTGTCAGTTTCTTTGATTGCTAAGAAGTGTGCAGACTTCGTTAATCGATCAACAATTACCCATATCGTATCACAACCACTCGGTGTACGGGGTAATTTGGTAATGAAGTCCATCGAAATCTGTTCCCATTTCCACATCGGTATCTCTGGTTGTTGTAGTAAACCAGATGGCTTCTGGTATTCAACTTTGACTTTCGAACAAGTCAAACATTTACTAACGTACTAAGCAATATCAGCTTTCATGTGAGGCCACCAATACAGTGCCTTCAAGTCATGATACATCTTGTCTGATCCCGGATGGACTGAATACCTGGACTTGTGTGCTTCATCCATCACGAGTTCCCTTAAACCTCCATACAAAGGTATCCACAGTCGATCAATGAAATAACGAATTCCATCAGACTTGACATCCAACTGTGTTTCCATCCCTCGTAAAGATTCATGTACCAAGTTTCCCGTTTTCAAGGCCTCGATCTGAGCACTGCGTACCTTGTCAGGTAAATCAGTATGTATAGTCATCACAAGTGCGCGAACCCGTCTTGTTGAAGTATCTTTTCTGCTTAAAGCATCAGCTACCACATTAGCTTTTCCCGGGTGATACTTAATTGCGCATTCGTAATCATTCAACTCAACCCATCGTCGTTGTCTCATATTAAGCTCCTTCTGATCAAAGATATGTTGCAAACTCTTATGACCAGTGTAAATGGTACACTTAGTTCCGTACAGATAATGCCTCCAAATTTTCAAAGCAAAAACCACTGCTCCTAACTCCAAGTCATGAGTAGTGTAGTTCTTTTCGTGTGGTCGTAGTTGCCTGGAAGCATAAGCAATTACTTTATCACGTTGCATCAATACACATCCCAAACCCTGTGCAGATGCGTCACAATATACCACAAAGTCTTCTGTTCCTTCCGGTAAGGACAGAATCGGTGCACTGCAGAGTTTCTGTTTCAATAACTGGAATGCAGTTTCCTGTTTATCCGTCCAGTTATATTTCGTTCCCTTATGCGTAAGAGCTGTAAGTGGTTGAGCGGTCTTTGAGAAACCTTCAATGAATCGTCGATAATAACCCGCCAAACCAAGGAATTGTCGTACTCGGTAGCGGTCTTTGGTGCTTCCCAATTCTTAATCGCTTCAATCTTTGCTGGATCAACATGTATACCCTTTTCATTAACTATATGACCCAAGAATTGCACTTCTCGCATCCAGAAATCACATTTCGAGAATTTAGCGTACAATTGTTCCTGTTTCAGTAATTCCAACAGCAATCGAAGATGTTCGGCATGCTCCTCTTCGGTCTGAGAATAGATGAGAATGTCATCAATGAAAACAATGACAAACTTATCGAGATAAGGTTTACAAACACGATTCATGAGATCCATGAATACAGCTGGAGCGTTTGTCAACCCAAATGGCATGACCAAGAACTCATAATGGCCATAGCGCGTCCTAAATGCTGTTTTTGGAATATCCTCCTCCTGGACTCTTAGTTGATGATAACCAGACCTGAGATCAATCTTCGAGTAGTAACTCGAACCTTGCAACTGATCGAACAGATCGTCAATTCTGGGTAACGGATACCGGTTCTTGATAGTGACCTTGTTCAATTCCCGGTAATCGATACACATACGGAAAGTCCCGTCCTTTTTCTTGACAAATAAGACTGGAGCTCCCCACGGTGAAAAACTAGGTCGTATGAAACTCTTATCCAACAACTCTTGCAGTTGTGTAGATAACTCTTGCATTTCTGACGGTGCAAGTTGATAAGGCGCCCTGGCTATCGGTGTTGCATCTGGTGTAAGATCGATTCGGAATTCCACCTGTCTGATCGGCGGTAATCCCGGCAAGTCTTCTGGAAATACCTCCGGAAATTCACAAACTACTGGTATATCTTCAATCTTCTTCTCAGCTACCGGCTTTTCAGTTATAAGTGCTATAACTGCCGTATGACCTTTCCGCAGACATTTGTGTGCTTTCATACAAGATATGAGACGCAGTGGCATACTGCTCTTCTCGCCTTGTACATATAATGTCTCCCCATGCGAAAGAGGTATGCGAACAATCTTTTCATGGCATACGATTTCAGCCTGGTGTTTGGATAACCAGTCCATGCCAATGACTACATCAAAACTGCCTAGGGCAATAGGCATAAGATCAATTTCTAATGTTTGACCCATCAAATCGAGTATACATCCCTTAAGGATTTGCTCACTTACAATTAACTTACCATCAGCTAATTCTACGGTGTATGGACTATCTAAGGCAGTGGGACTAACATTTAGCAACTTAGCAAATGAACTAGATACAAAACTCCGATCGGCACCAGTGTCAAATAACATAGAGGCATAGTGATTATTTAAGAGGAACGTACCCGTAACAATGTTGGGATCCTCCCGTGCTTGACGCCCTCCAATCACAAACGCCCTGCCCCTAGCACCATTGTTGTTGTTGTTATTGTTATTGTTGTTAGTGCCATTACCGTTACCATTGCCGTTGCCGTTGCCATTTGCATTATTATCCCCACCTTTCTTGAGTTGTGGGCAATCTTTCTTAAAGTGCCCCATCTTGCCACACTCAAAACAACCCTTCTGTGCATTGTTCTGATTATTATTCTGGTTGTTGTGATTGTTTTGCAGCTCTCCCCGACAATCCTTAGCTGCATGCCCCATCTTACCACACCTTTGACACTTAGCTCTATCACACTGATTACCTGCATGATGAAACCCACACCTGTTGCACTTTGGGTGTTTACCGATATAACTCCCTGATGATGATGATTGCTGACCACTGTTTGAATTATGGTAAGACTTGTTTGAATCCTGCTTCCGATTCTGCTGATACAATTGTTGGTTGTGACCCTTGGAGTTGTTACCTTCCCACTTCCTTTTATGGTCTCCCACCTTGGTAGCCGATTTTCTTTTAGGCAGAGTCCCCTGTAGCACTGCCTGATCAGTTAATTGATGCACTAAACGAACAGCTTGTTGAATGGTGGTGGGATTTGCAGAAGTAACTAATCCCTGAATCTGAGGCACTAGTCCTCCAATATATCTTTCAATCCACTTGCTGGCTGGAGTAGCCATGTGTGGTAGAAGTCTGGCCAATTCATGTGATCGAGTCGTGTACTCCTCGATATTTGATCCCTCCATCTTGAGGTGCCAGTATTCTTCCTCTAGTTTTTGCATCTCACTACGAGGACAGTACTCCTCCTGCATTAAAGTTTTGAATCCATTCCAGGTCAAGGCATTAGCCTCACCCAATCCCAAGGTCTGAACATTTGAGTTCCACCAAGTCAAAACTGGACCCTCCAATGTTCCCGTAGCATACTTCACCTTGTTCTCATCCGGACAATTGCACATCTCAAACACATATTCAGCCTTCTCAATCCATCGTAGGAGTCCAATGGCTCCTTCCGATCCTTTGAAATTGTGTGGCTTACAGTCCAAGAACATCTTGAACGTGCATACCTGTGGGTTAACCAGTCCCCCTGCCGGACCCTGTGGCCCTGTAGTGTGTGTCTGAGCATATTGGGCGATTACCTTAGCGACTCTGTTATTGATTAGCTCGTTGAGATCAGCAACTGTCATGTGAACGTTCTCGTTGGCCATTATCTTCCTAGTTAAAAGAAATGTTAGAGCGTTATCAAAATCCAATGTGACATGTATAAGCAAACAACAAACACAACATATAATGTATAAATCAATACAACTGTTGGCAATAAATAATAGCTTTTCAATAGATAGAAATTTTGATTTGAGTACAATACTTTTGAAATCAAAACATAACTTTCCAAACATCTAGTGTAGGAACACAACCCGTTCCTAATAAGTTTAAACAAAACAAGGAAACTCAATCATCCTCAACAGTGGATTCAGGATCAGAATCAACAACTGGTGCTGGTTCCTCCCCTTCTTCCTCTTCATTCTCCTCATCCTCCTCTTCATTATCTGAGACTACTAAATCCTCTAAGGCCTCTAGTCTGCCTTCTAAGATCTCGGCTCGGTTCTCTGAAGCTTCAAGACGACCAATCAAATTAATCATCTCATCTTGCATATCATTAACCAGATGGGCAAGATTATCTTGCCTCTCATTAGCATCCCATAGTTCCCTAACATTATACTCGATCCTGTCATTCGCCCAGTACAAATCCTCGCGCAGTTTGGCGATCTCCTCGGCATCAGTCCTTTGCCTCTTAGGCTCAGGAACATCCAATACCGGTGGTGGATGTGTAGAAGGTCCCTCAGCAGGGATCTCCTGAGTGCCCTCCACTGGCTCCTCCTCCGGATCCTCATCCGGATCCTCCTCCGGGTCCTCCTCTGGATCCTCCTCTGGATCCTCCTCCGGATCCTCCTCCGGGTCTGAATCATCTCTCTCATATGGTGGAGGATATGGGATAGGTGGTGCTGGTGATGATGGTGGTGCTGGAACCATAGGCTCCTCATCCTCAGAATCATCAATATAGATATACGGTGCTGATGATGATGCCATGCCTGTTACATAATACCATATGTAAGTGCAGTGCCATGGAATGTGTAAGCAAGTCAATTACATAATGCCGTATGTAATTTCTAAGTAATATGTGTAAACATATGTGTCTAATGTCTAACAGTCATAGTCTAAGTCTACAAATGCAAACCTAGTTCGCTATAACCAATGGCTCTGATACCAATCTGTCACACCCCCAATTTTCAACTAACGGAATCATACCGTTTGGGAACGTGACAAACCAGGATCTCAGATCATTAGACATAACGAAAACCTCTATATGAATTTCAAAACATACTTTGGTCTAAAACATCAAAGTTTTTAAAAAGTTGCGGAAGCGTTTTAAAACAATAACCGAAGTAACAGTTGTAACATGTAAATTACAAAACAAAATTCCCAAATGTGTAACTTAAACAATATAAATGTAAAATATGCATGTGACTCTATCTCCTAGTCCATGCCAGCTTTGTTGCGCACCTTAGCGTCCTGAGAAAACATGTAAATCAAGTCAACACAAAGGTTGGTGCATAACACAGGTTTTTAAGTATTCACAATGTTCAAAACAACAGTTTGAATATCAAGTTTGCAGATAACATAATCACACATGCATAGTCATGATAGCTAGTCATATAAACTATTTACATAAGTGGTCGACACCGAAGCTGACGATTGCCATGCTATAGCATGTTTTTGCCTTGCCACTATTGTCTAGCACGAACAATAGTAATGTGTGTTTGGTCAGTCAAACACCTGCGTAGATCCCATCTACCAGGTGAGGTTTGTCAAACCTAATAGATCTATTTCCAACTACCACGCTTTGCGCTACGGCAAACTAAACGGTTCGAAGTGTGTAAGGACTTTTAAATGCTATGTTGTCACATAATGTAAACAGCTAACTCATGCAAGTGATATGTATCTAAAAAGAGTTTGTTGCACATGTTTTCTCCCCCAAAACAGTTCAAAATAAGAAAGGGGCCGTGTACGCACCTTTGATGGTTGCAGAATGATCAACTATGTGAGCTCGTGTAAATAATCCTCTTACGAAGGATCTGTGATTTAAACAATAACCTAAAGTTATTTGGAATGTCATCTTATACTTAGAATCACATACGTGTCAACACACGTATGTTAAAGTGTTAAAAATGTACATACGAATGTACACGAATTTTTGAATTCGTTTAAATAAAATCCTATTTGATTTTATTTAAATAATCGTAATTATACGCGATTTCGTTTCCGATCTAAAATATGAATTTTATTATTCTAAAACATTCGGGGCAGAATTCTGGTTCTAACGCAATTTGAATGGATCAAAACGGAGTTAGAACGAGAAAGTTATGATTAAAATACAAAGATTGGGTTTTAAATCAAAAACCGGCAGCCCTAAGGCTCGAACCCGCGACCTATCACTCACAACACACACACCTTACCAGTCTCGCCCGCTAGGGTATCGCACAAGTATTCAGAAATAAATTGTTTTAACTACTCATCAAAATGATTTCCTTTTTGATATTATAGCCGAAGCAAATGGAGTCCAAATTGACCCATAATTCGAACTCATTAGCCCTTAAAACCATAGGGCTTCGTTTCTGGGTATTCAACCTAGTCTATATATGAATTTAATTCGAAAACAAAACAGTATAACCCATTTAATTGGAAGTACACAGGTTCGAACTTGATTTCTAAAACCCATCATTCGATTTCATCGAATTCGTTTACCTCAAGCCGTAAAATCATCAGATTTTCTTCAACATAGTTCTAAGAACCCATTCATACCAATTAATTCGATTTTAAAACTCGTTACCATTAAAACCCCCAAACCGTTTAACCCGAAGAACCCTAGAACTCAAAATCAATAAATTCGCGCATGATTCATGAAATTGGCAGGTGGGTTAACTTGATCGGTTTACTCTGAAACTAACCATAACAATCAATTTCATTCTTAAACTCGTATGAATCAAAATCCCAATTTCGTGCTTATAACGAGCCCTAGAAACTAGAATTCAATCAATTCGATATCATTAATTTAAATTGATTTATGGGTTAGCTTAATCGAACCCTTCTGAAACTATACATGTACATCAATTTGATTTTAATACTCATTAAGGTGAAGAAAACCCCCAATTCGGTTTATCTAAGAACCCTAGAAACTCGATTTTCAATCATCCGATGTTAAAGACTGAAATTATGATGTGCTTATTCTTAGTCGGCCATGTTAGAAAGAATAAGGATGATTACTTACTTGATTCAATGTCCAATTGTTGTAGATCACTTTCGAGCCCTAAGTTCGTCGCCCCTTCAATCGAATCTCTCTCCCCACAAGTTGTTGAATGAAATCGTTGTTTGTAATAGCCTCTAATAGCACCGATCAGCAACTATGTGGTTTCAATTGTGAAGAATGTGATCGAATTTCATGAGTTTAATGCCTACCGACTTCGGTTTCAACTTTTGGCATCATTTGGCCATTAATTCGATTGATGATGATGATAATTACACCTGATAACCGTTACTAACCCTTGAGATACTGATTATAACCGATCTAATTCAATTATGATGGCCTATTGATGTGAATTTCGAATTCCCCCAATCCTTCTTGGCCGAATTTTGACTTTTCTAGTCAAAATTGGATAATTAGTCTAACCATAAGTCAATTTCTTATAATCTAAGTGTATTGTGCTCTATTTTGTTCAAGCCTAAACTTTCTAATTTAATTTTTAATCATTATACACATTTCAGCTAATTATTGCTAACCGAGTTAATCCCGAAAATATCGAATTGTCACTAATTAGGCTACTTATAACATTATTGGGCCAAATTAATCCAATTGGGCCTCATAACTATAACTGGGCCTATCTTGGGCCTCATTGGGCCTACCTAGATCTCAATGGGCCTACTCTTGCCTTATTGGGCCCACCTTGGCTCCTTGGGCCTACATTTGTCTTATTGGGCCTACTTTGACTCATTGAGCCTACATTTGTCTTGTTGGGCTTGTGATCTCGCTATTTCCAGGTAACGAGATTAATTCGAAAAGTCGGATTGTCACACCTCACACAGGAATCCTTGCGTGGCATGGACAAACACATGGAGGTGAAGGCCGACGGAGCATACTATGTTAAGGATCGAATCTGGATTCCACACCACGGGTGTAACATCAGTGCCAGACGCGTGCCGGAATAGTGATCGCAACAGTAAATCGTACAGTAACTCAGGTACACATTACGTGAAACTATGCTTATGCTATTGATACTTTATGCTTAACACGAAACTATTATGCGATTGTCTGAAATCTGATTAAAACCTTAGGGTTTAACAGTCGGAAACATATCAGAAAACACAGTGTTGAAACACAGATACTCGATTTAATGCTATTGTGTATAAACATATGTGAGGTTAAACAAAACAAAACCATAACGGTTGTTGTTACAGAATGCCAAACCGACGAATTATTCGTAGAGGTGACGATTTGTACGAATGATTCTGAGAGTTTAACGTTCTAAAATAATGACTGAACAGTAGAGAACAAAAATCAGAAAGCCAAACCATCGACGTGTTCGTTCGAATGACGATTCGAACAAATACGCGCGATGGCGACGCGTTCTGACGAAACGAAACGAAAACGAAACGAACGATCATAAATTTAAGGAAATAAAATATTTCCTGTTTTACAATTTTGAAACTCATCAAAAATAGAATTTAAAGAAGCTATTTTAAATATTAAATACGTAAATTCACGGAACAATAAATGAAACTCGTAAAAATAATATAATTTGATAAATAATTTAATACTACGATATTTAAAATGATTTCTAATAATATTCGTATTCTAAACATCCTAAAATAATCCTTTTATTTAAATTACGAGAAACGCGCGTAAAATGCCGGAAACGCGACAAAAATACGAACCGAGCAACCGAAACGAAGCCGAATACACTCGGGATATAAAAACCATAAGTGGTAGCATTTATGTCATTCTCAACAAACCCTCTCTCTCTAAACCCCAAACCCGTCACCCACTCTCTCTCTAAAAAATACAACACTTCAAACATCAAGATCTCCTTCAATTCTTGGTGAAATTTAGTGTTCTTGGTGTCCACTTGAAGCCCTTGATGTCCTCTACATGAAAGTACAAGGGATCTGAAGTTTTATCCAGCTGAATCCAAGGTATGAGCAAAAGAAAGTCGAAAGAAATTAGGGTTTTCGGTCCTTGTTGTTAAAACAGTATCTTAGCTTGTTAACCATTGTAACAACAGCGCCGGAACCGGCACCGGAACCGGCACCGGAATAGTGATCTCTACAGTAAAACGAACAGAAATCAGGTACGAACTATATGTGTTTCATTTCTTATCATACTCATATCATGTTTCATTGCCATGTCATGTCATTAACGAACAAATTCAGAATCAGTTCTGAAAACAAAGTTCAGAACAATGGTTCGTAACTCAGATAATTATCTGGCAACATAGAACCATCATGTGATTATTTTTTAGGCTTTTATTATGTATAAACGTATGTGAGGCTTTACGGAACAAAAATAACAACGGATGTCGTTACGTGAATGCTTAACTGACGGATTATTCGTATAGGTGACGATCTGTACGAATACATCTAAAAGCTTAATGTTCTGAATGATGTCTAATAATTAGAAAACCATATTGAAAAGCATAATTATTGTCATGTTCGTACGGGTGACGATCCGAACGAACGCGCGCAATAACTACGCGATTCAATTTAAACGGTAAGTAAATTATTTCTGAAAATTTTAAATAAATAAAAGATATTAGTTAATTTATTAGGAATCACAACCTAAAATAATTTTATTAACCTTATTTTAAAACCGAGTCGTTTCGTCACGAAAACGATGAGAAACTGACGCTTTTACGTGAAACCACGCGAAACCGAACGAACCCGAACGAACCCGGGTATTTTCACCTCATTAAATGAGGCATTCAAGACCCCAACAACCCCCACCCACCAGCCATTTCACCCCCAATTTCGGCTCTCTCTCCCCCAAGCTTTCTCTCACTAGAAACCCTACTCTCTCTCTAAGATTTCACACTCAAATCTCGACCATTTCGTGTGACTTTGGTGTCTAAACGACCACCATCACTTGTAGATCACAGAAGTACAACGGATCTGAACTTTTATCTAGCCAAACCGAGGTAAAATTTGTGTTTTGTTCGAGTTTGAGGATTTGAAAACCCTAATCTCGATCCAACCCTCTTTCCGGTTACACTCACTTCAAAACCTTAGGGGAACACCACAAAACCAACTAGGAATGATGTAGGAACTTGGGAGATTCCTTGGTTTAGCTTTGAAAAGGAAGATGGTGACCTGCACATCCATGGCTGCGAACTCCCGAATGAGCACACCCAGCCCGCCGGATGGGTCTCCTTTCTTTCACACATTCGGCCGAATGGCCTTAGCTGCGGAGGTTTCACTTTCGGCCAGACCTTTTCATTCGCTGAGTGCACCCAGCCGATTGAACCAGCTGTTTGGCTGACTAAGGGCTCTCCTTTCGCACGAACCAACCAACCGAATGGGGTTCTCATTCGGATGCCATTCGCCGCAGCCCATACGTAGCATTTCATTCGGGTCCCATGCCATTTGGATGTCTACTCGCCCGAACCAAAGAGTTCATTCGGCCAAGTCTTCTTCGGCCGGCCACCTTGCTTCGGTCGCCCGCACATCTGGCCCAACACCCATTCTGTTGGCCCAATAGGTCCATTTGGACGGCCCAGGCACCCATTCGAACGATTGAACAAATTCGGCCCATCTTGCATGCATCGGTGTGGGTGTGTGTGCATGGGAATAATAATTAGGGTTTCATCTCATGAAATTATCTTAGTGTTAACTAAGGGTCAACCATAAAGGTTAACTGTGTAGAAGCTACAATGGTTTCATTAGGAGGTGATTAAATAAGGGTTTTCACAAATCACCTCATAAACTAAATGTGTGTGTGTTGATATCAATAGAGTTAGCACACTAGGAAATCCATAGAAAATCAAAGATCAAGGTCTAAGGCTATGGTGTTGATTTAACAATTAACACCTAATACCTAGACATTTCATAAGAATGTATAACTACCGTAGGTAGTTCAGTTGAACTATCTAGGATGGATTAAACAAATAATCAATCAAAGAATCATTGAGTAATCAAAAGGTTAGTATTTGGGCCCAAGGTTAATTCAATTGGATTAACCCAAGCCCATCATGTGTGATTTACATTCTATTAAATTTAATTATGTTCTTAATAAAAAGAAATTAAATTGTAAACTTGATTAAATTAAAATAACTGATTTTAACTTGAAGTTTAACTTAACACGAATTATTTTGAAAACACTTTAACTAAAGACTTGTAATGTTTAATTGAGGGATAAGGGTTATCTTTGGGTAATAAGTCTAGACTAGTTGGATGAAATTCTAGAAAACACATTAGTAACGTAGGACACTTAGTTGCACACCGAGACCAAAGCCTTAAATACAACGTCTATTATAAACACTTATCATATTCGGATCTTTTAAAACAACTCAGGTGCTAAAGATACATAAGCAACCATCAAAGAGCGCGCATTATCTTTTGTGATTCAGTTACACATCAACACAGGTGAGTTCATTGCCCCTTTTCTAAACATTTTTGTTTTAAAACGCGGGGCTGAGAAGCATGCGTAAACTGTTTTAATTAAATTGTTTACTTAAATGCTTTTAAATTGTATATGTTTAACATGTATAACTGTTTATTTTAGACTTTGTCTAGGTAAACTAATTATTGGATTTAATGCGAGTTATCTATTCATCATGAGTAAATAACTTTTCAAATCAAAGAACTCTTTTCAAAGAACTCTTTTCAAATAACTAAAGATCTAAAACAAAGTACTAATTTCAAAGATCTATTTCAAAGAACTAACGACCTATTTCAAAGAACTAACGATCTATTTCAAAGAACTAACGATCTATTTCAAAGAACTAACGATCTAATTTCAAAGAACTATTTCAAGAGGGCGTTGTCAAAGAACTACCGATCTAACGAATTATTTACAAAGAACTATTTTGAGGAAAATCTGGGAAATATTCAAAGATAGCATGTGAACGGTCAATAACGGTCAAGAACGGTCAAGAACGGTCAATAAAATCCTGTATTTCAAAAGATGTCCTAGCAAGACTGATTGAGTATAGGTCTCATGCTTGATGATATTTACAGATCTCCTTTACTACTAAGTACCTGATTGCTATACTAGTCTACTGGAGTATGACCAAGGCCCAATCATTAGGACTTAGATTTTATTAAATGTTTATTTATTTATTTAATTAAGCATTTAATTCACTGTTTGTACAATTGTTGTGGTTAATTATAATTTGTGATGAACTTAAGAAATCAATAGAGATTTCAAATCGTTGTATTTATAGGAACAAAGAATTGAAGAACAAATGGGTTATTGGTAGGGGTAAAAATGCTTAATTATCATTAACAACAATGTCCTATGTGGATTAGTATGTGGTGGGACGGCGTCTGGGCAGGTTGTAGGCTAGACTCAGGGATATGCCCTATATATAAGCATACCGATCTGGATGATACATGTGATGTTAATGAGATTAAGGTTGTTACCCGAGGGTTTAACAAATGTTTTGAGAGTACATTAGAACTATAGTGGAATCGAAGTGTATGGTAGGTAAAAATGCTTAATTATCATTAACAGCAATGTCATATGCGCATTAGTATGTGGTGGGACGGCGTCTGGGTGGGTTGTAGGCTCTACCCAGGGGTATGCCCTATATATAAGCATACCGATGTGGATATTACATGTGGTGTTAATGAGGTTAGGGTCTTTACCGAAGAAGGTTTTCAAATCATTTTTCAAATACTAAATTATATGAACTCACCAACCATGTGTTGACTTGGTCTTTTTGCATGACTTCTCAGGTGACGAACAGGTCAATTAAGAAGCTTATGTTTTGGACTAGGACTTCAGATAGAAGACTTAGTATTTTTGGACCTGCATACTTTTGGAACATCATTATACAATTATTTTGTATATCTTGTATAGTTACAAGATAGAAACTTTATGATGTTTATGGTAGATTTACATTGTTAAATTATAAACGATACTGATGTAATTTAACTTTGTAATTCTATTCTATTTAACATTTCTCATTTATATCATGTGCAAGGTAAACAATCTGATCATTTCGATTATCACTCACGATATCGCGCCCCGGGAACTTCCGCCGACGGGGACTCCGATCCAACCCCGTCGGCTCGGGGTGTGACAATCATCGCATTGGTGACCTTTCTGAGCAGTCAGATGACCAGTCAGATGAAAGAAGCACTACCGGAAACGTTCAGCCGTTTCCGTAACGAGATCAACAACACTGGTAACTCATTAGGAGAAGCCAGTGGAAACACTGGTGGTGCTTCAAACCACTCCTACAAGTCTTTTATGGGATGTAAGCCACCCAGTTTTAGTGGGTCTGAAGGAGCCGTTGGATTAATCCAATGGATAGAAAAGATTGAAGCTACTCTGGACCTCTGCAGTTGTCCAGAGCGTCACAAGGTTCGCTACTCCACTGGAACATTCAACAAGCGAGCCTTCACTTGGTGGAATGGCCAAGTTAATGCAAGAGGAAGAGATGAAGCTATGGCGATGCCATGGGAGGACTTCAAGACTCTACTAAGGACAGAGTTTTGCCCCAAGAACGAGCTACAAAGATTGGAAGTGGAATTGTCTACCCATGTGGTGAAAGGGGCAGACCACATGGGATATACTACTCGTTACCACGAGTTGGTTGCTCTGGTGCCGGATATGGTACCGACTCTGGAGAAGGGGATCGACACGTATGTATGTGGGTTACCAGTCTGCATACAAGGATTAGTGGTTGCTGCAAATCCTGTCACATTGGATTCTGCGGTGAGTTTGTCTGGGAAACTCACGCATATGATGGTAGCCTCAGGAGTTTTAAAGAAAGAGGCTGACTCCGGCAAGAACAAAGCAGAGCCGTCAAAGAAACCTCACCATCATGAGAAGAAGAAACAAAAGGTCATTAAGAACTACATGATGGCCACACCTCTCCAACAAATAGTAGCTGCACCACAGAACCCCAACAAAAGACCCTACACTGGTACATATCCTTTGTGAGCCAAGTGTCAATACCATCATGCTGCTAACACCCCTTGCAAGTAATGCACTGGGTGTGGAAGAATGGACCATTGGGTTCAACATTGCCGGATGACACCAAATCAAGCAGTCAACAATGCTGCTTTAGCTCTCCCTCCACCAGCTAATCAGAACAAAGGTGGATGCTATAATTGTGGCGAACAGGGCCACTTTGCGAAGAACTGCCCAAAGAAGACACAACAAGCAGTTCAAGCACCCCGTGGAAGAGCTTTTGTCATAGGAGCTCCAGCTGCACGCCAAGACCCGAACGTGGTCACTGGTACCTTTCTCTTACATGACTTTTATGCATCTGTTCTATTTGACACTGGTGCGGATCAGAGTTTTATCTCTGCCGATTTTGCATGCCAACTAGATTCTATAGAGGAACAGTTAGACTCCCCTTACATCATAGAAGTAGCTAATGGAAAACAGATCACAGTTAGTACAGTATACAGGAATTGCCTGTTGACACTTAATGGTCATACATTTGCCATCGATTTGATACAGATGGAATTGGGTAGTTTCGATATCATTGTTGGAATGGATTGGCTTTCTTCTAACCGAGTGGAAGTCATCTGTTCTGAGAAGCTGCTTCGAGTTCCATTACCGGATGATTGTGTATGGGAAGTCAGAGGGGATCAAGCTAAACGAAGTGTCAAAATCATTTCTTGTATAAAGGCGCGTAAGTGCTTACAGAAGCAGTGCATAGCTTTCCTGGCTCACGAGGTGGAAAAAGAGAAAGACAAGAAAAAGATACAAGACGTACCGGTAGTGAAAGAGTATCTAGAAGTATTCCCTGAAGATCTACCAGGTTTGCCACCTGCGCTACCGGTAGAGTTTCGAATTGACTTAGTTCCTGGAACAACTCGTGTTGCTAAATGTCCTTACAGGTTAGCACCTTCGGAGATGCAGGAATTGTCAAACAAGTTACAGGAGTTACTGGATAAAGGATTCATCAGACCGAGCTACTCACCTTGGGGAGCTCCGGTCTTGTTTGTGAAGAAGAAAGACGGATCGTTTAGAATGTGTATCGACTATCGAGAACTGAACAAGTTGACTATCAAGAATCGGTACCCATTGCCGAGGATTGATGACTTGTTTGATCAGTTGCAAGGAGCCCAGTATTTCTCGAAGATCAATCTACGGTCCGGGTATCACCAACTTAGAGTTCAAGATGAAGACATATCGAAGACGGCATTCCGAACCAGATACGGGCATTACGAATTCATGGTGATGCCTTTCGGATTGATGAATGCACCGGCGGTTTTCATGGATCTCATGAACCGAGTGTGCAAGCCGTATTTGGATCAGTTTGTCATTGTTTTTATCGATGACATCCTGATTTATTCGAAGTGTAAAACTGAACACGAGGAACACCTCAGGAAAATCTTGGAGCTGTTGAAGGAGCAGAAACTTTATGCCAAATTCTCTAAGTGTGAATTCTGGCTAAGAGAAGTTCAATTTCTGGGTCATGTAGTCAACAGCGATGGAATACACGTAGATCCCGCCAAGATTGAAACGATAAAGAACTGGGACACTCCGAGGACACCGACGGAGATACGGTCTTTTCTGGGATTGGCAGGTTATTATAGAAGGTTTATCTCAAAATTTTCTAAGATAGCTTTGCCTCTCACTAAATTAACTCAGAAGAGTGAACCGTTTGTCTGGGAGCAGAAACAAGAAGATGCTTTTCAGACTTTGAAACAGAAGTTGTGTGATGCTCCAATTCTATCTCTCCCGGAAGGATGTGATGACTTTGTTGTTTATTGTGATGCTTCCCATCAGGGGCTTGGTTACGTACTAATGCAACAGGACAAAGTTATCGCTTATGCATCCAGACAGTTAAAAGTTCATGAGAAGAACTACACTACTCATGATCTTGAACTGGGAGCTGTAATCTTCGCACTGAAGATTTGGAGACATTACTTATATGGCACCAAGTGTACCATATTTACTGATCACAAGAGCCTGTAGCACATCTTTGATCAGAAGGAGCTCAACATGCGACAGCACCGTTGGGTTGAACTTCTGAATGATTACGATTGTGTGATCAAGTATCATCCGGGAAAGGCGAACGTTGTAGCTGATGCCTTGAGCCGAAAGGAACGGGTCAAACCCTTGCGCGTTAGAGCAATGGGAATGACTGTGCCGACCAGTTTACAAGACAAGATAATTCAAGCACAACGAGAATTAGTTGACAGAGGAAATTTGAAGAAAGAACTTGACTGTGGAGCAGAGAAACAATTTGACACGAAGCCTGATGGAATCATTTGCTATAAGGATCGTGTATGGATTCCTGTGGTAGATGAATTAAGGAGACTTATCTTTGATGAAGCGCACAAGACCAAGTACTCTGTGCACCCGAGCGTTGATAAAATGTACCAAGACTTGCGTGGATTCTATTGGTGGCCGGGAATGAAGAAAGATATAGCTGAGTACATCGGTCAATGTTTAACGTGAGCGAAGGTAAAGGCGGAACACCAGAAACTGTCAGGTTTAATGGAACAACCTGAAATTCCGCTCTGGAAGTGGGAACAAATAGCTATGGACTTCATTACCAAGCTACCCCGCACTTCCAGTGGTCATGATACAATTTGGGTGATTATTGACCGTTTAACAAAATCTGCTCATTTCTTGCCGATGCGTGAGACTTTCACGATGGATAAACTGGCGAGATTGTACATCAATGAGATAGTGGTATGCCATGGTGTGCCATTGTCTATTATTCCTGATAGAGACAACAGATTTACATCAAGGTTTTGGAAATCATTACAGAAATCTCTAGGGATATAGTTAAACCAGAGTACAGCTTACCATCCACAAACGGACGGTCAAAGCGAACGCACTATTCAGACCGTAGAAGATATGTTAAGAACCTGCATTTTGGATTTTGGTGGAAATTGGGATTCTCATTTGCCACTGATCGAATTCTCCTACAACAATAGTTATCACAGCAGTATTGGATGTGCCCCATTTGAGGCTCTTTATGGTCGAAAATGTCGGTCACCGATCTGTTGGACTGAAGTGGGAGACAATCGAATAACTTGGCCAGAACTTATTCAGGAAACCTCTGACAAGATTGCCCAGATTCAACGAAGACTACAAGCTACAGGAAGCAGACAGAAAAGCTATGCCGACAAACGGCGCAAGCCGTTGGAGTTCCAAGTGGGAGATTGGGTTATGTTGAAGGTTTCCCCATGGAAAGGTGTAGTACGCTTTGGAAAGAAAGGCAAATTAGCACCACGATACGTGGGACCGTTCGAAATCATTGAACGTATTGGTCCTGTGGCGTATCGACTGAGATTACCAGATGAACTCAATGGTGTGCACGACGTGTTTCACGTCTCAAACTTAAAGAAATGCCTTGCGGACGAGACACTCGTCATTCCAATCGAAGAAATTCAAGTAGAAGAGCAGTTACACTTCATTGAGGAACCTTTAGAGATTATGGATCGCAAGGTTAAACAACTGAGGCGAAGCCGTATTCCGATCGTAAAGGTTCGTTGGAACTCAAGACGCGGACCCGAGTTTACTTGGGAACGTGAAGATCACATGAAGTCAAAGTATCCCCAACTGTTTGAAGAGGAAGCTGTACCCGATAACAACTTTTAAATTTTGGGACGACCGATGGGCAGAGTGAACGGACTATACAAACACTGGAAGACATGCTCCGAGCATGTGTTATTGAATTTGGCAGTAGCTGGGAGACTCACTTACCATTGGTTGAATTCTCATACAACAACAGCTACCACACGAGTATACAAGCTTCACCATTCGAGTCACTCTACGGACGTAAGTGTCGATCACACATCTGTTGGGCGGAAGTTGGGGACAGCCAACTGACCGGACCAGAGCTTGTGCACGAAACAACTGAAAAGATCGTACAAATACGTAAACGAATGGCTGCAGCTCGGGACAGACAGAAAAGCTATGCTGACAAGCGACGCAAACCGTTAGAATTCTAGGTAGGAGATCTGTACTCAAGGTCTTGCCCTGGAAGGGAGTCATTCGGTTTGGCAAACGAGGAAAGTTGAACCCTCGTTACATTGGACCTTTCGAGATCACAAAGCGAATAGGCCCGGTGGCCTACGAACTAAACCTGCCAAACGAGCTGAGCAGTGTACACAACGTATTTCATATCTCAAACCTCAAGAAGTGCCTGTCTGATGATACACTTGTTATTCCTCTCAAGGAAATCCAGATCGACGAGCAATTAAACTTCGTTGAGGAACCGGTAGAGATTATGGACCGGGAAACCAAGAAGCTCAAGCTCAGCAAGATACCGATTGTAAAGGTGCGATGGAATTCGCGATGTGGACCGGAATTCACGTGGGAACATGAAGACCAAATGAAACAAAAATACCCACACCTGTTCGCGGAACAGGTCAACACTGGCAACACCAGTTGAATTTCGGGACGAAATTCTTTCTAACAAGGGGAGGATCTGACACCCTGTAATTTCCAGGTCAGCAATTTATTTATTTAAATGATTTTGTACACGTGGCACTAGAGTTAGTTTAATTTAGTGTGACACGTGGCACGATAGTACAAACACTAACACACAATAGGATAATCCAAGGGATTATCAGAAACCGCACACACGTGTTAGAAGTCACGAACGTTGGTGAACGTCACAACAGTTAGGCACATAAATGCTTCACAAGTCAATTATGGTTAGTAAATTAATATTAGAGTCCAAACGATACACAAACGATGTACCACTGTCGAGAAATGGGCGAAAACGGGCCGAAGCCACAAAATAGGCTTGTTGGGCCTGAAAAATGGGCCAGGCGCTACGCCTGACTCAAAGTCCCGACACTAGGCGGTGCGCGCGAGACGCAGGCGACACCTCGGATGCCTGACCACCCGCGTGGTACGCCGGGAGCCAAGCACCCACATTGGGCGGTACGCCTGGGGCGTCAGAGTCGCAAAAACAGCTTTTTAAGCTCCCAAGATCATCATCACACCTATTTTCATCATCTTTTATACACTCTCACGCCACCACCTCGGTTCCTCTCGATCAGAACTCCCTGCTACCACCATTCTTACCCAAAAACTCCATTGTTGAAGCCATAGATTGGAGGTTGGAAGCTTGGAAGTGGAAGGAGATTGCTAGGAACTCGAAGAACCGCCACCATCTTCCTTGTTCTTGCCAAGACCCACCAACCATAAGCTCCAGGAGCTGTTGAAGCAACCATCTCGATCAGTTGAAGCTTTGAAAGGTAGTTTTCAAGAGTTTCACACACTTTCCTCCCTATTACACACACATGCATGTGTAAAACTCACATGCAAGCACGTATTCCCCACATGCACGAGATTTGTTTCTGGGTTTGATGATTTAGATGTATTCCTTGATGATCCATAATGATTAAATGGTGTTTTATGATGATCTAAGTTGATGAGTATAAGTCTTCTTGCTTAAAATGATGATTTATGATGTTAGAAGTGCATGCATGTATGATCCATGAATATGGGGATGATTTTGAATGATTGTAGGTGTTTATTAATGATATTGGAAGATGATTACATGGTTAGATTTGATTAAAATGGTTAAAGTGATGAGTTTTGATGAACATTCTATTATTAGAAACTTTATATTGTCAAAATGGTGTTATGGATGAAATGATGAGCATGCATGTTTATAAACTTGTTATTTGCACGATATTATGATGTTTAGGAACTATAGAATGTAGTCTTGATGTTGATTTTGGTCATTTGGACATAGTTACTAAATATAGTAACTTTTATGGACCTAAGAGTATTAAATGGTGATTATGGCTATGTTGGCATGTTTAAATAATGATAAATGGTTTATTATAATGTTTTGTGACATAAAAATGGATTAAGAATGTTTAGATGGTCATTTTATGCAAAAACTACAAAGTTATTATTTATAGTAACTTTATTTTCACAAAAACCAACTTATGAACATTTGGTGTAATATGAGCATGCTAAGTGATTTATTATGCTATAACATGATGATTAGATGCTAAGTTAGATGGTTTCCGACATCACGTATGCTAAAAATGGAAACTTTCCATTTTAGGAAACTTTTGTGTACTAACATGATATAAATGGCTTATATGATTCCGTATGATAATGTGCTATGTGTTAATATGATCACGTAGGACTAAAGAGCATGCTAGAACTATAAAACAGTTATGCTTTGTGAACTTTCCATAATTGGAAACTTACTATAAATAGTAAGTTGTCCATATACGCGACTTGCGCGTTTTACACACGACGAGCACTTACACGACTGCTACATGATTCACAACCGTCACACGGTTCACCAACGGGTCGTTGACTTGACACGGTCAACTCTGGTCAAAAACGGTCAACTTTGGTCAAACACGGTCAAACACGGTCAATGTAGACCAACACGAGCAAACACGGTCATTATGGACCGACACGGAAAAACATGAACAACCGAGGGTTATTGAGCACAAACACGAGCACTAACACGAACACGAACTCACGTTTGGTATACAATATAGGTCGCCGGTGACCGACACGCCCTTCGACGCAGGAGCTTACGCTTGCTTATTACTTTCTTTATTAAGGTGAGTTTACGGCCCCTCTTTACTCTTTTCAAACGCTTTTAAACAGGGGGAGAATACTAGTTACATCGAGTCAAACATTATTACTATGACAAACATTTTTGTGTTTGCTGGTTATTGGAAAAACATTAAGTGTTGAACTCGTAACAAGTCCTCACAAAGTCTTACCGTTAATGTACGAACAACGTGGTAGATTTGGATGGATCCATTAGGGTAGGACTAACCCCACGGGGCACAATGTTGACTGGATGTCATAACCCGTGTAAACTCTGACCTAATTTACTGTGCGTACGAGACACAGGGGAGGCAAGGACAAACAACTCTAGTTCGGTAGTGACGCACTGACACTTGGAGCCTAGGGCTCGGTACTAACATTTGATAAACAGCATGACACATGTTTTCTTACTATATATGTATATTAAAACCTGTGAACTCACCAACCATTGTGTTGACACTTTTTCAAACTTGTATTCTCAGGTAATTGACAGGATGATGGACATCCAGGAATGCACGTTTAAGGAACCGAGCATAGGGACATTCATGCATTTCTGTTTATGTTTAACTTTTGAAAACAATTACATTTGGATTATGTATTATGAAATGTTTTGTCTGACAATTTCCGCTGCATGTATCAAAAATATTTATTTTTCGCTGCTATAATTATTATTCCGCTGCAAACTATTTTGTTAAAGTGTGTGTGTCGAACTTTGTATTTGTAAACGCATATAGAGGCGTTCTATATGACCTTGATCTGTGATTCTGGCCACGTCACACCCACGTGGACTGACACCATGAGTGGGAATTTGGGGGTGTGACAAAATCGTAGGTCAAAATGACCTTTAATCTCCTTAAAATCGGTTCTAAAACATCAATCGGACCTTTCTGAGCAAAATGTACTCATTTTATGGACTACTTTTTGATTTTGGGTGATTGGGGTTTTAGGGTTCTTCGGTCGACCGAATGAATGTCATTCGCATGATAGGTTCGACCGAATGAGAGTCTTTTGGTCAAAGGGTGAACTGAATAGGGTCATTCGGGCCTTTGTTTCTCCGAATGAACTGGATCAACCGAATGACTTCATTCGATTCAGCAATCCTTCCCATTCGTCTGAAATTCATTCGGATGATTTTGGTTCATTCGCACAAGTTAACCACTTGTGTTAAAATTCTAATTTTGTTTAATTGTTTAATGATTAGCACTGACATGTTGTTTTTCTTCTGTTTCAGAATGGCAAACTACAAGTCATTTCCCAAGAACAACATTTGTCCGCACCTGGATGCTACCACGACGAATGCTAGACATTTACAGAGATTATCGCATTCTTGAGACGATCTAGGATATTCACAGCCATTTCAACTGTTCATGTTCCGTACCTATCCCATCAAAGAGATTTCTGGAGTTCTGCTAACATTGATTGTGAGATAGAGCCTCCTGTTATCCGTGGGAAGATCAAAAGACAAGACGTTGTTATCTCTGCTGAGCACATTAGGTGTGTGTGTGGATTTTTGGACTTACCAGAGCATCCTATCACTCCTGACAGATATCTAGTTTGTGGATGTTTTATGAGGTGCAAGTACGATGGGGATCTGGAAGCGGGTGTGCTGAACAAGGCCTTTCTCTGTCCGCAGTTCAAGTATTTGTGCCATGTTCTTATTCACTGTCTGGGATCAAGGCATGGAGGATTTGATGATCTTAGAGAGACACTACAGTGTACCTTTGTTGCAATAGTGCTGAACATTTTGTTCAACTTCTCAGAGATGGTTTTTAATCACATGAAGGAGAATGTGTATCTGAAGGGGGACAAGAAGTTTATGATGTACCCGAGGTTCTTACAGATGATCTTCGATGCTCAAGTACCGAATCTTCCAAAGGCCAACTCAGATATTATCCGGCTGAAGCATATGACTGACATTACACTCAACAGAGTTCTTTCGTATCGGGGAAAGGAAAGGAAGCCTCCTACTCATAGTCTTTTTGGTCACCTCCTCAATCCTGACTATGTTGCACCTATTGGGAGGAGGTGGAGACACGAGGAATCGGATTCAGATTTAGAGGACATTATTGTTCCTGGAGGTGATAGTGATGATGATGATGCTGGAGATGGTGATGCTGGTGGTGGTGCTAGAGGTGTTGGTGCTGGTGCTGGTGATGTTGGTGCTGGTGTTGGTGGTGCAGGAGATGTTGGTGGTGCAGGAGATGTTGGTGCTGGAAATGTTGATAATGGTGATGTTAGTTCTGGTGTGGATATTGGTGCTAGTGTTGGTGGGTGAGCAGGTTGATGATGATAGTGCTACTCTTCATGATCTTGGCATTACTACTGTTTCTATGGCCACCGTTTCTACTCCATTGGAGATGGCTGGTACTACTTCTACAGATGAGGGTGAGGATTCTGAGGATTCAGATCAAGAGAATGATGACGGTGGAGATGAAAAGGGTTCTAATGATTCAGACTCTGATAAGACTGATGACAAGTTTGAGACCATTATGATCATATCACAGTTGATGAAGAGAAGGAAGAGGCCAAGAGAGCCTGAACAAAGTAGGGAAGATATTGAGGATCCCCCATTTGTTCCAGAGTTTGAGATCTCTCCTACTCCTCGCACATCCACTTCCACTACTACTGTTGTTGTTACTTAGACATCGTCTCCACCGGCTGCAAAGATGAAAAGGACCAGATTTGTCCTGCAGAGACGGACAAAGTCTGTTTCTGTTGCAGCATCCACTGCTACACCTACTGAAACAGTAACGACTTCTTCATTGTCCAAGTCGAGGGCTATTCCTTCACGTGTTACTACTCTCCCTATGACCTCATCTGCTACTACTACAGCTGTTTTTACTATGGCTTCCTCTGGTTCCTCTACTACACATTCAGATCCATAAACTATGACTGCTTCAGTTGCTAATCAGCTTAGCACACTGAACAGTATAGTTCTTCAGCTGATTGAGAAGAATCACGAGCAAGATCAGACTATTTCTTAGCTGACTCAGAGGATCAATGAGCATGATGCTCTATTGCTACAGGCTGCTGAGCTTGAGGAACATCTGCTCAAATCTATTGATGAGCATAATCAGCTAGCCTTGACTGCCTATGGCTTCAATGACAGGATTCTTACACTTGAGGCTGAAAACTTGTGTCTTGCTGAGCAAGTTGAAATCCTAAAGGATTCTACTCTGAGGATCGAGGCATCTGAACCTGTCTCCGATGATTCAGACAAGGAAGATGAAAAATATGAGGAAGAGTCTGATGAGGAGAAGGTTGATTATGACGGTATAGATGATGATAGTGATGATTCAGGTGATGATGATGGAGCAGGGAGTGCCTCTGCAAGTTCTTCTAGCTCTGTAGAGTAGTCCCCTTCTACAGAGATCAAAACCAAGACAAGGCATGATAAAGCTCCCAAGCGGCCTCATAATATAGTTGAAGAACCTAAGGCCACTGAAGAGGTTGATGCTATGCCTGTGAGACATATTCTAGATGAAAAGTTGACTATGATTCTAGACGCTCAAGGCATCATTCAGCATTCTGTCAGCTATGATAAAAAAGCAGGAGAGATCATCCACTGCCTCACTAAGGAACAGATTGCAGAGTTATTCAGGTTGAATCCTGATGAGGTGGTCTTCGATGATGCTACTATTCCCGTTTCTGATCTTCCTACTCCAGAAGCATTTGATGATATTGATGAAGTTATTCTGGAAGACATCACTGAGAAAGAAAACATAAGATATACTTCAGTTGAAGAGGAGCTGCCTACATATGCTGACCTTTTCGGTCTACATTCTGAGGAGGAATTGGACAGAAAGATAGACGAGAAGGTTGGTGGCAGTGAGTCTTCAGCAGAAGACATTCATAAGAGAAAGGAAGAATGGGCAGAATTTTGGGAAGTGCTGAAGAAGGATAGTGTTCCTCCTATGCCAACTCCTCACACCAAAGTCTATAGGACCAAAGGATACACATATGGAGGTCAGATTCTGAGTTGGGCATATTTTCATGATCTACATTGATGTGTTGTGAAGAGAGAAAGAGGAATCCAGTATTTTAGATTTCCTCATGACTTCAAGACGTTGCCTGGATTTGAACTCAATCAGCTTGCTTGTCTGAAGATGCTGTATAGTGAGGATTCAGGGTTGTCATCCTGGTTTGCTAGGCAAATCCAGTTTGAGTATAGGAAGAGATGGGTTAATTTCCAGCCATAGCAACCGGAATGTTATTATCAACCGGAGATCGATTCTAACACCCGAAGACACAAAGTTATCCTGAAGTGGCTGCCTCCTAAAGTCATGAAGAAGATTCCTTTACAGAAGATGCCTCAAGACTTTTCGGACAGTTTCAGATAGTGGTATTATGACGGGAGAACTGCTGAGGCTGTGATTGTGTTGTGCAAAGAAAACAAATGGGATACCACGTGTATTTTTGATCCCATGTGGCTGACCAATCTGTCATTAGAAGATGTGAAGACCTTATACACATGTCAGATTTTCTTTGATATTGGAGATATCGAGCAGGCTCTGCATTTTATGAGAGTCATTCGGCTATGTTTCGCGTTTGATATTCATGCCAGCTCTGACTGGAAAGCTCTTTCAGAGAAATTTTTGAAGACAGGTGCTGATAAATAGAGAACTAGGTCCAATGGGGAGTTTGTTGATGCATGTTATGTCCCTAGTTCTATGTATTGTCTGATTTTGATTGTACAAAGTTTATATCAGTAATGAAATCGACTATTCTGTATTGTTTGATTATGTTTATTCAAGTTTAATATGTTTGTCTATGTTTGACTTTGACTTTACTTATCATAAAGACCCATTCATACGAATGGTGCCTACGAATGAATTCATTCGGACAAATGAACGACTAGCGAATGACTGAGGCGAACGAATGAGTCACTCGCATGACTCATTCAGGTGACTAGCTCATTCGGCTAAACCATTCGCCAGGATGAGTGTTTCACACCACTCATTCGACCGAATGAGTACAGCGTATATATACCCCTACAAACAAAATGTTTTGATCACATTTTCTGACCCCTGAACATTCACCGTCACATCCTTAGGGTTTTGATCCGCCACCCCTTCTCCAAGTTCATTTTTCATCCCAATGGTGTTCGATTTCGATCAAAACGTTGACTCCGCTTCATCGAATTGCCACGGGGCTTGGTGATTTCGATTGGAAAACCCCCGAATAGGATTCCGCACTATTCTAGGGCCTACCGAGCAGAATCCGCAAGGAACCGAGTGCTTTCCAAGGTCCTACACATAGTGATTGAGGCATATGCTTTGTCATCCTTCTCCTTGAGGAGGATATCATTTTCTATGAACAACTCTGGATCTTTGGGATCAGACCCCTGAATTTGTTCTCATACACTTCGATCGACCTCCATAAGTTTGGATCGGTGTATTTTATGAACGATTGACAAGTTTCTTAGGTTCTTAGCAGCCATGTTCACAAAGTCCTGTAGTACACAAAGCAACAGGAGTACTCAAAGGACAAAGTAGTCAAAATATCAGAAGTACTCAAACTTGGAGTATACGAAATCTCAGTAGTATAAGAAGCTTCCAAGTAGTCGAAGATCCAGTACCCGAAGTTCCCAGTACACGAAGTTCTAAATGCACGAAGCTTGAAGTCCGCGAAGAGCAGAGTAACCGAAGATTGAAGTATACAAAATCTGAAGTTCATGAAGACTAAAGTATCTGAAAATGAAGTTCACGAAAATTCTTAAAGATATCCAAACGAATTTTTCTTCAATATTTTGAACTCCAAATTGATTGAGCAGCTTCCCAATCCAAAAATGAACACAAAATTTGTGAACTTGAGGCAAAACGCTTGTACCTTGATGCTGAAAAGAGCTCCAAAGCTCTAATACCACTTGTAGGTCCCAAAGTTAATCAAGATCTCAGCCTTACACCAGAAAACAACATCAAATAGCTCCTATAATGTGAGGAATCCATAATAGTACATGAAACACGTATTTTGCATATATAAAGTGGTGAACATTACAAGGAGTGTTCAATATGTCTAGAAGCACTGCCTTGAGATCCAAACCCACACAAGTATACTATGCATCTATTTATACTAGTCTAGGAGTACACAAAATAGTAAAGTACACGAAAACTAATCTACATGAACTTCAAGGTACACGAACTTGAGCTTGGATCTGGGCTTGATTTTTCAGTCTTCATCTTTAACTGGGCCTTACAACAACATAAAATAACATTCATTAAAACATAATAAAACTAACATGTTTCGAATATCTCAACTACAACAATTGAATCTAACACATATAACACACATAGAATCACACATAGAATCAATCGCATTATATAAGCATAGCATCTAACACATATAACTAACTAAGTCTAACGCTTGCATCATAGATTGAATAAATGATAGAATTGAATAAGTTTGAAATGAACATGTGTAATGTCCCAAAAACAAAGAATGTAAAAAGGGAGTGTGAGAAACTCACATGTTTAGATGTTTAGCTAGTTCCAAAGGGAGATTGAGGAAGCAAGACTATCTACTCACCCTAAAGTTTGAGTAACAAAGTCTTAGTAATCCTAAAGTTCAAATTCCATCCTAAAACTATGGCATTCTAATGGAAGTCCTAATCAAATGAATCTATGTTCAAATGGAGAGATTGTAATAACCTTAAATATTTTTATAAGAGGTTTATAAATCTTAATATTTTTATTCTAAAAGTCTTATTTATTAAGTATGTATGTATATAAGTGTGTGTGTGTGTATATACACACACACATGATAAATAGTTAAAAGGTATGTATTTTTTTATAAGTATTATTTGATCTTGTTAAAATTGATATAACATTTTATACATATGTGTTATAACACACATACAAAAGTTTTATTTAAAATGATTAGTAATTTAATTTGTCTAACATTAATTGTTAATAAAATTTGTTTTGTAATAGCTAACTTTATTTATATATATTTTTGAATACGATATTTCAGAGAATGCCAATAATGTCGTTTTATGCAAAATTTAAAAGTTGAATTTGTAAATGAAAACCCTAAGGGTTACAGTCTTCCCTACTTTAAGGAATTTCGTCCTGAAATTAGTTAATAGCAATTTTCATCACAAGTGTTGATTGTTTCTTAGTTTTCTTTTTACTTGTTTTATTCCTTTCTAAACTTTGGTTATTGATTTAACATATGATAACTTTTACTTGTTTACTAGTGTTATAGGATAAGGTGATCAATTCTTAGATCACCTTATAGATGATTAGGGAAGTTTTAAATTCATCTTTTGTTTTAAAATTTGAAAATGTAATTAACTTTGATTAAAACATTTATGGGTAACGTACTCTTGCTTAGTATTTGTATACAACTTGTGTACTTGGTCAAGAGGGTTTTGAATTAATTTTAGTTTACCTAACTCATGATAGGAATAATATATTTGATTAAACTTAGTATAGGAATAGACACCAATTATTGATACATAAATTATAATTAAATTGTCTACTATTCTTGACTGAAACATCGTTTACTTGAATTTGTAGATTGAATTGGCTAATACAGCTGTTGATCAAGCTTTTGGCTCTACTACTAATGTATTATTGGTGCTTATATATAGGGTATACCGCACCACTAACACTTTGATAGCATTCCAATTTCCCACCAAGAGTAACCTATCCTTAACTAACTTTATAAATCATATGAGTTTAGAGATTTATTTTAACAATTTCAATCTTGCAATAGAATCTCATGGTGGTAACTTATGATTTGATGAATGATTGTTTTTGAATAAATGAATGATTATAGGATGCATAGGTATATGATATCATATGGTTGTGATAACAACTTATCATTAACCTTTGCTATGATATCACTGAATCTTTGAGTAATTGTTTAAACACATGAATATAGAATAATTCGTTTAAGAATCATTAACATGATTCATGTGATTATCAATATCTTTGATTTGACTTGGTGTAAGAATACATACCAAGTTTTAGTAATTGAATAACAATTGATTTGACTATCATAGTTTACTCAGAACGGTAGATTGAATTGACGACTGTAGCCCTTGATCAAGCTTTTGGTCCTGCTATCAATGTACTATTAGTTCTCATATATAGGGTATACCACAGCCAACCCACCACACCAATAATATTTTGACAATATACCAAACGCCTACTAATGCTAACAAAAACCTTAGACAAGACTGAATAAATGTGGAAGGGTTTATCTTGCTTTTAAGAATCATATGGGTATAGAGCTTCTAAACATTTCAATTTTGTAATGAAATCTCTCGGTTGTAACGTATGAATTGGTAAATGATTGATTTTTGGATAAACAAATGACGTAGAATACACAAGTATCTCATCTTATATAACCTTTGACAGTGGTGATAATTAATTTTCACTAAGCTTAGCTATATATCATTGATTCGTTGAGAAATTGTCTAAACATACAAATATAGATCAATTCGTCTAACTCATAATATAATTCACGTGAACTTGTTTGGAATTTTATATGAAATCACTCATACAAACATCCCATAAGTTAAAGTCACGTCACCTTATTGAAATTAAACAAGGTATGAAATATAATAAGAAATCTTTGTGTCTTGGTTAACATAATAAAATCAGAAATCATTTTGGCTTGTTTAAAAACATAGGGAATAATATTGAGGATTGAATACTTAATGACATGTTGAGATTTTCTATCATATACTGTTGTGCATTTCTTAGATTTTACTATTAGCATGTGTCACACCCCGGGCCGGCGGGGTAGGATCGGGTTTCCCCGTCGCGCGGAAGGTTCCCGGAGCGCGATATCGAGAGTGATAATCGAAATGATCAGTTTGTTTACATTGCACATGATATATAAATGAGAAACTTGCTAAAATAAAATAGAATTACAAAGTTAAATTACATCAGTTAAGTTTTTAATTTAACAATGTAAGTCTACTAACACATCATAAATCTTCAATCTTGTATCAGCACAAGATATACAAAATAACTGTGTATCATGTCCAAAAGTATCCAGGTCTAAAAAGCTAGGTCCTCTATATGTAACCTAGTCCAAAAGAAACAACTCTTCAGTTGACCTGTTCGTCACCTGAGAAGTCATGCAAAAATAAAGTCAACATGGTTTTCATATAGTTTTAGTATTTGGAAATAGTTTTGCAAACCTTTTAGGTAAAACCTTAACCTCATTATCAACACATGTATCATCCACCCAGACGCCGTACCACCACATACTAAGTCACATAGGACATTGTTGCTAATAATAATTAAGCATTTTACCTACCATTCCTTTCTATGATCGTCTGAAATCTAAAACACTCTGTTTGTCCGTTTATGATGTCAATCCAAAAATGTTTATGTTTCCCCTTAGGTAACAACCTTAATCTCATTAACATCACCTGTGTCATCCAGCTCGGTATGCTTATATATAGGGCATACCCCTGGGTCGAGCCTACGACCCGCCCAGACGCCGTCCCACCACATACTAAGCCGCATAGGACATTGATCTAAATGACAATTAAGCGTCTTTCCTAACACTCACTTTTATGTTAAAAGACTTGATTTCCATAATTTGAAATAAAACCGATTTCCTGGGTTCATCATGTCTTCATGATTTCCCAAAAGCACTTATAGAAATAAAATGTTAAATGTTTAAATAAATAAATAAATAACATTTACACACAACTAAGACATGATGATTGGGCCTTATTTGACTCAATCAATTAGAATTATTCGTTGGTGGTTGTCCAAGTTGTACCCTCTCACACGTGACCCATGCCAGGCATAACTCACAAGGAGTATACCTGAACTTACCGGGATTTTAGTGTTTTGCCCATATCAGCTTGACCCTCTGGTCTACTGTATGTGTCAGGACTTTAAGGATATCCTTTGGTTCTTGATCGTTCTTGATTCTCCTGATTTCTGATACAGATTTCAATTGATAGTTCACGTTATTGCCCATGTAGCTTGACTTCAAAGGTCTACTACTGTGACGGGACTTTATGTGTGTTACACGTGGTCTTGATTTCCATACAACTGACATCCACCTTAATTCAAGTATTAATGATTTCATTAGATTGTAATGATTTCATTATTTCAATGATTCACACACATTTATGATTTCTGATTCCTTGAGTCTCTTGATCTTGATCTTTAGAATTTCCAGGATTCACAATGATAATTGCTTTTTGATTATGATTCTTTGTTCTCAGATTCCACACTGAATTAGGTTTCCTTTGAATTTGATCTTTTGTTTTAGTTCCTTTGATTCCACTTTGAATTTAGATTCTTGAATTTGAGCTTGATGGACTAAGGGTTTGTTTTGAGTTTAGAATTAAAGTATTACTCATAAGAGTAAATTAATTAACTTGATAATTTGATCTGTTTAATAATTACCTAGACAGGAGTCTAGGAGTATCAACAAACACATGTATGAAAAACATAAAATAAATAAAAGCATTAAGTAAACAATTTAAATAAAACAGTTTACGCATGCTTCTCAGCCCCGCGTTTTAAAACAAAAATGTTAGAAAAGGGGCAATGAACTCACCTGTGCTGCTATGTAAATGATCTACACAAAATGCGCGCTCTTGCTGTAGCTTAGGTTTCTTCAGTTCCTGAGTTATTTTATATGAATTAGAATATAATAAGTACGCGTAATAGTCGTCGTATCTAAGCCTTTGTCTCGGTGTGTGTAACTAAGTGTCCTAATTTACTAAGTGTATCTATGATCTAATCCAACTTACTTTTATAACTATTTAAGCTTTAAAAGAAGACCAATGACATTTATAAATAAATTCCATTTCATTTCAAATTAAACAAGATTTTAGAAAATTATTAAATTAAATTCTTATAAATTTACAACGGCTTCATTTAATTATATTAACAAGGTTTATAATTTAACTTCCTTAATGAAAAGTATAAATGATTTAAGAAAAGTGTAATTAAACATGATGGCTTATATTAAACCCATTGGGCCACCCTTGGGCCCATTATTAGACTTTGATTGTCCCATGGTTCTTTAAATAATTCGCACTAGATAATTGGATTGAACATCTAGACTAATTGTGTGTTTGTTATGAAATTCCCTAGGGTTAGGTGTTAATACTAAATTAACACCTCGAATCTTAGGTGGTTGTTTCGATTCTCAATGAATTCTCAAGTGTTCTGAACCCAATAGCATCGAAACCTATGTTTTTAGCTTATAATGTAGTTTTATGAAAATTCGTGTTAGTGAAAATTCTAATTTATGAATCCTTTCACTTTATAAAGCCTTAAAGAGGTGTCTTCTTAGATAATAAATATTCATGACATTATAATTTTACAACTTAACGTTTTAAGTGTTATGTGAATTTCAAATTCGAGTGGCCGAATATAAGTTTGCCATAATGAACAACTAGGTGGTGTTATTGGGCCGGGTAACTTTTTTGAGTCATCTACATACAAATGGGCCTAAAGGTTATACGTGTGGGCTGAATAGATGTGGGTTAGGCCAATATCATAGGCTGTTGGGCCGGTAATCTTGCATATGGGCCGAAAATCGAAGATTTGGGCCAATTTATTAGGCCTTAAGTTAGATCAACACATTCTTAAACCACAAAGATGTTGGGACAATATAATCCCTGATGGACCTAGCAATTGACTATGGGCCACATATATGGGCTACGGTTTCTGTTTGGGACGAACAAGAGGGGTGGCCCAACCCCAAGAAAATGTTGGGCTGAACTTTATCAACATGACTTTGGGCCTAATCAACTAGACCGAACACTTATGCAGCCGTTTTAGAATGGTTATAACCGGTCACCCCTAATCACCAGCGAACCCTGGGATCATCTACCCTTGGTTCGGCCAAATGTAAGGTTCGGCCTTCATGCTTAGTCATAGGGTTCGCCTCTCACCATGATAGGTTCGTCCGAGGTTTTTGCATGTAAGGTTCGGCTAGTCTCAAAGGGTTCGCCCATGTTCATGAATACAAGGTTCGTTGCTCCTCAATAGGTTCGGTGATCGCATAATGGTTCGTGCCATCATGAAGGTTCTGCTAATGGAAGGGCCTGCACTGGTTCGGTGGCAGGTGGAATAGAGCAGGGTTCGGCTGGTGTACATAACAAGGTTCGTCAGGGTTCGGCCAGGGTCACACGAAACGAACCCTGTGTATTCGTCACCACCACCCCAATTGAACCATTGATCTGGTCATTACTATGGTGCTGCTACTGGTTCACAGGTTCTCGAGAATGTATGGGTTCGAAGATGAAGCTAAAAAAAACCGGTTGTGTGTGTGTTCTAACAAAACATGAAAACCCTATTTTTCCGAATCTTTGAGGCTTTGTACCTGTAAATGGGTCGAATAAATCTATAGATCGCTTGTACTTCCTTGTAGAGGATGACGAGAGCTTCGCGTGGACACCAAGAACGTCCGATTTCGTCTCCAAACGAGTGAGTTATGGTGATTTGAAGGTGACGAGTTTGAAGCTAGAGAGAGAGAGTGGTGTGAATAAAAATGAAGAAGACGGCTTCATTCCACCCATATATACCCAGAGGGTATTCGGGTTCGTTTCGGTTGCTCGGTTTTCGTCTCAGTTGCATTTCCGAATCGTATCGCGCGCGTAATTACATAATTGAATAAAAAGGACTTCATTTTAAATATTCGGTGGGTGATTATTTATATAAATATTTTAAATATTATTATTCTTGAATGATTTGTTGTAATATATTATTTTCACGCGCTACTTTAATTATTCGCGTGTTTTGTTTTACGCGCTTTAAATTAAAATGGTTTCGTTTTAATTTATTTCTGATGAGTTTCAAAATTGTAAAACATGAAATATTTTATTTCCTTATACTTATTATCGTTCGAATCGTCTTCGTTTTCGTTTTATCAGAAAACGTCACTTACGCGCGTCTTCGTACAGAGTGCTAACTGTACGAACACGATCATACGTTTCACTTTCTGATTTTTGTTTTCTACTTTTCAGTCATCGTTTCAGGTCGTTAATCTATCAGACCTATTCGTACAGATCGTCACCTATACGAATAGTTCGTCAGTTTAACATTCTGTAACAACAACTGTTAAGGTTTTGTTTTGTTTATCCTCACATACGTGTTATCCTAATAGATCCTAACAAATAAACCCATGATGGTTCGGTGTTGCCAGATAATTACCTGACTCAAGAACCATTGTTCTGAACTTTGTTTCTGCTTAATGTTTATGAACCTGTTGTTTGATAACACGAAATGACTTTGACTATTGATATGAATATGAAATAGAATGGAATATGTATAGTTTGTGTCTGTTACTGTTCATGCTACTGTTGCGATCACTATTCCGGCACCGGTTCCGGCACTGATGTTACTGTCTCCCCTTGTTAGAGAAATTTCGTCCCGAAATTTAATAATTGTTATCGGGTACCACATCCTCTTCAAACAGTTGGGGATTATCTGAACTTCATATGATCTTTGTATTTCCTAGGTAAACTTGAGTTTGTGCTTTGAATTCCAATGAGACTTAGCAATTGAAGTACGACTTTTCCTTAGTTGTTTAACCTGACGAGCCATAAACTCTGAAGATCATTACACAAGGTATAAATGTCCGTCCAATCGAATTCCTTCAATTGATATGACGAACAATTCGTCAGTACGACATTTATTCAAGTTCGAGACGTGAAACATGTAACACATCCCACCAAGGTCATCTGGTGACCTCAATCTGTGTGCCATAGTACGAATACGTTTGATGATCTCGAACTGTTCTACGTTTCGTGGTGCTTGTTCGTCCCTTTATTCCAGAATGGTCTACACCTTTCCTTGGGTATACCTCTAACTTAACATCGTTTTTCCCAATTAAGTACTGGTTTGGTTATTCGATTTCCCCTATCTCAATCCATCAGTTCGGCGACTGATATTGCCGACCTTAAGGAGCCTCGAATGGTGTGCATTCAATGCTACTATTATGATTGTTGTTGTAGGAGGATTTGATCAGTGGCAATTGAGTGTCTCAATTTCCACCGAATTTTGACACACAGGTTCTCAACATATCCTCTAGGAACAGTGTCGTACTTTAGCTTCGACCGTCAGTTGGTGAACGGTGAGCTGTACTCAGATTTAAGTACATCTCTAAAGGTTTCTTCGATGTTTGTTAGGACCTTATTGTGAATTTGCCGTCCCTATTCAAATGTTAAACAATGGTACCACATAACGTACCACTATCTCGTTGCTGTATAATCCACCGGTTTACCTATCACCAGAATCCACCCGCTATTTTGGTAGTAGGTATTTCATCCGGTTTATCTCAAACCATCTTTCGGCTCTACAATCTGACACACTCCTTTAAGTGTTCGTAGGTGACTCTCACAACTCTAGGTCTTGATCGTCGGATCCAGATCCTTAAGTCACCCATGGTGAATCCTTAGGTTATTTGACATAACCGTATACTTACTTCACCATCCGTTTAATCTATTCTCAGCTTGAAAGTGTACATTATACAGCGGGGAGGTCTACCTAAAATATGGTAGGACTATTAGGATAAAGGTAATGATTTACCTTCTCAGTAATCCTATACCCATCCGCGAGATGGTGTATATCTATCTTACTTCTACCCTAAAGTCATGGGACTTACGGAACCTATTGTAACTTTTGTTCCGACTGTTACTTATTCTCATCCTAATTTCAAAATAGAAGAATTTAAGATAGAGTTGTTCTTCCTTCAACAGTTCCAAAATATCCCAGAGATGTCGTTCGCGTTCTGTCTTGCTATTAGAATAAATCAGTATGTCATCTCTAATAATAATGACAATTAATCCAGATACGGTTTGTACATTCGGTTCATGAGGTCAACGTAAACCATAGGTGCACTCTTCTATCCGAAAGGCATTACCGTAACTTGGAATGCCCATATTTTATTCGGAATATTTTCTTTGGCGTATCTTCATCTTGCATTCATAAATGATTTCCCTTGATCTGCTTATTTAATCGAGATAAGAACCTAGCACAGTTCCCTCATTTACCTTTCCCAACATCCTAGGACCGGAGTTCTCTAACTTAAGTAACTCAATTTCTAGGAAGTCTAGATAGAAAATGAAAATTTACACACTAGTTTTGGCATTTTGAATTCCTACGGCTTTTAGTGTTCTATTTAAATAAGATCCTCTTCTAAATACAATATTTAAACTGTAATTAAGAATTTCCCTATCTATATTTAATCATCTAACTCGCACTTAACCTAAAGGTTCCTTGAGTCATGATTTCGTTTATATTTTTGGCACTGACTTTGTTTACAGCTATCATAAATTTATTGTTTTTAAAATTACAACAGACTATGCAGTTCTAATTAATACACCAATAAATAACTTAATGTATTAAGCTGAAATTTGCATACCTATGGAGTCATCGGACTCCAAGTGCTCCCCAGGAGCTGGTAAAGCGAGTAGTTCCTCGGTGTCTGCTGGGTCTGCTAGAGGCATTTTCCTAGGGTAGTCCCTTGCGAAATGTCCGTGCATTCTGCACGTGTAGCAGTTGTTGTTGTGTTGAGGGGAAGTAGAGGTGCTCGCTTTTTGTTCCCGTTTCCTAGTGGAAATAAATCGACACTGTTGAATCCAGTGTCCGTATCTACCACAATTCAGATAGTGTTTACAAGGTTTCCCCTCACCATGATGAAAACCACATCTGACACATTTAGGAAATGCACCAACATATTGACGGGAAGTAGAGGTTATTGGTGATCGACACTGTTGCATCCAGTGTCCCGTCTTCCCACAACGCGTGCATTGTACACACGAAAGTTCAGCTAGATGATGGTAGTGACAAGCCGAACAGAGGGAAGCTTTTCCCTTAGAAAGTGCAGGACTTGTGGAAGATATCCTCACGGGGCAGTCTCGTGCAATGTGTTCGGACAGTCCGCACACATAGCAATCCTTACTGTGTCGAGGAAGGGGATATGTAGTGTTTCCAGGATTCTGGTTATGAGTCGGGGGATTATTACAATCACGACTCCAGTGTCCCTTTCCTCCGCAGTTCACACAATATTTGCACAGTTGATCCTTAGCATGGTGAAGACCGCACGTGGCACATAAAGGAAATTTGCCAGCATAACACTGACGACCCTCTGACTCTGGAGCAACGGCCATCTGGCGAAGGGGAATGGCCTCAGTGTAGGTTACATGATCTCTTGATTTCTCCGAACAACACCGCTTTCGCTTCCTGCTTGTTTCTCTTTCTTCCAGTTCTTTCTTCTCTGCAGAAAGTAGTGGGAAGTTCCTAGCAAATTCCTCACTGTTCCTGATCAGGGTGATGATTCCAGGGAGAACCGCCACCAACTGTTCAGTGATCAGGGTTGCAAGTACCTCTACTGCTAGGTCCGTCTCTTGCGAAAGTAGAGGCGGTGATGGTTGTCTTCTTGGTGACATTCTAATCATAACCAATAGAACATTGGTTAGTGCAATGATCGAATGCAGAAGACACAATGCAAGTAAATTCCTAATTCCTATGTTCTCTACATGCAGGGTTCCTAGGTTATAGTCTAGGCCAAACCGTTTAAATAAGTGACCTATATTTCTCTATAACCATGGCTCTGATACCAATCTGTCACACCCCGGGCCGCCGGGTAGGATCGGGTTTCCCCGTCGTGCGGAAGGTTCCCGGAGCGCGATATCGAGAGTGATAATCGAAATGATCAGATTGTTTACATTGCACATGATATATAAATGAGAAACTTGCTAAAATAAAATAGAATTACAAAGTTAAATTACATCAGTTAAGTTTTTAATTTAACAATGTAAGTCTACTAACACATCATAAATCTTCAATCTTGTATCAGCACAAGATACACAAAATAATTGTGTATGATGTCCAAAAGTATGTAGGTCCAAAAAGCTAGGTCCTCTATATGTAACCTAGTCCAAAAGAAACAACTTTTCAATTGACCTGTTCGTCACCTGAGAAGTCATGCAAAAATAAAGTCAACACATGGTTGGTGTGTTCATATAGTTTTAGTATTTGGAAATAGTTTTGTAAACCTTTTAGGTAAAACCTTAACCTCATTATCAACACCTGTATCATCCAACTCGGTATGCTTATATATAGGGCATACCCCTGGGTCGAGCCTACGACCCACCCAGACGCCATACCACCACATACTAAGTCACATAGGACATTGTTGCTAATAATAATTAAGCATTTTACCTACCATTCCTTTCTATGATCGTCTGAAATCTAAAACACTCTGTTTGTCCGTTTATGATGTCAATCCAAAAATGTTTATGTTTCCCCTTAGGTAACAACCTTAATCTCATTAACATCACCTGTGTCATCCAGCTCAGTATGCTTATATATAGGGCATACCCCTGGGTCGAGCCTACGACCCGCCCAGACGCCGTCCCACCACATACTAAGCCTCATAGGACATTGATCTAAATGACAATTAAGCGTCTTTCCTAACACTCACTTTTATGTTAAAAGACTTGATTTCCATAATTTGAAATAAAACCGATTTCCTGGGTTCACCATGTCTTCATGATTTCCCAAAAGCAATTATAGAAATAAAATGTTAAATGTTTAAATAAATAAATAAATAACATTTACACACAACTAAGACATGATGATTGGGCCTTATTTGACTCAATCAATTAGACTTAGTCGTTGGTGGTTGTCCAAGTTGTACCCTCTCACACGAGACCCATGCCAGGCATAACTCACAAGGAGTATACCTGAACTGACCAGGATTTTAATGTTTTGCCCATATCAGCTTGACCCTCTGGCCTACTGTATGTGTCGGGACTTTAAGGATATCCTTTGGTTCTTGATCGTTCATGATTCTCCTGATTTGTGATACAGATTTCAATTGATAGTTCACGTTATTGCCCATGTAGCTTGACTTCAAAGGTCTACTACTGTGACGGGACTTTATGTGTGTTACACGTGGTCTTGATTTCCATACAACTGACATCCACCTTAATTCAAGTATTAATGATTTCATTAGATTGTAATGATTTCATTATTTCAATGATTCACACACATTTATGATTTCTGATTCCTTGGGTCTCTTGATCTTGATCTTTAGAATTTCCATGATTCAAAATGATAATTGATTTTTGATTAAGATTCTTTGTTCTCAGATTCCACACTGAATTAGGTTTCCTTTGAATTTGATCTTTTGTTTTAGTTCCTTTGATTCCACTTTGAATTTAGATTCTTGAATTTGAGCTTGATGGACTAAGGGTTTGTTTTGAGTTTAGAATTAAAGTATTACTCATAAGAGTAAATTAATTAACTTGATAATTTGATCTGTTTAATAATTACCTAGACAGGAGTCTAGGAGTATCAACAAACACATATATGTAAAACATAAAATAAATAAAATCATTTAAGTAAACAATTTAAATAAACAGTTTACGCATGCTTCTCAGCCCCGCGTTTTAAAACAAAAATGTTAGAAAAGGGGCAATGAACTCACCTGTGCTGCTATGTAAATGATCTACACAAAATGCGCGCTCTTGCTGTAGGTTAGGTTTCTTCAGTTCCTGAGTTATTTTATAAGAATTCGAATATAATAAGTACCCGTAATAGTCGTCGTATCTAAGCCTTTGTCTCGGTGTGTGTAACTAAGTTTCCTAATTTACTAAGTGTATCTATGATCTAATCCAACTTACTTTTATAACTATTTAAGCTTTAAAAGAAGACCAATGACATTTATAAATAAATTCCATTTCATTTCAAATTAAACAAGATTTTAGAAAATTATTAAATTAAATTCTTATAAATTTACAACGCCTTCATTTAATTATATTAATAAGGTTTATAATTTAACTTCATTTATGAACAGTATAAATGATTTAAGAAAAGTGAAATTAAACTTGATGGCTTATATTAAACCCATTGGGCCACCCTTGGGCCCATTATTAGACTTTGATTGTCCCATGGTTCTTTAAATAATTCGCACTAGATAATTCGATAGAACATCTAGACTAATTGTGTGTTTGTTATGAAATTCCCTAGGGTTAGGTGCTAATACTAAATTAACACCTCGAATCTTAGGTGGTTGTTTCGATTCTCAATGAACTCTCAAGTGTTCTGAACCCAATAGCATCAAAACCTATGTTTTTCGCTTATAATGTAGTTTTATGAAAATTCGTGTTAGTGAAAATTCTAATTTATGAATCCTTTCACTTTATAAAGCCTTAAAGAGGTGTCTTCTTAGATAATAAATATTCATGACATTATAATTGTACAACTTAACGTTTTAAGTGTTATGTGAATTTCAAATTCGAGTGGCCGAATATAAGTTTGCCATAATGACCAACTAGGTGGTGTTATTGGGCCGGGTAACTTTCTTGAGTCATCTACGTACAAATGGGCCTAAAGGTTATACGTGTGGGCCGAATAGATGTGGGTTGGGCCAATATCATAGGCTGTTGGGCCGGTTATCTTGCATATGGGCCGAAAATCAAGGATTTGGGCCAATTTATTAGGCTTTAAGTTAGATCAACACATTCTTAACCCACAAAGATGTTGGGCCAATTTAATCCTTGATGGACCTAGCAATTGACTATGGGCCACATATATGGGCTACGGTTTCTGTCTGGGCCAAACAAGAGGGGTGGCCCAACACCAAGAAAATGTTGGGCTGAACTTTATCAACATGACTTTGGGCCTAATCAACTAGACCGAACACTTATGCGGCCGTTTTAGGATGGTTATAACCGGTCGCCCCTAATCACCAGCGAACCCTGGGATCATCTACCCTTGGTTCAGCCAAATGTAAGGTTCGGCCTTCATGTTTAGTCATAGGGTTCGCCTCTCACCATGATAGGTTCGTCCGAGGTTTTTGCATGTTCATCATGAAGGGTTCGTTGCTCCTCAATAGGTTCGGTGATCACATAATGGTTCGTGCCATCATGAAGGTTCGGCTAATGGAAGGGCCTACACTGGTTCGGTGGCAGGTGGAATAGAGCAGGGTTCGGCTGGTGTGCATAACAAGGTTCGTCAGGGTTCGGCCAGGGTCACACGAAACGAACCCTGTGTATTCGTCACCACCACCCCAATTGAACCATTGATCTGGTCATTACTATGGTGCTGCTACTGGTTCACAGGTTCTCGAGAATGTATGGGTTCGAAGATGAAGCTAAAAAAAACCGGTTGTGTGTGTGTGTTCTAACAAAACATGAAAACCCTATTTTTCCGAATCTTTGAGGCTTCGTACCTGTAAATGGGTCGAATAAATCTACAGATCGCTTGCACTTCTTTGTAGAGGATGACGAGAGCTTCGCGTGGACACCAAGAACGTCCGATTTCGTCTCCAAACGAGTGAGTTATGGTGATTTGAAGGTGAAATCTTTAGTGAGAGAGAGAGAGTGACGAGTTTGAAGCTAGAGAGAGAGAGTGGTGTGAATAAAAATGAAGAAGATGTCTTCATTTCACCCATATATACCCCGAGGGTATTCGGGTTCGTTTCGGTTGCTCGGTTTTCGTCTCAGTTGCATTTCCGGATCGTATCGCACGCGTAATTACATAATTGAATAAAAAGGACTTCATTTTAAATATTCGGTGGGTGATTATTTATATAAATATTTTAAATATTATTATTCTTGAATGATTTGTTGTAATATATTATTTTCACGCGCTACTTTAATTATTCGCGTGTTTTGTTTTACGCGCTTTAAATTAAAATGGTTTCGTTTTAATTTATTTCTGACGAGTTTCAAAATTGTAAAACAGGAAATATTTTATTTCCTTATACTTATTATCGTTCGAATCGTCTTCGTTTTCGTTTTATCAGAAAACGTCACTTACGCGCGTCTTCGTACAGAGCGCTAACTGTACGAACACGATCATACGTTTCACTTTTTGATTTTTGTTTTCTACTTTTCAGTCATCGTTTCAGGTCGTTAATCTATCAGACCTATTCGTACAGATCGTCACCTATACGAATAGTTCGTCAGTTTAACATTCCGTAACAACAAATGTTAAGGTTTTGTTTTGTTTATCCTCACATATGTGTTATCCTAATAGATCCTAACAAATAAACCCATGACGGTTTGGTGTTGCCAGAGAATTACCTGACTCAAGAACCATTGTTCTGAACTTTGTTTATGCTAAATATTTATGAACCTGTTGTTTGATAACACGAAATGACTTTGACTATTGATATGAATATGAAATAGAATGGAATATGTATAGTTTGTGTCTGTTACTGTTCATGCTACTGTTGCGATCACTATTCCGGCACCGGTTCCGGCACTGATGTTACAGCATGAAGTATGTGATATCATAGATTTTTAGATATAGTGACAAGCCACTAATCATTATACAGTATCATCGAATTTCTATCATGAGTTTGAATAGTGTAATATGCAATATCATAACTTTTCAGATTTAGTGATGATTCACCATCAATAAATCTTTAAGGATAATATTACTGGTTTTCTTGAATAAAAAAATATGCATAATAAATCAAAAAAGGACAACACCATGACCTTTTAGATTTAGTGATGTATCACCATCACAAATCTTAGGTTTAATTAGCTTAAATCATAACATGGGTAACACAAAACAAAGAGGGATGGTATTAAAACATATACATTACTAACCTTGAGTATGATATCATGTAGTTCTAAAGATTAAAACATATACGTTATCAACCCATGAAAACTAGCACCATAACCTTTTGATATAGTGATGCATCACCATCACAATTCTTAGGTATAATGTTACTAGCTTATTGGATCATAACATAGGTAGCACGAAACAAAAAAGAGATGACTTCATATCTTGTGTGACGTAGTGATGAATCACCATCACTAACCTCAAATATGCTATCATGAGGGTCATGAATACATTATTAATTTAAAGAAAGGAAATACCATAGCCTTTAGATGTAGTAATGTATTACCATTACATATCTCATGTATGATGTTATTAACTCTCTTGAATCATTACATATATATTATTAATCAAAGGAAAACAACATCATATCTTGTGAGATGTAGTGATGAATCACCATCACTAACCTCAAGTATGATAGCATGGAGGTATTTAATCATAACATATACATTATAAGTCCAAAGAAAAGTAACACCATTGCCTTTAGATATAGTAATGTATCACCAATACAATCTTAAGTATGATATTATTAACTTTCTTGAATCATAACATATATATTATTCAACAAAGGAAAAATGACATCATATCTTCTTAGATTTAGGAATGAATCACCATCCCTAATCTTAAGTATGGTATCATAAGATTTGAATATGTATAAACAATATGTTGAAATAATTTTGAATTTGATTAAGTTGGACACCTTTCCCTGGTTAGAATCATCGTTGTTTGCAAAATGTAGCATTCTTTGGCCTATATGTAAAATACTCTCATTAAGAAACCCAAGTAAGCTAGAGTAGTCCCTTGTTAGGGATTATGAATCGCTTTCCTAGACAAGAGTCTCAACTACAAATATTCACCCTTCCAGTTACTATATGCTCATCTTAACAAACTTATTTCTAACGAGGATTTGAATCAAAGTTTGAACAGTGAGTAAAATCAAAGAAAAGAAAATCATTTAATTATGTTTGAAAACAATAAGAATAGTATTTGTAACATCAGTGTCGGAGCCGTAGCCGGAACAGTGACTTGTACGGTAGATCAGGTACGAACTATGTATATTACATGTGTATTATTATCATTTAATGTTTAATACGAAACTATTACGGATCTATTTCAGAATCATATCATGAATCCATGGTTTAACACTCAGAATCATATCTAACAACACAGAACTGTTATGCGAATGTTAGTTAGGATGTTATTATGTATAAACATATGAAAGATTGTACAGAACAAAACAATAATGGATGTCGTTATGTGAATATTAAACCAACGGAGTATTCGTGTGGGTGACGATTCGCACCCGAACATACCGAACGCACCCGAACATACCCAGGCTATAAAAAGTTTCAAAATTTCCATTTTTATTAAGTTACGTAATGTTACGAAAAACAACGAAAACGACGGGTAAAACCAAAACCGAACACACCCGAACATACCCAGGCTATAAAAGCTCTTATCTTTCTTCTTTTTCCTACTTTTGGCAGCCCACATCTTCTTTTTCCCCAAGAATCCGGGTTCCACCATCTCACTACCCATTTCCAACTTCAAATCATCATAACTTCTTCGTTTCTCCACCAAATTCGATGATCTAGTAGTCAAAACGACCGTAAGAACGAGAGGAACAAATTAGTACAACCGATTGGAGCTGAAACGGACTGATTTGGTCGCAGTTTTAAAGAGAAGTTTCTGATTTTAAGGGTTTTCTACTATTCCGGTAAGGTAAGCTTCTTAATCGTTTTTATCACTTCAAATAAGTTAGGATACGCACAAAAAAACTACTTAGGAACTCTTGCATCATGTTAGGAGGAAGAAATCAAGCTTTGGATCATAAAAAATGGAGCAAAAACGAGCTCAAACGAGCTGAATTGGTGGCTGCTACTGTTGAGGTGAGTTTCTCGAACACCAGCATCATTACAGCTGATTTTTGAGCATCTAAACCCTAAGGCCATGCACCAAATCGACATAGGAATCTAAGTAACATGTTAGATTGATGTTTGGGTCAGTTGGGAATTGATTGGATCTGGATATTGGTAGTATCAACCCAGGGCAAGGGCTGCCAACTCAGACCATCGAGATTATACTATCGATGGGGCCTGAATATGGTTCATCGATACTAAGACACCTCTAGCCATCGATATTAGCTGATGCTTCTGTCGATACTAGTACTTAGGCCCAATTCAAAGAGTATGAACTTAGAATCAGCCAAAATCATCAAGAATTGAGTTCGTGGGGATGGTTTGAAGAGGGGGTTGTCGAATGGAAACCATTAAGGTTTTCAAGGGGATAAACCGGTTTTATACTCATCAAGACTAAGGCTTTCAAAACCTAAAATCTTTTCTAAACTTACTGAACACTTAAACAAATGTTTTGTGTAATCAATTGGGTATATAATACCTGATTTTATTAAGGAAAATCCTAAGTGAAGTTGATAACATCAAACAACGATCCAATGTGGTTATTGTTAGTTATTAACCGAAAATCTAGGGGTTTTAGACAAGAACTTGGTAACTGTTGGATTGGTGAAACCGATCAGGATCGAATAAGAAGTTCTACGAACTATTAACGATGTGCGGAATCCATTGTTAATATGTATAAAAGTCAAGATCACAAGCAATTTATCAAACAAATCTTGTATTTATCAACAAATGATTACTAGACTCACTCAGAATTACTGATTTCTCACACAGAGAGAATCAGCAGATCTATCCCAAAAGTTCTGTCAAAAGTTCTAAACACAACTACTATATATACTACAAACCAGCGAACCTTAGGTTCGTCAGCCGAACCCTAAGGTTCGCTGAACAAACCTTTAGGTTCGTTAGACAAACCATCTCAAGGTTATAGGTTCGCCGAACCTATCAACACAATAGGTTCGCCGAACCTGCCTAGGTTCGTGGGCCAGACGAACCTTGGCAAACCTTAAACGAACCTTTACAAGAACAAAATAAATACAACTTTTGAATACCAAACAATTACAAAAATGCACTAACAAACTCCCCCTTAATGTTTGCTATCAAAATCTTTAGTCTTGATCTGCAACTTTGTCTTTGACACCACTTGACTCTCCAATATCTTCAGTCACAACATTATCCACCGCTCGTATAACAACCGAACGTGGTATCTTTGCCAATCTTTCTACCATTAATCTATCATCTCGTTCATCTCTTTCCTTTTGCAACTGCATCAATTTAGTATACAAGTAATTCACATCATTCCAATTACAACCAGAATGTATACGTAAAGTAAAACACATTCGTGCAATGATCTGATATTGAATTGCCATATCTTTAAAACTCACTCCATAATCATGAAATCCATCTTCAGCATATATCTGAGCTGAATCCAACAAAATAATATCATCTCTCGAGCAATTCACAATCCATATAGGATCAAGCATTCGTATCACCCTCCAATCATCATTTTGCTTCAAAACAATCACACCTTCTGAAGTTCTTTCATCATAAAACCAGAATTTGAAATATGGATTCCAATCTTGTTCAACCTTCCTTAATCTTGGCCTCTTGTAAACTGTTGGCTTCACATAATCTTTGAATCTTTCTCTGAACTGAGGAGATAACAAACTCCATCCAAACCTTGCTTCTTTCTTTAACAAGTTTTCAAAAATCTCATTGTGTCGAGTCTGTATAGGCTTTATCATTCTTAATCTTGAAAGATCTTTACACTCAAAAGCTGGTAGACTCATCAAATCAGTAGCCTTGCCAAAGTATTGGCATCCATCAATTCTTTTCACCACATAACAACCCTTATCAGGTAAACTTCCAGAAATGTAATGAAAATAACCATAACTAATAATCCTTCCAATCATCTTGGATTTAGATCCAATCTTGAACTTTGTGGATTGTTTAGTTAGGTTTTCTGGATCTTTATCTTCATACTCTTCTCTCATAATCTTGAAAGAATGTAAATGATCAATGATGTACTTAGTCTCATCTTGAATCTCATTCCATAAATCCATGTTTGTCTTTACTTTCACTGGATTCAGAGTTGTACTTGACATACTTCCAGCTTTAAAAATTTTCTTCAAAGTATTCAGATTCAACAACTCTTCATCAATAACATCTTTATCATAATCAGAAACATCATCATCTTCATCTTTTTCAAAATCAAATATCAAATCATCATCATCTTCTATAAAATCTTGAAAATCTTGAACTGAATAATCTCCAATAATCTCCCCTTCTTCTATCTCCTGATCCACTTGAATCTCAACAAAATTTCTCTGCAAATCTATATCAGAATTCAGTTTGAATAAATCTAGAAAGGTAGGCAACGAATAATCAACAATCCTTTTAGGATATTCTATTAAATCCAAATTCTCAATTTCAACAGACATACAATCCGTAGCCCTATCTGAGGCTACAGAAGAAACTGGAACAGCATCACTAGAAACCTTTGGAGGAGTATAAACTATTATAGCCCCTGTCACAGAATTCAAGCCATCAGAATTTCCAGTAACTCCACCAGCATCACCACCTGCTCCACCAGCACCATCAAAATCAAAATCATCATGATGTTCGTCAATATCAGTATCACCATAGTCAATCTCTTCTTCTTCTTCTTCTACCTTCTCCTCCTCATCATCAACATCAACCACCACTTTTTCAACTCTTGAACTAGAAGCTTCAGACTTTGACATCTTTGATTCTAAATCTTTGATCTTGAATCTCAACTCAGTATTCTCATTCTTCAAATCAACAATATCTTCAGATTGTAAATTGACAAAAAATTCTAACTCAGAAATTTTGTCTTTCAAAACTTTCTTCTCAGCAGCATCTTCTTCTTTCCATTTCATCATCAGGTTCATTTGAGCTTTTAACTCATTAAACTCAGAAATAGAAGAAGATGGTTTCTCAGGAACTTCCTTTTCTTTTTCTTTCTTATACTCTTCAAACTCTTTTGTCAACACAGATAATCTCCGTTTGATCTCAGAATCATCATAATCAGTAAAGTTGATATCTCCTAAATCATCCAGTCCTGTAAATAAATCATCTCTAGGAATAGAATCCTGAGGAATAAAAGTCTCTGGCAATGAGGTAGATACAGTAGTAGTCTCCACAAAAGATGTTGTAAAAGAAGCTACATGTACAAACTCAGGAGTTTGTACAGTAGATGCATGAGTAATAGACACAGGAACTGAAGTAATGACTGGTGAAACAGAAACAGAAGTAAGAACTGAAGTAGCAATCACAGGTGAAGACACAGTGGTCTTAGCAGTCTTAGTCTTTTTCTTCTCATAAGGCCCTCTCTTGGCCATTCTCTTTATCTTCTTTGGCTTAGAAGATTCAGGCTCTTCAGGCTCATCAGGTATAAAGATAAGATCATCTTTTTCTTCCTTTTCTTCAGCAGCCTTTTCAACAAACTTTCTCTTCAGTCTCCTCACCATCTGGTTCCCTTCCTGAACCATCTCATACTCTGACTCTGTGTCAGAAGATTCACTTTCATCAGCATCAGCAACAACAGTCTCTGTCTGCATCTCAGACATATCAACTTCCAAAGGTTCTTGAGAGCTTTGTTCCTGAGATGATCTTGCTTGAGGAGTAGATTGTGATGATTGACCAGTAGTCTTCCTTGGTTGTTGCCTTGGTTGTTGCCTTGGTGGAGGTGGAGGTGGTGCTTGAGTATCATCAGCTTCAACATCTTCGTTATCAGATTCTGACTCATCATGCCTCCATGCATCATTCTCAGGTGCAACATAATTTGCCCTAGCACAATGACATATCAAATCTTTCTCTAACACAGCATCTCCAGTCCTTTGATAAACCCTGACTTGACCCAAACTGGAATCAGTCATGTGCTTAAGTTTCAGAAGATCCCCTGCTTCCCTGGGTAGCATCCCTTCAGGCATCCTCTCATCTATAAGCATCTGTACGAACCTAGGATACATGTAGAATCTATCCTTAGCCTTCGTCACATTGTCGCACATGTAGCGGAAGATCATGCCAGAAAAATTGAACGGTTTGTTCAATATAAGAGCAACTATAGCAGATCGCATGAAATCCCTGAGCTCATCAAATGTGCCTTTCCTCATGCTAAGGCAGTGAAGTAAAACATGAGCGAGGAATTTGTATTGGAGAGGCAGCTTTCCCTTCTTCACAGAAATGGAGTTATAAGCTCCAAAATAACGTATACGAAGAAAACAACCTTTGATGCAACTCTCAGGAATAAGAGTCACACCCTCAGGTTCACCTCCAAACTGTAGCACTCTCCTTATATCAGCCTCTGATATATGAATTGCTTGACCAAGCACATTCGCATCAATAACATAGTCTTCATCAACAGAAATAACATGAGCTGATCCCCAGAAGCTCTGAATATGAGACCTATATATCTGGCATGAATTGGAGATAGCATAATAAATCCTTGATCTCCTCAGAAACTTGATCATTGGTCTGAAATCTTGACCGTTCTTGGTTGTAGGATCCAAGTAAGCACAAACATTATGTTTGTCTCCAAATACTAAGTTTGCCATTTCTACAAATAGAAAGAAAAACAATTAGAAACAAAATTAAAAAATAACAAAACTTAAAAAATTAAAAAATTTCTAAAGTAGACCAGCGAACCTAATACTTTTAGACGAACCTAATGTTGAACAAACCTAAATCAGACGAACCTAATGTTAAACGAACCTAAACTAGACGAACCTAATCATCAGACAAACCTTTTGAGCGAACCTTCATGTGAACGAACCTTATATCACACGAACCTATTGATCAAACGAACCTTGACCAAAAGGTTCGGTTGATTTGAAATTCAGAGGTTCGCCACGAACCTTTTAGATTCAAACGAACCTTTAAGGTTCGGCGAACCTTTGTTCATTCACACGAACCTGTTCAACCAGCGAACCATTTCCAGATTTGAAATCAAAATTTCAAAACCTCGAATTTGATGATAAAATTTAACACCCAAGTTCGAAACATGTCGATGAACAACTTTAATGAAGATGATTTGTCCAATTTTTAGATTTTAACCAGTTTTAAGTCAATTTTCAGGTTCGATTATAAAACTTCTAAAAACACTCAGATATCTCAAATTACTCGGTCAAATTCCAAAATTTCTACCTAGAAATGTTCACGAGATGATTCTGAATCTAATGATAACAATAAAAAGTTCTGGGAGGTCAAAGATCGAAAATCGAAAAAAATCTCTCGAGGGTTCGTCGTCTGTGAAAAAGATGAAAGTGACGAACCATTTTCGCGAACCCTATATATATACCTCACGAACCTTTACAGCGAACCATGGTAACGAACCTTTTTCAACGAACCATTTAGCAACGAACCATTCTCAACGAACCATTGTCACGAACCTTTCTTGCGAACCATGTCAGCGAACCTAGCTACACACAGCTAGCGAACCTAAATGACGAACCTTACCAACGAACCCTTTCTTGCGAACCTTCTCAAACCTTCACCAAACGAACCTTTTCCAAAACTTGAATTTTCTTTTAATTTTAAAACTAATTCATATTTAATTGTTCGAAAGTCAAAGAAATAATCAAAAATTATTGATTTAACATCAGATGAAAAAATTAAAATCTTTTTGGAATTTTTCAAATTTTTAGAACAATTAAACTACAAAATTAACAAAATAACTACACTAAAAATAAAATCTTTTTGTTTGAGAAAAATCCTGACATGAGATCATATTATTTTACAATTTTCAACACATCTGTTTGTATAATCTCAAATATAATCTGCATATTACAAGTTTAAGAAGATTGTTAGTATACTTATCCTTTTAAATTTATCACTTAGTCAAGAAATCAGTTTAAAACAAGATTATGAAAACACTTTATAATAATCCATTTACTTGAACACATTCCCGATTTGTGAATAACTAAACCAACATAAATGTTCTTAAACTTATAATTTCAATTTTAACTAATCTGATCATGCAAAAATAAAGCAGAATTTCTTTTTAAAAATAACAAATAGAAAACAATTGAAATTGTTCAAAATCTTGGAATCAAGGTTGATACTTACGTATTCTCAAATGATCCAGAAAATGAACGAAACAATAATTTAAGATTAAGCTTTTAACAATCAGTTCGATATTTTCATATACGCAGAGATTGTCCAAATCTTAATCAGAACCAAGAAAACAAATTTGAATTGTTTAAAGCTATAACAATCAGGTCGATACGTAAGTATACACAAAGACTGTTCCAGCTTTAAACTAAAATAAAAGAAAAACAAAATCAGAATTTCTTTTAAAAATTAAACACATGATCAAACTAGTACTTTGACTTTTTGTTCAAGAACATTTTGTCAGAAAAATTATCACTCTTTCAGGACAAAACTAAGTACTGCATTCTAAGCATCTGTTTCTTATAAAATATAATCAAAACTTTGTTTAAACTTATCTTAACTAAGTTATAAACCTACCAACACATCACTCTTAATACATGTAATTACTTTTAATTTTTGATAACACATACAGATATGTTTCCAAATGCAAATAATGTACTATCATTTCTCATTATGTAGAATCAATTTCTCAGATTTTTAATTTTTTATGTTTTTTTTAATTTTTTAAATGTTTTTGTATTTTTCAAACTTTTCTCCCCCTAAAAACAAAAACACAAAATAAAAAATAAAAAATCTGATGTTAATTCAATAAAAAATGATTATGAAGGAATTTGATTATTGATTACCTCACCCATGACCCTGATCCCATTTAATTTGAGTAAGTACTCAAAACGTTGTTTATCAAAGGCCTTGGTGAGAAGGTCTGCCCTTTGCTCGTTTGTGTGTATCTTCACTACATCAATCAGTTTCTTTTCATAACAATCTCGTATGAAATGAAACCGAATGTCAATATGCTTTGAACGTGAATGATACACTGGATTTTTGGTAATCGCAATTGCAGCCTCATTGTCTACATGAATCGGGGTAGTTAGGAAATTAAGTCCATAGTCTCTCATCTGTTGTTGTATCCACAAGACTTGGGAACAACAACTGGCAGCTGCTACATATTCAGCTTCACATGTAGATGTAGCAACAGATGTTTGTTTCTTACACTGCCATGAGACTAACCTCTCCCCCAGAAACTGAGCACCACCAGTAGTTGATTTGGAATCAGTCTTGCATCCTCCATAGTCTGAATCACTATAAGCATGGAAGGTATAGTTATCATCCTTAGGATACCACAAACCGGTGTTTGGTGTACCCTTCAGATAACGTAAAATCCTCTTGACTGCAATCAGATGAGAAACTTTAGGCTTTGATTGATAGCGAGCACAGATACTTGTAGCGAATACAATATCTGGTCTAGAGGCCGTCAAATACATCAAGCTCCCAATCATTCCACGATATAATGTAGCATCAATTAGCTCCCCCTTAATATCCGGCTCAATCCCGTGATTGGGCTGAATGGGCGTGGAAATGGGTTTACAGTCAAGCATGCTAAACCGTTTTAGCACATCTTGAATGTATTTGGTCTGATGGATAAAAATACCATCATCAGACTGATCAATTTGTAAACCCAAAAAGAACTTGATGTCAGACATAGCACTCATCTCAAACTTCTCAATCATAACCTGCTTAAATTCTAAACACATCTGCTCATCGGTAGATCCGAAGATGATGTCATCCACATAGATCTGAACAAGGAGAATGTCCTTGCCCTTTTCCCGATAAAACAGAGTTTTGTCTATCTGACCCCTATTGAACCCGTGTTCAATAAGGTGAGTCGAGAGAGTCTCATACCAAGCTCGAGGAGCTTGATGAAGACCATACAGTGCTTTGTCGAGGATATAGACCTGATCCCGATGGATAGGATCCTCAAAGCCCGGTGGCTGACAAACGTACACTGTCTCCTTCAATGAACCATAAAGAAATGCAGACTTAACATCCAGTTGAAAGACTTTAAACTTCCTGTGAGCAGCAAAAGATAAAAATAATCTTATCGCTTCAAGCCGCGCCACTGGTGCAAAAACCTCATCATAATCAATTCCTTCTATCTGTTTGAACCCTTGTACAACCAAACGTGCCTTGTTTCGAACAATCACGCCTCTATCGTCTCGCTTACACTTCAACACCCACCTGGTGCCAATCTTCTTTTCACCTTTTGGCAAATCTACCAAATGCCAAACTCCCAGTTTCTGAAACTGATTAAGCTCCTCTTGCATGGCCTCCACCCAGGCAGGCTCACGCATGGCTTCAGTTACAGACTTAGGCTCAATCTGAGAAACGAATGCAGAATGCATCCATAACTCTTGAGTCCCATGATTACGCTCCAACTCGACATACAAACTCTCCTCGTTTGCAACTTGCCTTCTCGTCTGTACTCCAATAGACAGATCTCCAATGATTTGCTTCACAGGGTGATTCACATGTACTCTAGACACTGGCACTTGCGGGACTCCAACACCATGATCAAGATTAATGATATTCTGATCTTCATGTTGATCTTGAGAAACTGCATCTTCAAAAATATCCTGATCATCCTCTGATGACCAATCAACATTAACAGCTTCTAAAGTGCCTTCCCCTGTTGAATGAGTATCTTCAGCTGGATGAGAAATTCCTGTATCTTCACAATTTTGTAAATCGTATAACATCTGCAAAGAAATTTCATCATCAGTAACAGTAGGAGACAAATTAAAAGACTCGAAAAGTTTATCATAATCGAATAACCAATTTGGACATTTGCCTTCTGGTATAGGTGTATGTCGTTGAACATCCACATTATACCAGAGTTCCACAATACCCGTACGTTTGTTAAACACACGTTTATTTGGAAGACTATATCCCAGAAAGAAACCTTCTTCAACCTTAGAGTTGAATTTAGCATCTTTCTTGAGCATGGTACAGGGAGCCCCGAACGGTTCCAAGTGTTCCAAATTTGGTTTCCGATTCTGAAGAAGTTCATAACAAGTCTTGTTATGTCTTTTGACAATCAGCACTCTGTTGAGAGTAAAACAGGCGGTCGCTACAGCTTCACTCCAGAAAGTAATGGGCAGCTTAGAATCAGCAAGCATCGTCCGAGCAGACTCTATCAATGTACGATTCTTCTTTCAGCTACACCGTTCATTTGTGGTTCATACGGTGCACTAAATTGCTGCTGGATGCCCTTTGAATCACAGAATGCTTCCATGTTCTGATTCTTAAATTCTGTTCCATTGTCTGATCGAACACGCCTAACCCTCAACTTATACAAAGTCTCCAATGTGTTCACAAGCAACATAAAATTTTCATAAGTTTCAGATTTAAATTTTAAGAACATAACCCATGAAAATCTAGAAAAATCATCGGTCACTACAAAACAATATGATTCACCCCCAATACTCTTCACATTAATTGGTCCAAACAAATCCATGTGAAGAAGTTCTAGAGGTTTATTAATAGTAAAAACAGTTTTAGTCTTATGTGACCTCCTAATCTGTTTGCCTTTCTTACACGAAACACACACATCAGTTAATTTGAAATGTTTAACCGGTACACCATCAACCAAGTGATTGTGTACAAGATGATTCATCTTTCTGATGTGTATGTGACCCATTCTCCTGTGCCATGACCGAGTATCCTGCTCTGTGGCCTTTGACACCAAACAAGTCTCAACTTTGTTAACTGTTTCCGCCTTTGCCATGTCTAAAACATACAGATCTTTACACCTGTCAGCAGTCATTAAAATCCAGTCTTCAGGAATTTGAATTCCTTGCTTGAGCACGTAGCACTTTTTCTTGTCAAATAAAACCTTGTAACCTTTATCACTTATCTGAGACACACTCAAAAGATTATTAGTTAACTCTTTGCAGTAATTCACATTGTCAAAGGAAACTTTACCATTAGTCAAACTACCACTCCCGGTAATCTGACCACCTTTGTCACCTGCAAAATTAACATAACATCCATTCATCTCTCGAAAATCTTTCAACAAACTGATCTCTCCTGTCATATGCCGTGAACATCCACTATCAACAATCCATCGACTGTTGATATGGCCCGTGAATGCCACCTGCATCATAAATTAAAACAAAATATGATCAGTACCAAAAGGGATGACTCCCGCCATTCCGGCGTTGAGTCTCCCTGAACAGCCTCCTGCCGTTCAATCTTGATGAACTACTTGAAGACCCATCTTCCAAGTATTCATCATTTCTTACACCAAAACTATCACCTGACCTGTATCTGGATTTCCAACAAAACTTTGAATTAACATTTTGTTTTGAAAATCCTTTATGAAGAAAATTATCATAAAATTCATCATCAGATGATGATGACCTATTCAAAAATCTTTTACCTTTTAATTGATTATCAAAAACTTGTTTTTTCTGAAATTTTTCATCCTTAACCCAGACACATTCAGGATCAAATTTCCTGAGAATTTTCATCTCTTCCTCACTAGGCTTTACCCTCCTAGGATTCCCACTGGCATGGATCACACAATTGTCATTAACAGAAGTTTTCTTCTTGACTTTGTGATTTGGACAATTAACAGAAATATGCCCTTTTCCTCCACAGGTGAAACACTGTCGTGTTTCTCGTGGAGTAAAGGTATGAAATCTGTTACAAATATCCATATCACATTCAGCAATAACATGACCCAGTTTCCCGCATCTGTAGCATTTCCTTGATGGCACTTTCTTTGGCTTTTCATCACACACCTTAGATGATTCCAAAGACTTGGATGCTACAGATGGAGATAAAACCTTTTTCTTCAAAAACAGTGGCTTTAATTTTGTCATTCTTTTGATAAGTCTTTGATTTTCCCTTGTTTCCAACCCCACTCTTGTTAACCTTGTCAAAAACTTTGACAAACTTCTTGTCAATCTTTTTAAAAAATTTCTCTGATTTTTGAAAAACTTTGCTTGACTCTCCTTTTTGTGTAGTTGAAGATTCAACAAACACAATTGGCTTGACAGTAGAAGTAGTTTTGACTTTTAGGTTTGATTTAGAAACAGTCTTTTGTTTAGCCATTGAATTCCCCGCAGATTTTACTTCAGATTTTGATTTCTAAAAAACTGGACTCTTCTTTTCAACAGACTTTGCCTTTTGATGACCAATCATCCTTAGAATATCATCTGAATATTCTAAATCAGTAATGTCCTCAATTATAGGAGCATCATTGTCAACAAATTCACTCTCATGATCAGATTCACTCTCCTTTAATGAAATAGGATCAATTTCTAAATCCGGTTCAAGTTGTGGTCTTGGTGCAAAACTAAAAGGAGGTGGAACAGAATGAAAACCAATCCCAGAATTATCACGAGATCTTTGCATAGCCGCAAAATGATCAATGACAAATGCGGAATTCTGATAATTCTCAAGCTTGGCTTTGTTCAACTCAGCTTCAGCTTTTGCAGCCGAGAACTCAACTTTCAACTTCTGAACTGAATCCAGATGCACAGAAACAGCGTGGTTATTCTGTAAAACCTTGATTTTTAAATCTTCGTTCTCTTTATTAAGATCAATTATCTTCTTATCAAACGCCTTTTCTTTTGAAATCAATTTCTTGTTTGCTTCTGTGCATACTCGTAGATCAGAAGTCAACTGTGAGTTCAGCTCTTTGAGTCTATCTATCATCTCATACAAATCACTCTGTACCTCAGTCATCTCATCAATCTTCTCCTTTCCTTTTCCTGATTCTTCTTCCAAAGAAGCCATGAAAGCACCCATAAGATCATCATACTTAACCCCCCAGTCATAGCCCTCATCAGCTTGACTAACCAGCGCTTTAGAAGATGATTCTTCAGATTTCTCTTTCTTTTTCTGATAATCTTCCTTAGGCTTGAATGGATTCAGATTACCTTGCTTCTTGGGATTTTTGCACTCTCTTGCAAAATGACCATGTTCACCACAGTTATAACACTGTGTAGATTTTGGATTAAATCCAAACTTTGTGTTCCGGTCAAAAGTGAATTTCTTCCCGGTTTTCTTCTCATATCTATTAATTCTGCGAATAACACTCGCCAATGCCCACTGCGTATCTATCAACTCCATCTCATCCTCATCAATTTGTGCATAATCTTCAAAAGTCAGATTTGCATTTCCGATTCTCCCAGCCACCTGCTCATCATAAGCACTCACGACACATGACAAAATAGACATATGATCTTTAACAGCTTCAACTGTCACTTTTCCTAAATTTGTTGTGTTAAGCTGAACTGGAGGTGGTGTAGACTCAGACTTTTTCTCATTGACATGACAATGTGAGCTAGAACTTGTAGGCACTGAAGAACTCTGAGTAGATTCAGAAGTTCTAGACACAAAAGCAGTCTGTATCTTCGCAGATGCAGCAGGAGGTGTAGCAACTGAACCACCATACAAATAAGGGTCTTGAGTAACATTTACCCGTCTTGCTTTACGTTTGTCCTTCATTTCTTGTTCCTCCAGTTTCTGAATAAACTCTACCAATGTCAATCCAGGTAGGTTTTCTCTCAAAATGAGCACCAAAGAGTTCCATTTGTCAGGTAATGCATCAGCCAAACAGTCTATCTTCTCATCCTCTGAATACTCAATACCATATTTTCTCACTTCAGTTTACAAGTCTCTGTATCTGGTAATTAAAGCATCCAAAGTTTCATTTCCTATGATATTTAAATTTTCAAACTTCTTTCTGATGTCAGTAGCCTTCATTTTCTTCAGATTGGTATTTCCTTCAACTCTTGCCTTTAATGCATTCCAAAGACTGTAAGCCGTCTTGTGTTCATCAAATTGATGCAAAATTTGATTGGGAATAGCTTGACTCAATAACCAATACGCTTTCTTCTCTAAGTCATACTTTTTCCTTTAATCTACATCCAATCTTTCCAAGAGTTGAAACAAATCAGTACCAACTACTCTTGGTCTCTCATAAGGAGATAAGATCCTTTCCCATAAATTTGTATCCGTGCCATTCAGATGAGTCTCAAATCGTCCTTTCCAACTGTCATAATCAGCTAAATCTAGTAGCTTTGGCACCTTGTTTGTACTTCCCACTTCCGTCTCACTGATTAAGATGCTTTGTAGTTTGGAGTTCTGACTTGCCATGGCTGCGTACATGTCAGACATAATTTTTAGATTTGAAAGCAGCGAACCTTTTAAGAATTTGCACTGGCCGAACCTTCAACGAACCTTAGCCGAACCTATAGACAAAAATTTGTCTTAGCCGAACCTTTGAACTTCACGAACCCTTGCACAGACGAACCAAATTCTGACGAACCCTGAAACTGGCGAACCTTGAACAAACGAACCTTCAACCAAAGTATATCTTACGAACCTTCCAACCAAGACGAACCTTTGTCAAAACTTGTTCACGAACCTCAGCGAACCTCTAACGAACTATCACCAAAATCTTGACGAACTATTTTGGCGAACCTTGCCGAACCTTCAGAGAACTATCAAACGAACTATCAGAAAAACCAGAAAAACCAGAAAAACCAGCGAACCTTTATCTTCACAAATCACAGGTTCGTCTCACGAACCTGTAGCGAAAAATTTGAAAATTTTGGGAGGGAAATCTACCAAAACTTCAGAAAATCTTTCCAAAACTTTACCAAAACACTTCTAATACTTTAATTGATGTAATTCAACAACAATTGATGATAAAACAGTTTCAAACACCAGAAAATCAATCAAGAAGAAAGTATAAAGTAGCCATTGATGAACTTCATATCTTCAATTCTTCAATTACTTGAAATCCTTGAATTTGTAGTGTAGAACTTCACCAAACGCTCTGATACCACTGTTGGTTTGGTGAAACCGATCAGGATCGAATAAGAAGTTCTACGAACTATTAACGATGTGCGGAATCCATTGTTAATATGTATAAAAGTCAAGATCACAAGCAATTTATCAAACAAATCTTGTATTTATCAACAAATGATTACAAGACTCACTCAGAATTACTGACTTCTCACACAGAGAGAATCAGCAGATCTATCCCAAAAGTTCTGTCAAAAGTTCTAAACACAACTACTATATATACTACAAACCAGCGAACCTTAGGTTCGTCAGCCGAACCCTAAGGTTCGCTGAACAAACCTTTAGGTTCGTTAGACGAACCATCTCAAGGTTATAGGTTCGCCGAACCTGCCTAGGTTCGTGGGCCAGACGAACCTTGGCAAACCTTAAACGAACCTTTACAAGAACAAAATAAATACAACTTTTGAATAGCAAACAATTACAAAAATGCACTAACAGTAACTTTCAAGGTTAGTAAACTAAGTTCATATGATAATCTATATTAAGTTGAAGGATTATTAAATAACTATGAGTGGCAAAGAAACTTAAGATCAACAAGTTAAAGATAAGGAGGCCCAGGTCACAACATTAAGTGTATGGGTTGATAGTGATATCAAAACTCAACACTTGACAAACTCATAACGATGGTATTCAATGGGATTATTCAAAGTGAATAACCTTAGTTGATGATCAATTCGAAGATGTGAACAAAAGATTAAGTAAACATATAAGAACATAGGTTATACTTCATTAAAGTTAACCTAAGTTAAACTTCATGTTTCATGATATAAACATATATTTTGTTAAAAATGTATTACTTAGTTGTATAAAGAGAAGTTATAAGATTAAACTTACTATTTTTAGCAAAATAAAATAATGTTTTATAAAAATAAGTTAACATTCTTTTGAATTGAAAAATTTTATAACCAACTTTTTTTATAAGCAGGTTTCCCGTTTTTCGTTATTCCTTAAAACCTTAAGGGGGATCCGAAGGTTAATTCATAGTTTCCCCTTTTGGTTCTTTTACAATACCTTATTAGGAATCTTATGGTAAATTCACGGATTCCCCTTTTTGGTGTTTATTATTGTCTTATGGGATCCCAGTTCAACATTTTTCCGTTTTTGGTTTTTCTTTAAAACCTTGCGGGGGATCCTCAGGTTAATTCATGTGTTCCCTCTTTTGGCCCTTGTACAATACCTTTTAGGGGAACTTCTTTAAACCTAACTTTGAGCTTCTAAGTTGGTCTTCATTTATGTTGGGTAAGGATGTAATATGTCCAATAGGATAAGGATAGACTTAAACACTTAGTAACTAATCATAGTAACCCACTAGTAAAATACTAGGACACTTATTCACACACTGGTGATTTAAAACACAATAACAATAACTATAAACACTTATAGTATTCAAATCATAATAAATCAACTCAGGTGCTGAAGATATTTCTATTACCACAAACGAGCGAGCACGTTTCTAAGTTATTCAAGTGGTCTACAACACAAGTGAGTTCATTGCCCCTTTTCTAAACATTTTGTTTTACAAACACGGGGCTGAGAAGCAAGCGTAAATTATTTTCCCTAGAATATATTTTACTTAAATGCTTTTACTTCATATATGTTTTACATGTATAACTGTTATCCTAGATTATGTCTAGGTAAACTTATTTCAGGTTTCGAAAAGAATTATTTACTTATTATAAATAGATAATTATTTCATTTCAAAGAACTAAAGTTCCAATTCAAAGAACTATTTTCAATGGTCTATTTTCAAAGAAATAAAGAACTAATTCAAAGAATTGTTTTCAACGATCTATTTTCAAACAACTAAAGATCTATTTCGAAGGACTGTTTTCAACGATCTATTTTCAAAGAAATAAAGAACTAATTCAAAGAATTGTTTTCAACGATCTATTTTCAAACAACTAAAGATCTATTTCGAAGGACTGTTTTCAACGATCTATTTTCAAAGAACTAAAGATCTATTTCGAAGGACTGTTTTCAATGATCTATTTTCAAAGAACTAAAGATCTATTTCGAATGATTGTTTTCAACGATATATATTCAGAGGATTATCTAGGAAATATTCAAGAGAGCATGTGCCAAAGAACTAACGATCTATACGAACGAGAACGAACAAGGACAATCTAGAACGAACTATAAAATCCTATAATTCATGAAGTCCTAGCTAGACTGACTGATTATAGGTCGCATGTGTGATGATATTTTACAGATTTCCTCAACTACTAAGAACCTTGATTGCTAGACTAGTCTACTCGAGTTGACCAAGGCCCAATCATTAGGACTCAGTTTTATTTTAAATGTTTATCTATTCATTTATTTAAGAATTTTATTTATTCATTCAAAACATTTGCCATGGTTTTGTGTGTGTGTGTGACGGAATTTACAGAACAAAAGGAAACTTGGGTGACGGAACAAACGGAACAATTGTGACGGAACTTACGGAACAAGTGTATGGTTTAGGATGAAACGCTTAATTATCATCAACAACAATATGTTTTGTGGTTCGGTATGTGGTGGGCTTGCGGCTTGGCTGGCGGTAAGCTTGACCCTACGTATGCCCTATATATTAGCATACTTGACTATATAGCATAGGTGGTTGTTGGTGAGGTTAAGGTTGTCATCCAGTCAGGTTGGTCAAATTTCATTTTCAATAACCAAACTATATGAACTCACCAACCATGTGTTGACTTTTGTTTTCTTGCATGACTTCTCAGGTGGCGAACAGGTTAACTAAGAAGTTCGTGCTTTTGACTAGGATGCCCAGATAGAGGACCTAGTATTTTTGGACGTGCATATTTTGAAATCATTATACACATTATTTTGTATATCTTGTGCAGATACAAGATAGAAAATTTTTGATGTTGATAGTAGATTTACATTGTTAAATTATGAACGATACTGATATAATTTAACTTTGTAATTCTATTTCATTTAGTGCTTTCTCAATTTATATCATGTGCAATGCAAACAATCTGATCGTTCCGATTTTCACCCGATATCGCGCCCCGAGACCTTTCCACCCGACGGGAAAGTCGATCCAGCCCGTTGGCTCGGGGTGTGACAATATTCAAAATTGAACACCGAGTGACATATTAGAATCTTTTATTTTGTTAGGTATTGATATGATACGCTTTGGCCTATAAGTGATTGTACTCTCATCAGAAGTCCTTAGAAAAGCTAGACAGATCCCACAGTACCTCGGGGATTTATGCGAATGGCTTTCCTAGACATGAATTCTAACTATCGGTACTACACTGTTCCAGTTACTAGAGATGTTCAAAATATCTAAAACTCAAAAAAATCCGAAATCTGAATCGTATCCAAAACCCGAAAAATCTCATCCGAAATCTAATTTGAGTTTTTCGGGTCAAATAATATGATTTTAGATTCAAGTGGGGTCGGATTTCGGATAGTCAAAAACTAATTTTTTGGGCCGGATATTCGAATAAACCCAGTTTATCCGGGTTGTTTGGGTTATTCGGATGTAAAAATCACAGTTTTTCGGGTTTTTCGGGTCGGGTTTCGGATAGACCAAAAAAATTTTCAATTCCGAATAACCTAATTCGAATAACCCGAATAACTCGTTATCCAGCTCGATGAACACCCTTACCAGTTACTACATATCCACCCCATTCTAACGAGATCTTACACCAGCAAACAACATCAAATAGCTCCTATATTGTGCGGAATCTAGAATGGAAGATGAAACAAGTATTTCGCATATATAAAGTTGTGAACTTTTCAAGGAGTGTTCAGTACGTCTAGAAGCACTGCGTTGGGATCCGAACCCAGACAAGTATATTATGCGTCTATTTATACTAGTCTAGGAGTATACGGAGTGCAAAGTACACGAAATAGTAAAGTACACGAAAACTAATGTACACGAACTGCAAGGTACAGGAACATGAGCTTGGATCTAGGCTTGATTTTGTTAGTCTTCATTTTTAACTTGGCCTTATAAACTCCCCCTAAACTTATGAAATCAATCAATATGAAGTGTCTTCTTGAAAGACCCAGCACCGACATACAAGTTGTGAGAAAAAATGCCAAAGCAACTACCTTCGTGAAAGGTTTAGCCTACAGGCCGTATCCACGAGCCACTCTGATAGGTTATGAAATAATATGGTCATGTCAGTCCTGCCAAACTTGAGCAAATCCGTCGGGTCTAGAATTGTCACACCCCCACCTCTCGTCACCTGTTGATGATGTCACTGAAATGGTTGCGGAAGCATAGTGGTGATTTCTCAGAGATGAGGTGTGACTTACTTGATCCGGTATCACAACACACAGATTAACTTAACGTAAATGCATACCAAGGGTTTCGTAATCACAACCAAACTTAAAATTTACAAACTGTTTTGATTATACAATCCGACTTATTTAATTACAAGTGTTTGAAAGTGCAGCCTCACCGATGGTCACTGTCTCCCTGCAAAAGTTTTAAGTTTAAAAAGATCAGCACAAAGCTGGTGAGTTCGTAAATTTCAAGTTAAACCATATGATAAGATATGCAAATTATCAAGATATACAGTTCAAGATAACCATAGGACCCGTATCTAGTTCCTTTCGAACTACTCCGTTCTGTTCTATAAAGATACTATCCGTCGGTAGATATCTTAGTGCCTCATTGTCTTAATGTCTATCACCACATTAAGAAGTTTTGGAAAACAAGTAACAAACATTTAAACCAAGGGGAGTTGCAAGCTCCCAACAAACGGGTTGTCAGCCGATAGTACTATCAATCTTCCCCGTTCGGCCACACATGGATTCACTAGATACAGATCAAGGAACGAGGACATTTAAGTTCTGTGATAGTGTTCTGTTCTACTGGCAAAATCCCATGAAATCCACAAGTTCTCAACAAATCACATGTAATCACACAGATAACAGTGATACATATCATATGATCAAGAAAAGTTCCACAGTAGTACCTCGGTGCTTATAAAACATTAAAAGAAAAGGGGTTGTACGAAACTCACCTAAAGTCACAAGAGTAATGAAATCACACGCAGAATGATACTGGTAGCTAAATTCTGCATTAGTTCATGTTTAATAAATTATTTATGTTTTAACCTACTGATTAGATCTTTCTGAACGCTCAATGTCAAAGACATTGCAGTGAAAGTCATCAAACCGATATTAGATGCTTAATTAATTATTTTAGTGTCATATCATACAATGTATGACAATGTAGGAACCTATACTGATTCAGGTTCCTAATACATGGTTGATGACACGTTTGATTAATCAGAATAATTTCAAATTAACCAAATACGTACTGTTGTTGATTATAGTGCTGAAACAGTTTCTAGATGGATTTATGGCTTAGGAACGATCAATCCTTGTTATTGATTACCCAAATATCATGAAATATCATAATATGACATTGGAATAGGTTTAATAACCATTTTTAACGTACTAATCTGACTGTTATCATAAACATCAGATAATCATTCCAATGAGTATGTTAATAATTGTGATTAGTTTGAAACACTTGGATTTAACCTTGCATTTCAAAGATTAATCAAACTAATCACATACATTGTCACAATCAAATGACTTAAACCATTATAACCATTGTTATAGTATCATGAAAATCGGGCGTTACAACGAATCAAAATAAGGATTTACCCATTAACACATCAAGTTCTTCATTTATAATCATTCCTAGCCATCATCTAGGCAATAATAAACAACCCTAACTATACCATTACGTTCAAAAACAAGATCTAATCAACCATTATCAAACTAGTAGGTTAAAATGAATCGTTACCCGATCTGACGGATTTCTAGTTGCAAAACAACAATCGGAAGTTGTAGAAACGTTCTTTGGTGCGATCCGTCGGTTTAGAAGACTTCAAGATTGAGTTTACATGGTTTAAAGATCAATATTTTCGTCTGGTAGGTGTCGGAGCTTGAGAAAGAAGAACATATATTTTTGCATGAAATCTGATGAATTAAGCTGATCTGCCCAGCCGCCTTATTCCAGGCGTACCGCCTAGCAGGGCGAGTTCACTCTAGGTGACCACGAAGAGTCACAGACCTCTAATATTTTGGGTAACGAGCGCATCGCCTAGCGTGGCACGCTGGTTCCAGGCGTAGCGCGCGAATTGCAAGTTTCAGATATTTCCTTGTGTCACACCCTAAGCCGGCGGGGTAGGATCGGAGTCCCCGTCCGGCGGAAGGTTCCTGGGGCATGATATTGTGGGTGATAATCTAGATGATCAGATTGTTTACATAGCATCAATGTTTAAGAATAACTAAAGCACAATCAAATGATAACTAGGATTAGAAAGTTAAATTACAATATCAAAGTTCAGAAATTTAACTAAGTAAACCTAACAAAAGAATCAAATGGTTATATCTTGTATAAGTACAAGATATCAAAAGTAATGTGTATCATCAACAAAAGATGTGCTTCCCAAAAGTCTACTAGGTCCTCTATCTGGGCAGCCTAGTCTGCAAATCCTGAAGCCTTAGCTTATACATGTTCTTCATCTGAGAATGCATGTAAGAAAACAACGTCAACACAATGGTTGGTGAGTACATAAGGTTTATAAGTTTAAAATAGTTTTAACAAACCTCCTTCGGTAAAACCTTAACCTCATTAACTCCACATGTAATATCCAAATCGGCATGCTTATATATAGGGCATACCCCTGAGTCGAGCCTACAACCCGCCCAGACGCCATCCCACCACATACTAATCCGGATATTACACTGTTGTTAATAATAATTAAGAATTTTACTGTCACACCCCTGCGCCGCGTGCGGAATCCACGGCGCGGTGACGTATGAACAGTTGATTCATGCACAAGTATTGAATAAGAACAACCACAATGGATTACTATGTTTCATAATGTTAAGACAATTGTTTAGTTACAGACAACTATCTACCAAAATAAAGACAACTATAGACCCAAAATATAGTTACAAAAGAAGACTTCAAACAAGACAATCAAACAATTAGGATTTAGTGAGTTTCTATTCCATCCTAGCATGTTTCTTCATCTTGTTCTATCTTAGAATGGTCTCCTTAGTTGTCCCTGAGAATGTCTTAAACCTGATTACCTGAAACACGTGAAAAGTAACTGTCAACTACAGACGTAGTTGGTGAGAACAATAGGTTTAAACATTTGTAAACATGAGTTATATGATATAAGACATAGGTAAGTTAAAGCATCATAAGATTCACACGGATGAGTTGCAACCCAAACTAACATCAAGTAAGAAAAATGAGTGTAAACAGTCCAATCACTGTTCGCACGAAAGCCAATAATATCAAGTCCCAAACCACGTTTGGAGTTAGATAATACGTCAGCAGTTTTGATAACCATATGACACCAGACCTGCAGTTGGCTTTTAAAAGCAAATTTAAAAGCCAACTCCATCCTGGATAAGAAAACAATGACACCAGACCTGCAGTTAGCTTTTAAAACAAATTTAAAAGCTAACTCCATCCTGGATAAGAAACAATGTGTCCGCTTTCCCTTGTTGTGATCACCCAGTACTAACGCTAATGAATATGATACTTGATGGGTATATAAGTTTGTTTACAACAATGGACACCATGTTTATGAATCTTACTTTAACCGGATGTGTTAATGTCTTATTGAAAACCTGGATTTAACTCCACGAGTTGAATCCTTTGTTTATGTAACATGAAATGAATCTCTTGATTTGAATACCATGATGTGAACAACTTGACTTGAAAACCATGTTTTGAAACCAATGAATTTGAGTACCATATTGTGAACCACTTGTTTTGAATACCATGATGTGATGACCTTGTGTAACAACAAGGTTTATAACAAAAGAAGAGTTTATGAAACCATTTATATAAAAACACTTAACCTTTAAAAGAACATTTGAATGAAACTATTATAAAACATTTCAAAGAAACAATTTATAAATCCTTTTTATTAATAAAAGTTTAACAGTGAATAATTTCCTTTAAAATAGTTGACAGTTCCTTAAACAGTTGAAGAATCCCTTGGATTCATAAGATAAACTTGTAATGCTTATGAATACACATAAACTGTGCCATGAAACAAGATTGAAATAGCGGTTTTGATCACGTGTTCCACCCCAAAACAGTTATAAAACAGTAAAAGAGGGGCTAAAGTTCTCACCTGTCTGCAGTAGACTCTGAACTAAACAGTTAGCAAGTAGCAAACAGGACTTCTAATTGTTTCCTATAACATTGTAATCATACATAAGATATAGGATTTATAATTGTATAACTTTGATTCATTGATTGACTTGTGTTCTCATGATTTGATTGTTGTGAAAACTTGAATGTTATGCTTTGAGTCATTTGATTGATCATGGGTCCAAGAAACTTATGAAATGCTCTTTGATGCATAATTCTTATGCATAAATGATATTTGTTTGATAATTTGATAACCATTGATTAATCATGACTTATGAAAAGGTGTTCCAATTGTTTTAAGTCTTGAGATTGTGATTTGATGCTATGATTAGTTTAAGTTGTACTTAAACCAACTAAGATCAAATTACAATTACTTTGCATTATGACCAACAAAAAGGTCCTACGTCCATGAAAGTCATCATGGACTTAGACAAAGACCATGGCCATTTAAAATGATAATGATCCAATTGAAGGTGATGTTGGGCCTATTGCATGTGACGTTGCCCAACAACTTGTATATAGGCCTCATAACGCGCTCACGCTAATATCGAGCTAATTGATATCATAATGAGTCGTATGGCTTGGATTGGGCCTAAAGGATTTGAGTTGGGCTAAGAAATGCTTAAGTAGACCATTAAGGTTTCCAAAGTGACATTGGGCCAATTAAAGATCTTAATGGGCCAAACCATCTCAATTGTGTTTGAATTAAGTTCATGGGCCAAATTGCTAATGGACTTGGGCCGGTTGAAACCTGTTTGGGCCGAAGTTGTTTATGGATTACCACTTGGGCAGCGAACCCTTTAGGTTCTCTGGCCTAAGGTTCGTTGCATGCTACTCAAGGAGGGTTCGTGAAGTGATCTACAGGCAGGGTTCGTCAGCCTATACATGGTTCGGCTACTTCACTAAGGTTTCAATGACAATCATGGTTCGTCTGAGATGAGTCTAGGGTTCGTGCATGGAAAATCCGAGGATGGTTCGTGAGGTAACTGGTTCAACAAAGGTTCGGCCTTAAATTAGTGTCAAAGATGGTTCGCGACATGGCAGAAGGCTCGGCTGGTCTCGGCAACAGCATGAGATGGTTCGTCTAAGCTAGGAGGGTTCGTGGTCTTAGGATGGTTCGTCGACAGCATGAAGGCTCGTGAGGACCCCTAGGGTTCGGCTGATAACACCACGAACCATGCAGGGTTCGTGAATCCTCATTAGGGTTCGGCCGGCTGAGGATGAAGGTTTGGTTGGTGATGCCACGAACCATGCAAAGGTTCGTGGGTTCCTTAGGGTTCGGCCATACTCAAACGAACCATGACAAGGTTCGTGCCTCAACATGAGGGTTCGGCAGCCACACCACCCAGCGAACCTGTGAACATGCGACCACCACTCTCCTCAAACCATGGATCTAGACCTCGATCTAAGTTGTAGTGACTTCGTGGAGGTTCGTTGTATGTGCGAATACAAGGTGGTGAAGTAAAAACCGTTTTGGAGTCGGGTTTGAGCAAAACACGCAAACAACCAAATGAAAACCCTATTTCCCGAATCTTTCCAAGGCTCATACCTCGTTTTTTGCTGGATGGATCTGAGATATTCTTGTACTTTCGTGTAGAGAACGTTGAGAGCTTCGCTTGGGTTCGAGAATCACCGAAATCCGTCGAGAAACGAGCGAGATATTCACGTTTGAAGGTCGGTTTTCTAGAGAGAGAGAGGGTGAACGGTTTTGTAGTGAGAGAAAGGATTGTTGAGGAATTAAATGAGGTTTTAAGCCTTGTTCAAGGCTTTTATAGTCCGGGTAGTATCCGGGTTCGTTTCGGTTGCTCGGTTCGCGTTTCCGAAACGTAACGCGTATTTTACGCGGTTTTAAAGTAAAATAGATATTAAACTCAATAAAATGATGAGTTTCAAAATTGTAAAATATAAAAATAATTATTCCAATTATTTTACTCTTCGTGCATTGTCAGATCGTTAAAACATTCGAAATTACGTGTATACCCGCAATCGCGTACGTTTTCCGATCGTATTAATTATTTAAAGTCGTTTAATCGTAATTATAAGTTCAACATTCGTACTATTATGGATCGTCACCCATAACTATACTCAGTCTCGCTTACAGATTACGATCTTTGTTGAATTACTTAATTGTTATACTATTCGTCTCAACACTACGCACTAACACTAACCTGTTGCACCGAACGCAGTATATGTATAGGGCTCACTCTCGCTGCCCACCACTGTTTCGATATAACAAGTTACTGTTCTTGCTTAGTGAAATCGACTGTAAATAAATAATACATACTTGTTTTCTGATTACTAAGATCCTGTAACACACAAGCACACATTTTGAACATACGAATCACATTGATGAACTGAACCATGAATAGACACTGTTCTAACACTGTTTACAACTACATGACTATATGCACAAATGTTACAGTCTCCCCTAGTTAAGGGAATTTCGTCCCGAAATTAACTAGCCGAAGGTACTGTAAAAAGATGAGGGTACTTAAGCTTCATCTGGTCTTCACGTTCCCAGGTGAACTCAGCACCGCGTTTGCCCTCCCATCGCACTTTCACGATCGGGATACGGCTGCGTTTAAGTTTCTTGACCCCATGATCCATGATTTCAACCGGATGTTCTATGAATTGCATGTTGTTCTGAATCTGAATGTCTTCCAGTGGAATCTGAACATCATGATCCGCTAAGCATTTCTTAAGATTTGATACATGAAAAGTATCATGAACATTGCTTAGCTCCACTGGAAGTTTGAGTTTGTAGGCTACGGGACCAATCCGTTCCAGGATCTCAAAAGGTCCAACGTACCTTGGTGCAAGTTTCCCTTTCTTCCCGAATCGGACAACGCCTTTCCAGGGAGAAACTTTGAGTAAGACTCGGTCACCGACTTGGAACTCAAGCGGTTTCCGACGTCGATCAGCATAACTCTTCTGCCGATCTCGTGCGGCCTTAAGCCGTGACTGAATGATTGTGATCTTGTCTGATGTTTCCTGAATGAGTTCTGGTCCTACGACCTGTGAGTCACCAATCTCGGTCCAACAGACCGGTGATCGGCACTTTCTACCATATAGAGCTTCGAATGGTGCACATTGAATGCTCGTATGATAGCTATTGTTATATGAAAACTCAATGAGTGGGAGATGAGTGTCCCAACTTCCACCGAAGTCAATGACACAAGAACGGAGCATGTCCTCAAGTGTTTGGATAGTCCTCTCACTTTGGCCGTCGGTTTGGGGATGATACGCCGTGCTAAGATTAACACGCGTTCCCAAAGCCTTTTGCAATGATTGCCAAAAGCGAGAAGTGAAGCGACTATCACGATCAGATATGATTGATGTTGGAGTACCATGACGTGCAATGATTTCGTTGATGTACAATGTGGATAACTTCTCCATCTTGTAATCCTCTCGGATTGGGAGAAAATGAGCAGATTTGGTGAGTCGATCAACGATCACCCAAATGAATCGAAACCTCTCGGAGTTCTCGGCAACTTTGTTATGAAATCCATGGAAATTTGTTCCCATTTCCATTGAGGAATTTCAGGTTGCTGCAGAAGTCCCGAAGGCTTTTGATGTTCTGCTTTGACCTTTGAACAAGTAAGACATTTTCCCACGTACAGTGCTATGTCTTTCTTCATTCCCGGCCACCAGTAAGATGTCCTCAAGTCCTGATACATCTTGTCGGCTCCAGGATGAACTGAGTATCGCGACTTATGAGCCTCATCACAGATGAGTGTGCGCAATTCTTCAGACTTTGGAATCCAAATGCGGCCGTTGAGATATAACAACCCATCAGCTCGAGGTTCTAGTTTCTTCTCAATACCACAATCCAAGTCTGTCTTGAGTTGATTATCTGTTACTACTTGTTGTTGTGCAATACGAATCAAGTCTTTCAAGTTTGGCTGTGTGTTGATCTCCATGGCTCTTACACGAATCGGTTTGACTGGTTCCTTGCGACTAAGAGCATCCGCCACCACATTGGCTTTACCCGGATGGTAACGAATCTCGCAGTCGTAATCAGTTAGAAGCTCAACCCAACGTCGTTGTCTCATGTTGAGTTCTTTCTGATTGAGAATGTGTTGAAGGCTCTTGTGGTCTGTATAGATAACACATTTAGTACCATACAGGTAGTGTCTCCAAATCTTCAATGCAAAGACCACAGCCCCTAACTCAAGGTCATGAGTAGTGTAATTCTTCTCGTGAACCTTAAGTTGTCTTGAAGCATAAGCAATGACCTTGTCCCGTTGCATAAGTACACAACCGAGACCAAGGTTTGAAGCATCACAGTAGACAATGAAATCATCACTGCCTTCTGGAAGACTAAGGATAGGGGAATTGCATAACTTCTGTTTAAGAAGTTGAAATGCATCTTCCTGTTTCTGTCCCCATATAAACGCTTGACTTTTCTGAGTTAATGTGGTAAGTGGCAAGGCTATCTTAGAGAAGTTTGCAATGAATCTTCTGTAATAACCTGCCAAACCCAGAAATGAACGAATCTCTGTTGGAGTAGATGGAGTAGTCCAGTTCTTAATCGCCTCAATCTTGGCTGGATCTACATGAATTCCATCTTTGTTTATGACATGTCCTAAGAAGTGAACCTCCTTTAGCCAAAATTCACACTTTGAGAATTTAGCATAAAGTTGTTCCTTTCTTAGTAGTTCCAAGACTTTCTTCAAATGATCCTCATGTTCTCGTTCTGACTTGGAATAAATCAGTATATCATCAATAAAGACGATAACAAACTGATCCAAGTAAGGCCTACAGACTCGATTCATCAAGTCCATGAACACTGCAGGTGCATTGGTCAGCCCAAATGGCATAACCACAAACTCATAGTGTCCATATCGAGTCCTAAAGGCAGTCTTTGGTATATCCTCATCATTTACTCTTAACTGATGATACCCAGATCGTAAATCAATCTTAGAGAAACAAGTTGCTCCCTGTAATTGATCAAACAAATCATCGATCCTAGGTAGAGGATATCTATTCTTGATTGTTAACTTGTTCAGCTCACGATAATCTATGCACATGCGAAATGAACCGTCTTTCTTCTTGACAAATAGAACCGGAGCTCCCCATGGAGAGAAACTCGGTCTTATGAAACCTTTGTCTAAAAGTTCTTGAAGCTGACTAGACAGTTCTTGCATCTCAGACGGTGCTAATCGATACGGTGACTTCGCCACTGGGTTTGCTCCAGGGACGAGATCAATTCTAAACTCCACTTGTCGGACTGGTGGTAGTCCAGGCAAGTCTTCTGGAAATACATCTGGATATTCTTTGATAACTGGAACATCTCCAACTGCTTTCTTTTCAGGTTTCTTTTCCACTACATGAGCTAGGAAAGCATAATATTTCTTCTTCAAGTACTTTCTCGCCTTGATGCACGATACAATCTTCAATCCGCGGCAGGGTTTCTCACCGTAGACTATCATCGTTTCGCCGGACGGTAGGGGAATTCGAATGAGCTTTTCCGAGCATACGATCTCAGCATTATTCTTAGATAACCAATCCATTCCTACCACTACTTCAAAGCTTCCGAGGGTCATAGGGATAAGATCGATGGTAAAGAGATGGTCATTTAGTCTTAGCTCACAAGCATGAATGATGGAATCTACAACTATAGTCTTACCATTCGCTACTTCTACAGTATAGGGAGCAGTAAGTGTGGATAGTTGCATATTAAGCAAAGAAGCAGTATGAGCAGAGATAAAACTTTTATCAGCACCAGTATCAAATATGATAGGAACATAGTGATCATTGATAAGAAATGTACCCGTGATGACTGCCGGCTCTTCACGTGCTTCAGCAGTTCCAATCACAAAAGCACGAGCAGCAGCAGTATTGTTGTTGAGTTTTGGACACTGGTTTCTGAAGTGCCCCTCTGCCCCACAATTATAACAAGCTCTTCCACCTGTAGCAGCAGAAGTTGTGGCAGCAGTTGTTGCAGCAATAAGATGAGCAGATCGACAAGTCGCTGCAAAGTGTCCCATACGCCCACACTTGTGACACTTCTTGCATGGAGTACTAGGCAGATGATGATACTGGCATTTGGTGCAGAGTGGAAACGGGCCAGTGTACTGCTTTCTGACATTAGCGGGTTGTGGCATAGCAGTGAGGGGAGTAGCATGAGTAGGTGCAGCCGCAGTCAATGCTGCAAAGTTCTTGATCGTCTTCTGTTTCTTCTTCTTATGATGGTGCTGTTCAGGCTTCTTGCCTTCCTCAATCTGTGCTCTTTTAAATCCCTTTCGGGTGAGCACTCCCGATTTAACATACTCCTCGGTCAGAGTAGCACCGAGTTGAATTGCGGCTTCCAAGGTAGTGGGGTTGTTCCCCATAACAGTTCCTCTAACAACTAAAGGCAAGCCTTCGATGTATTTCTCTATCCTGCGGGATAGAGGAGTAACCAAATGTGGTACCAAAATGCACAACTCATGGAATCGAGTTGTATACTTTGCGTTCTCTCCACTGTCTTGCACCAGATTCCACATCTCCACTTCCAATTTCTTCAGTTCATGACGTGGACAAAACTTTTCCACAAGTAAGTTCTTGAATCCGTCCCATGGTAAAGCTAGAGCGACTTCACGTCCTCTGGTGTTCTTCTCAGAATTCCACCAGGTGAGCGCGCCTTTGTGAAAAGCGCTTGAGGCCATCTTGACCTTCAGATTCTCAGGACATCCAGTGAAGTCGAGAATGTCTTCAATGCTTTCCAGCCATTGCAGTAGGCCGGTAGCTCCTTCGGTACCAGAGTACTTAGGAGGCTTAGCATCGTTGAACTGCTTGAAAGTAAAGTTAGCAGTTCTAGCGTTTGTGGCATTTGAGTTGTGTGCAGAATCACCGGTACTTCCCCGAAGATTCTGGGTAATATCAGTGACCATACCCGGGATCACATCCCTCATGTGAACAGCGATAGCTCGAGCAATCTTGTTAATTTCATCATCATTACCGCTTGTCGAACCCCCAGCATTTGGGTCTCGTCGAGGAGGCATTCTACGAATAGAAGCCACAAGCGGGTCAGTAATGAGAATGGATACAATTGAATTTTCATGATAAGGTCAGTAATATATCCATACTACTAGTATTATCATTCAATTGTAATATGATCCAGTACACGTATAAGTTATCAACTTATTTGTATACTTATCATGTGAATATGTACGATGTCTCATGATCTCTCCACCAAACCTACACACTGACACTTTCCCGATATACCGAAAATAGCTTATATATAGGGCTCACTCTCGCTGCCCACCACCGTTTCGGTATACCACGATCATGCCCTTGCTAGCATTTGGCAACACGTTTGTACTGATTTCCATGTGTTTTCCATTGATTAAGAATTCCATGATCTTTGATCAACTTGAACTATGATTGATTCCATGATTGAACTATGATTATGTTATGCGTGCACCTACTAACAGTTGTTAACATGTAGAACTAAGTCATACGTGTGTTCTACACTTTCCTGTTAACCTATGTCAGTAAGTACCAATGATGTAATCACTTAAGAATTTCACTTAAGGTTTACATTTACAGAATGTTCACAACTTGATTGATTCACCATAATGGTTGGTTCATCCAAGTTTGAATTTGCACTATGATTTGATTCACCAATGATTGTTTCCCAAATGTTTGTATCCCATATGTTTGACTAATGATCCATGTGTCCAGTTGATCCCGAATCCTCACTCCAAATACAAACGCCGGATTCCCCCTAACATACTGAAATAAGCTTATATATAGGGTAAGCTCTCACCGACCCACCACTTACCTCAACACGTCAGCGTTAATCCGTCGTCTATATTTGGGGCTAAGATTCCAACTGTTGATTGATTATGATTGTCTCATGATTGCCTCTTGTTCTGTGACTATGATAATGATTATGTAAACCATGGTTCTTAATTTACTCGAAATTAAAACCTTAGGTTTTAGCATGTGTGTCCTAGGTTAATTTAACCTAGGTCCTCAATACCTACAGTATCGAGTATAATGATCTCTTGTGAGAACTTCAACTAAAGAATACTGTTACACAGATTCTAAGTTATAAAGTTCCTATGATAATGAACACCTGATAATGATAACAATGATAACAATGACAAGGATTTCAAATCAAGACTCTAAATTAATAGATCTTGACATTTGAATTCCTATAATGAATATGACAAGGATTTCAAATCAAAGATAACAATCTTTGCCTCTAAATCCCATAATGAATATGACAAGGATCTTAGATCAAAGATACTAAATTAATAGATCTTTGCCTCTAAATCCCATAATGAATATGACAAGGATCTTAGATCAAAGATACTAAATTGATAGATCTTTGCCTCTAAATCCCATAATGAATATGACAAGGATCTTAGATCAAAGATACTAAATTAATAGATCTTTGCCTCTAAACCCATAATGAATATGACAAGAAATTCATATCAAAGATACTGAAACTACAGATCTTTGCCTCTGAATTTCTATAATGATCTCTGTGTGAGAATTTCAGATCAAGGATACTAAGAATACAGATCCTTGCCTCTGAAATCCTTAAATGCATATGTGTGAGAATTTAATTCGGTTTCTAAAATTATAGAAGTCCGATTCAAATTCTTTGACTTGATATCTAATCTTAGTAAAATGTCCTAAGATCTTTCAAGCTTAATGTAGACTTAATGCTTACTTAAGTTACTTAGATCCTAAGTATCCTCAAGCCTATAGCACTTAGTCCTATTGGGTAGCTTAGGTTATAGTCTAGGTCATTAAACATTGGGTTTTTCCTAGTTCTCTACAACCTTGGCTCTGATACCAACCTGTCACACCCCTGCGCCGCGTGCGGAATCCACGGCGCGGTGATATATGAACAGTTGATTCATGCACAAGTATTGAATAAGAACAACCACAATGGATTACTATGTTTCATAATGTTAAGACAATTGTTTAGTTACAGACAACTATCTACCAAAATAAAGACAACTATAGACCCAAAATATAGTTACAAAAGAAGACTTCAAACAAGACAATCAAACAATTAGGATTTAGTGAGTTTCTATTCCATCCTAGCATGTTTCTTCATCTTGTTCTATCTTAGAATGGTCTCCTTAGTTGTCCCTGAGAATGTCTTAAACCTGATTACCTGAAACACGTGAAAAGTAACTGTCAACTACAGACGTAGTTGGTGAGAACAATAGGTTTAAACATTTGTAAACATGAGTTATATGATATAAGACATAGGTAAGTTAAAGCATCATAAGATTCACACGGATGAGTTGCAACCCAAACTAACATCAAGTAAAAATGAGTGTAAACAGTCCAATCACTGTTCGCACGAAAGCCAATAATATCAAGTCCCAAACCACGTTTGGAGTTAGATAATACGTCAGCAGTTTTGATAACCATATGACACCAGACCTGCAGTTGGCTTTTAAAAGCAAATTTAAAAGCCAACTCCATCCTGGATAAGAAAACAATGACACCAGACCTGCAGTTAGCTTTTAAAACAAATTTAAAAGCTAACTCCATCCTGGATAAGAAACAATGTGTCCGCTTTCCCTTGTTGTGATCACCCAGTACTAACGCTAATGAATATGATACTTGATGGGTTTATAAGTTTGTTTACAACAATGGACACCATGTTTATGAATCTTACTTTAACCGGATGTGTTAATGTCTTATTGAAAACCTGGATTTAACTCCACGAGTTGAATCCTTTGTTTATGTAACATGAAATGAATCTCTTGATTTGAATACCATGATGTGAACAACTTGACTTGAAAACCATGTTTTGAAACCAATGAATTTGAGTACCATATTGTGAACCACTTGTTTTGAATACCATGATGTGATGACCTTGTGTAACAACAAGGTTTATAACAAAAGAAGAGTTTATGAAACCATTTATATAAAAACACTTAACCTTTAAAAGAACATTTGAATGAAACTATTATAAAACATTTCAAAGAAACAATTTATAAATCCTTTTTATTAATAAAAGTTTAACAGTGAATAATTTCCTTTAAAATAGTTGACAGTTCCTTAAACAGTTGAAGAATCCCTTGGATTCATAAGATAAACTTGTAATGCTTATGAATACACATAAACTGTGCCATGAAACAAGATTGAAATAGCGGTTTTGATCACGTGTTCCACCCCAAAACAGTTATAAAACAGTAAAAGAGGGGCTAAAGTTCTCACCTGTCTGCAGTAGACTCTGAACTAAACAGTTAGCAAGTAGCAAACAGGACTTCTAATTGTTTCCTATAACATTGTAATCATACATAAGATATAGGATTTATAATTGTATAACTTTGATTCATTGATTGACTTGTGTTCTCATGATTTGATTGTTGTGAAAACTTGAATGTTATGCTTTGAGTCATTTGATTGATCATGGGTCCAAGAAACTTATGAAATGCTCTTTGATGCATAATTCTTATGCATAAATGATATTTGTTTGATAATTTGATAACCATTGATTAATCATGACTTATGAAAAGGTGTTCCAATTGTTTTAAGTCTTGAGATTGTGATTTGATGCTATGATTAGTTTAAGTTGTACTTAAACCAACTAAGATCAAATTACAATTACTTTGCATTATGACCAACAAAAAGGTCCTACGTCCATGAAAGTCATCATGGACTTAGACAAAGACCATGGCCATTTAAAATGATAATGATCCAATTGAAGGTGATGTTGGGCCTATTGCATGTGACGTTGGCCCAACAACTTGTATATAGGCCTCATAACGCGCTCACGCTAATATCGAGCTAATTGATATCATAATGAGTCGTATGGCTTGGATTGGGCCTAAAGGATTTGAGTTGGGCTAAGAAATGCTTAAGTAGACCATTAAGGTTTCCAAAGTGACATTGGGCCAATTAAAGATCTTAATGGGCCAAACCATCTCAATTGTGTTTGAATTAAGTTCATGGGCCAAATTGCTAATGGACTTGGGCCGGTTGAAACCTGTTTGGGCCGAAGTTGTTTATGGATTACCACTTGGGCAGCGAACCCTTTAGGTTCTCTGGCCTAAGGTTCGTTGCATGCTACTCAAGGAGGGTTCGTGAAGTGATCTACAGGCAGGGTTCGTCAGCCTATACATGGTTCGGCTACTTCACTAAGGTTTCAATGACAATCATGGTTCGTCTGAGATGAGTCTAGGGTTCGTGCATGGAAAATCCGAGGATGGTTCGTGAGGTAACTGGTTCAACAAAGGTTCGGCCTTAAATTAGTGTCAAAGATGGTTCGCGACATGGCAGAAGGCTCGGCTGGTCTCGGCAACAGCATGAGATGGTTCGTCTAAGCTAGGAGGGTTCGTGGTCTTAGGATGGTTCGTCGACAGCATGAAGGCTCGTGAGGACCCCTAGGGTTCGGCTGATAACACCACGAACCATGCAGGGTTCGTGAATCCTCATTAGGGTTCGGCCGGCTGAGGATGAAGGTTTGGTTGGTGATGCCACGAACCATGCAAAGGTTCGTGGGTTCCTTAGGGTTCGGCCATACTCAAACGAACCATGACAAGGTTCGTGCCTCAACATGAGGGTTCGGCAGCCACACCACCCAGCGAACCTATGAACATGCGACCACCACTCTCCTCAAACCATGGATCTAGACCTCGATCTAAGTTGTAGTGACTTCGTGGAGGTTCGTTGTATGTGCGAATACAAGGTGGTGAAGTAAAAACCGGTTTTGGAGTCGGGTTTGAGCAAAACACGCAAACAACCAAATGAAAACCCTATTTCCCGAATCTTTCCAAGGCTCATACCTCGTTTTTGGCTGGATGGATCTGAGATATTCTTGTACTTTCGTGTAGAGAACGTTGAGAGCTTCGCTTGGGTTCGAGAATCACCGAAATCCGTCGAGAAACGAGCGAGATATTCACGTTTGAAGGTCGGTTTTCTAGAGAGAGAGAGGGTGAACGGTTTTGTAGTGAGAGAAAGGATTGTTGAGGAATTAAATGAGGTTTTAAGCCTTGTTCAAGGCTTTTATAGTCCGGGTAGTATCCGGGTTCGTTTCGGTTGCTCGGTTCGCGTTTCCGAAACGTAACGCGTATTTTACGCGGTTTTAAAGTAAAATAGATATTAAACTCAATAAAATGATGAGTTTCAAAATTGTAAAATATAAAAATAATTATTCCAATTATTTTACTCTTCGTGCATTGTCAGATCGTTAAAACATTCGAAATTACGTGTATACCCGCAATCGCGTACGTTTTCCGATCGTATTAATTATTTAAAGTCGTTTAATCGTAATTATAAGTTCAACATTCGTACTATTATGGATCGTCACCCATAACTATACTCAGTCTCGCTTACAGATTACGATCTTTGTTGAATTACTTAATTGTTATACTATTCGTCTCAACACTACGCACTAACACTAACCTGTTGCACCGAACGCAGTATATGTATAGCGCTCACTCTCGCTGCCCACCACTGTTTCGATATAACAAGTTACTGTTCTTGCTTAGTGAAATCGACTGTAAATAAATAATACATACTTGTTTTCTGATTACTAAGATCCTGTAACACACAAGCACACATTTTGAACATACGAATCACATTGATGAACTGAACCATGAATAGACACTGTTCTAACATTGTTTACAACTACATGACTATATGCACAAATGTTACATTTACCTACCAATCAACCCATTCCTCGTCAAAGCTTTTGTTTTCTGTTTCAAAGTTTACAAGTTTATAGTGTTCACAAGTGTTAGTTTCAAAGTATGTTTATCAAGCATCATAGTTTCACACGCACATAGTTTAGCTGTCCCTAATCTCATGCGTGAGTACAAGCTCTGCACTAGCAGTCGTTTAGCAATTACGTAGCTCACGGATAGATACAAGCTCTGCACTAGCAGTCGGTTAGCAATTACGTATCTCATGAATTAGTTAAGCTTAGTCTAGCAATTACGTGTCTCCTATACAAGATACAAGCTCTACACTAGCAGTCGTTTAGCAATTACGTATCTCATACATAGTCAAAAGCAATGCATACACAAGTAATCCAGCAATTACATACCTCATATAAGCAGACAAAAGCTCTGCACTAGCAGTCGTTTAGCAATTACATGTCTCTAATATAGAAATAGCTTAGCATCGTTATGTTTATGTTTAGCAATTACATAGCTCATATAAGCAGACAAAAGCTCTGCACTAGCAGTCGTTTAGCAATTATGTTATATAGGTAATAGCTTAGCCTCGTTATGGTTAAGTTTTACATGTATCTCAATCCATAGGTACAAGCTCTGCACTAGCAGTCGTTTAGCAATTACGTAGCCTATGATTAGATACATGCACAATGTTTCATGCGCAAGTAGTAGTTTCAAGCATATAGTTTCAAGTGTCCACACAATGTCTCATCATGAATTCCATAGGTTTTCATCGAGTCTCATGTTTAAGCATATAGTTTTCACAAGCATAAAGTCTCACGTTTAAACATACGGTTCCATAAGCATCAAGTATCATGTTTAAGCATATCGTTTCACAAGCATCTAGTCTCATGTTTAAGCATCAAGTCTCATAAGTATCCAACATATGGTTTCAAGCCTCAAGTTTAAAGTATAAGTTTCAAGTCTATTGCTTTTCAAAGTATACTAAGTTCCAAGCATAAGTTTCAACATAAGTATCATGTTTATGTTTAAAGCATTAAATAACATTTCAATAGTTTATGAAAATGTTTAACATGCTTCTCAGTCCCGAAGTAAAACAAATAAGTTTGAAAAGGGACAAATGAACTCACCTTGTGTCCGAAGTGTTTGACTAAGTAGAATATGAATGCACGCGCTCTTTGTTTGCACTTGTTATGATGTTCACGCTCCTGTATTGATTTCATAGTATTGTAGTTTATAAGTATAAGTTTGTATGGGTTTGTTGTGCGTGTAAGTGTTAGTCCTAAAGTTGACCTACACTCACGAGTCTTGATCGTTATCCGGCCCCAATTCTTCATTGTTCAAGATTTCATACATGCTCATTAACTACAAGTTACCATTTGTATATTAGTCTTTTAAGCCTTTATGTAGCTTGTTTAATACATTGTTATCACCATATGACAACAAAATGATTATTTCGTAAATGTAATTGTTCCTTGTTTTTATTGTTTCCAACATTCTTTTATACATTCGTCATTCATTTAGAATCAGTAGGGCCGGATAACCTATTGAACTATTTATTATAAGATTGGGCCTAAAAGTCATGTATGTGTGTGTGGGCCGGTTTTGTGTATTGGGCCTAAGCAACTTCTAGTGGGCCGATCTAGTAATTCTATGATCCAATCGTAGGTGGCCTTTGGGCCGATGGTATTATACAATTAGGCCCAATTAAAAGGTGATCAATTTGTGGTTATTGGGCTGCCTTATACTTGGGCCTCATATGTTTTAGCCGGCTGAACAAGGATTTGGGCCGAACGGTTTATGTTGGGCCGCAACTAGAATAATAGGTGGCTTCGGTTCCCGTTCAGCGAACCTTGGTGACCATCCAACCAAGGGTTCGGCCCCCATTTGAGCTAGGGTTCGCCATCTATGGTTCGTGACTAGTAGGGTTCGCAGCCACATGCTGTTGGTTCGGTACCCCTTGGGGTTCGTCTAGGGTTCGGTAGTAGAGTCAAGGTTCGGGAAACAGGCCATAAAGGGTTCGTGGTCAGCTGAGCATGTAGGTTCGTTCGTGTGAAGGCTTGGCGGCTGATATGTGTAAAGGGTTCGGCCACCATGCAACCACCATGGGTTCGTGAGATTCCAAAGGTTCGTGGCTAGGGTAATATCCCGACATGGTTCGTTGCATGTTGGTAACCACCTAGGAAGGTTCGGCCTCAAAAGGGTTCGGCCATATCAATGGTTCGGCCACCCTTGCAGGGTTCGGCCAGCCCATTGTTGTAAGCCACAGCTCGCCATCGTCCTCATCATCGAACCTGGCGATCTCAACCTACTTCCCAGGATGTTGAGGCGTGAAGGTTGACCCACAAGAGTGTATGATGTGCGTGGATGAGAACTTCTAACCGGTTGTGTGTGTGTTTCGATCTAGGGGTAAGAAAACCCTAATTTTCATAGCTTTTCAAGCCAAGTAACTCGAAAATGGCTGGACGAATTCGTAGATCTACTGTACTTCTGCGTAGAGAACTTCGAGATGATCGTTTAGACACCGAATTTGCTCGATTTCATCCACAAATGAGGGAGATCTTGAGGCTAGAAGTTGGAAATTGAGGTGAAAAAGAGGGTGACGGGTTTGAGAGGATTTTTGAAGAAGAGAGATGATGAAAGAATGAATTTAATGCTTCATTTAGGATTTAAATACCCCGTGGGTATTCGGGTTCGTTTCGGTTGCTCGGTTCGTATTTTCATCGCGTATCTGGCACGTTACGCGTGTTTATTGTAAATTAAAAAAAAGAATTATTTTAGGATGTTTAGAATACAAAAATTATTAGAAATTATTTTAAATATCATTGCATTTATTTATCGAATTATAATATTTTACGCGTTTCGTTTATTGTTTTGCAATTTAAAAATAGTTTGGTTTAAATTGTTTTATGATGAGTTTCAAAATTGTAAAATAGGAAATATTATATTTCCTTAAATTTATGATCGTTCGTATCGTTATTCGTTTTCGTTTCGTCAGATCGCGTCGCCATCGCGCGTATTCGTTCGAATCGTCATTCGAACGAACACGTTGATGGTTTGGCTTTCTGATTCTTGTTCTCTACTGTTAAGTCATTATTTCAGAACGTTAAATTATACGAATAATTCGTCTGTTTAGCATTCCGTAACAATAACCGTTAAAGTTTCGTTTTGTTTAACCTCACATACGTATATACACAATAGTATCAAATCAAGTTTCTGTGTTTCAACACTGTGTTGTCTGACATGTTTCTGACTGTTAAACCCTAAGGTTTCAGTCAGATTCAGACAATCGTATAATGGTTTCATGTTAATCAAAATGTATCAATAGTATAAACATAGTTTCACGCAATGTGTACTTGATTTACTGTTCAAGTTTACTGTTGCGATCATTGTACCGGCACGCGTCCGGCACTGATGTTACAGTCTCCCCTTGTTAGAGAAATTTCGTCCCGAAATTTAAGACTCGTTATTCGGTAGGGCTTCCTTTGTAAAGAGTTGGGGATACTTGTTCTTCATGTGATCTTCACGTTCCCAAGTAAACTCGGGTCCACGCCTTGAGTTCCAACGAACTTTAACGATAGGAATACGGCTTCACCTCAGTTTCTTAACTTTGCGATCCATAATCTCTAAAGGTTCTTCAACAAAACGTAAGTGTTCATCCAATTGAATTTCTTCAACCGGTATGATAAGAGTTTCATCAGCAAGGCATTTCTTCAAGTTTGAGACATGAAACACGTCATGCACACCACTAAGTTCATCCGGTAAGCTTAATCTGTACGCTACAGGACCAATGCGTTCGGTGATTTCGAACGGTCCCACATATCGTGGTGTTAATTTGCCTTTCTTCGCAAAATGGACTACACTTTTCCAAGGGGAAACCTTTAGCATGACACGGTCTCCCACTTGGAATTCCAATGGCTTGCGCCGTTTGTCGGCATAGCTCTTTTGTCTGCTTCGTGTTGCTTACAGCCTTTGTTGTATCTGAGCAATCTTGTCTGTAGTTTCTTGAATAAGTTCTGGCCCAATGATACGATTATCTCCCACTTCCGACCAACAGATCGGTGACCGGCATTTTCGACCATAAAGAGCCTCGAATGGGGCACAACCGATGCTGCTGTGATAACTGTTGTTGTAGGAGAACTCGATTAGTGGCAAGTGGGAATCCCAATTACCACCAAAATCTAGAACACAAGTTCTTAACATGTCCTCCAGGGTTTGAATCATACGTTCACTTTGACCATCCGTTTGTGGATGATAAGCTGTACTCAAGTCTAATTGCGTCCCCAGAGATTTCTGCAATGACTGCCAGAACCTTGATGTAAATCTGCTATCACGATCCGAAATGATAGACAATGGCACACCATGGCGTACCACTATCTCATTGATGTAAAGCTTTGCTAGTTTATCCATCGAGTAAGTTTCTCGCATAGGCAAGAAATGAGCAGACTTCGTTAATCGATCAACGATAACCCAAATAGTATCATGTCCACTGGAAGTGCGGGGTAGCTTAGTAACAAAGTCCATCGCTATCTTTTCCCACTTCCAAAGTGGAATCTCAGGTTGTTCCAGTAAACCTGACGGTCTCTGGTGTTCTGCCTTCACTTTAGCACACGTAAGGCATCGACCAACATACTCAGCTATGTCTTTCTTCATACCCGGCCACCAATAATATGTACGTAAGTCTTGGTACATTTTATCAGCACCGGGATGCACCGAGTACTTGGTTTTGTGTGCTTCATCAAAAATAAGTTTTCTCAACTCATCTACTGCAGGAATCCATATACGATCCTTGAAGTAAACAAGTCCATCAGGTTTTGTTTCCAAATGTTTCTCCACACCGCAATCAAGTTCTTTCTTCAATTTTTCACGTTCAATAATCTCCTGTTGTACTTGTCTAATGTTGTCATGTAAGCTTGTCTGCACGGTCATTCCCATTGCTCTGACGTGCAGGGGTTTGACCCGTTCCTTCTGACTCAAGGCATCAGCTACAACGTTTGCCTTGCCCGGATGGTACTTGATTACACAGTCGTAATCATTCAGAAGCTCAACCCAACGTCGCTGTCGCATGTTGAGTTCCTTCTGGTCAAATATGTGTTGCAGACTTTTGTGATCTGTAAATATGGTACACTTGGTGCCATATAGGTAATGTCTCCAGATCTTCAAGGCAAATATCACGGCTCCCAGTTCCAGATCATGAGTTGTGTAGTTCTTCTCATGAATCTTTAATTGTCTCGAAGCATAAGCAATAACTTTGTCTCGCTGCACAAGTACACAGCCGAGTCCCTGATGGGATGCATCATAATACACAACAAAGTCATCACAACCATCTGGGAGAGATAAGATTGGAGCATCACATAGCTTTTGCTTCAGAGTTTGGAAAGCTTCTTCTTGCTTTTGCTCCCAAATAAACGGCTCGCTTTTCTGTGTCAGCTTTGTGAGTGGCAGAGCTATTTTAGAAAAGTTCGAGATGAACCTTCTGTAATAGCCTGCTAAGCCTAGAAAAGAATGTATCTCCGTCGGTGTCTTCGGAGTGTCCCAATCTTTTATTGCTTCAATCTTGGCAGGATCAACGTGTATTCCCTCACTGTTAACAACGTGGCCTAGGAATTGAACCTCTTTTAACCAAAACTCACACTTAGAGAATTTGGCATAGAGCTTCTCTTCCTTTAACAGTTCCAAGATCTTTCTAAGATGTTGTTCATGTTCTTCTTTGCTTTTAGAATAGATCAATATTTCATCAATGAAAACAATAACAAATTGATCCAAGTATGGCTTACACACACGGTTCATGAGATCCATGAAAACCGCGGGTGCATTCGTCAAACCAAATGGCATCACCAGAAACTCGTAATGCCCGTATCTGGTACGAAACGCCGTCTTCGGTATGTCTTCATCTTGTACTCTGAGCTGGTGGTATCCGGAACGCAGATCGATCTTCGAAAAGTATTGAGCTCCTTGTAATTGATCAAACAAATCATCAATCCTCGATAAGGGATACCGATTCTTGATGGTTAATTTGTTTAAATCCCGGTAATCTATGCACATACGAAAAGATCCATCCTTCTTCTTCACGAACAAAACCGGAGCTCCCCAAGGTGAGTAGCTCGGTCGGATGAAACCTTTATCAAGCAGCTCCTGTAATTGGTTGGATAGTTCCTGCATCTCCGAAGGTGCTAACCTGTAAGGAGATTTAGCAACAGGTGTTTCTCCAGGAATCAGATCAATACGGAACTCTACCGGTCGTACAGGAGGCAAACCAGGTAGATCCTCAGGAAACACTTCAGGATATTCCTTCACTATCGGTACGTCTTGTATTGTTTTCTTGTCTTTCTCTTTCTCCACCACATGAGCCAAGAAAGCTATGCACTTCTTTTGCAGACACTTACGCGCTTTTATGCATGATATGATCTTTACGTTTCGCTTTGCTTGATCCCCACGAACTTCCAATACACGATCATTCGTCACTGGAATCCGAAGTAGCTTCTCGGAACAGATGACTTCAACTAGATTGAGTGAGAGCCAATCCATCCTCACGATGATATCGAAACTGCCCAACTCCATCGGCAACAAGTCGATGGTAAATGTGTGATCTACGAGTGTAAGTGGGCAGTTCCTAAGTATAGTGCTAACTGTAACTTGTTTCCCATTCGCTACTTCGATAATGTAAGGGGAGTCTAAAATTTCCTCAGTAAGGCTAAGTTGTTGTGCAAAATCAGATGAAATAAAACTCTGGTCTGCACCAGTATCAAATAGTATAGATGCATAAGAGTCATGTAAAAGAAATGTACCAGTGACCACATTTGGGTCTTGGCGTGCAGCATTGGCTCCGATAACAAAAGCTCGTCCGCGAGGTTCTTGTGCTCCAGGTTGCACTCTCTTTGGACAGTCGCCGGAGAAATGACCCGTTTCCCCGCAGGGTGTAGCATCCTCTGTTGTTGTTGTTGTTGCCTGGATTCTGTGGTGGTGGTGGAGGAGGTAGTGCTCTTGCTGCAGTGTTGGTAGCCTGATTTCCAACAATACGGCACTTGTTAACCCAGTGGCCAAACCGACCACAATTTGTGCACTTCCTACATTGAGCAGCAGGAGGATGATGATACTTGCAGTGAGTGAACTGGGGATGTTCTCCCCCATAGCCCCTAGTAGCAGGATTGACAGGTGCTGCAGGTGCCTGTCGCAGAGGGGTGACGGACGCATAGTTTTTAACGACCTTCTGTTTCTTCTTCTGGTGGTACTCTGGTTTCTTTGATGTTGTTTCCTTGGCTTTTCCAGCATCATCTTTTAAGACTCCAGACTTTACCATTACCTTGGTAAGCTTAGCCGAGAGGGAGATAGACTCCAGAGTAGCAGAATATGAAGCCAGTACAATGCTTTGTATACAAGAAAGTAATCCTGCTACATAGCGATCAATTAGCTTTTCCAAGGTTGGCACCATCTCTGGCACCAGGGCTACCAGTTCATGATAGCGGTTGATAAAAGTCATATGATCAGCTCCCTTCATCTCATGGTTCGAGAGCTCAATCTCCAACTGTTGCAGTTCGTGTTTCGGACAAAACTCGTTCCTCAAGAGAAGTTTAAATTCTGCCCATGGCATCGCCATTGCCTCATCTCTCCCCTTTGCTCGTATCTGAGCGTTCCACCATGTCAGTGCTCGCTTGCTGAATGAACCAGCTGCATAACGAACTTTATGGTGTTCTGGACAGCTGCTAATATCCAGAGTGTTCTCCATCTTTTCTAGCCATTGGATTAATCCAACAGCGCCTTCGACTCCAGTAAAGCTTGGGGGTTTGCATCCTACTAAGGATTTGTAGGAGCAGTCAGAAGTATGACCAGTGTTTCCACTAGCCTCTCCGGTGGTATGGGCAGAGGTGTTGCCATGTCCCTGAATCCGATTTATCATCTCTGGGATGACATCTTTCAGTTGGCTTGTCAGTTGGGTACTCAGCAGTGTCGCCAAGGCGATGGTAGCAGGATCAATAACTGGTCCCGTAGTCGTGTTCGGAGAAGGACTATGTGGAGGAGGAGGAGGAGGTGGCGGTGGTGAATCTGGTGGTGATGGTGTCGAAGAGTGTGGAGTAGAAGTCTGAGTAGTAGGTACAGGCGTAGGCTGTCTTCTGTTGGGTTTTGTAGATGTTTATCAAAGTCATATTAACCATTTTTAATATGAAAACGCAGCGGAGTTTATTCTTAAAACATTTTAAGATTAGTGAGTTTATGTGTCATATACACTTGTTAAAACAAAAACCCAAAATACAAAAAGAACAATGGATCTAAATATGAAATAACATGCTATCAAATAACCATTCAAAACATCATATATTACCTCTTATAACTCGTGTAATATAAGATGAAGATGATGATGTTTGAGAGTTGAAACTTCAAGCAAGAAGACCTCAAATCCGTGATACCCCAAGCCACCAACAAACACCTTGAATGCTAGGTTTCTAACACAAGATTTCAGCACTAAAACACACTTGTTTTCAGCTCTAAAACAGCCTCTTAAAACCCTTTTTCTGCCGAAAATAAAGAGAGAAAAAAAGGAGAAGAAGCTTAGATGTTCTTAAGAGAGAGAGAGAGAGATTTTTGCATGTGTGTTTAATGGTCAAATGAAGCCATCATAAATCTAGGTGGGTGTGGCCTCCCAAGACGACATAATGGCCGAAAATTAAGGTCCAATGGGGTGGCTCCCTTTCAAATCTTCCCACCTAATTTATTTAACAAGATTTTAATTAAAACCCCTTTTAATTAAAACTTGTAACACATTACAAGCATGTTACATTTTATAAACTTTAATAATGTTACTTAACCATTAAATAACAATTATAAAGTAATCTCTCATAAATAAATAAACCCATGTTATTTATTTATTTCTTAAGTGCATCTTATTTAGAAAACCATTTTTTTCTAAATGTTCTTAGTGTTGTTATTTATTTAACTGATCAAATCAATAAATAAATATTGCAGGTGTTTGTCTAGCTTGTTATTGGGTATGACCCGACTTGGATCATATCACACTAGCCACATCAATTTAATATGTATCTTGGGCAGACCGAATCCTACAATCTCCCACTTGCACAAGATTCATAGAAGATTGATGCAAGCAGCAAATAACGCTTAGCAACGGTTTGCTACCCCTAATGTATATGACTAAGTGCCATTCAATAACATCATCCTCTTCAAGTACCTTACTTGAATATGATTTAGGTGAATCAATCATTTATCCTTTTGTTACAGATGTCATGTTAAATCCTGGAGACATAGAGTTGTCATTCTCCGATGATTTAACTTTAACAGGCCTTAGACATCTTACTCTCAACAAATAAGAGGAACAAATTCCATCTTGACTACATACGTCTCTCACAATGACCTTGTATCATACCTGAACTCAGCCTTATGTACTGCCATGTTTCAGAACAGCAAAGTACTAAGTCAAAGTATAATACTTGGTGAATATCAAGACCCAATATGTATCTCAGGTCTGAGGACACAATGATATTCACCTTTACTCAATATTTCTTATGACTAATCACAAAGATTCCATGAAGAAATATTTGAGAGCGGGCCAGTCCTATATCTATATCCCATAGATATCAATGAACCTTGGCAGCAACCTCTTGCTCTATATTCATACCTTGTGAATATCAACCAATCCAAGTTTATAATAGTCTTACATTCATAGTTGTTCCCACAAATATGACCGACTAAGGAATTTTAGAATAACTTATTTATTCATGGATTTAAACATGCTAAAATGGAACAGTAAATGAAAATTATAACCATATAATCAAGTCAAATTACTTAAGTTCTGATATCCAAATACAAAATTTGATCAACTCCAATCATTAGAATATCGAAGTCCTAAGGAACAAGTATGACTTTCATGCTTTGTCCTTTCAAGGAGCTTCGTGAATGGATCCGCAATGTTTTGATCGGTGTGAACTTTGCGAATACATATCTTTCCCTTTTCAACTTCATCCCTTATGTAGTTGAACCTCCGTTCGATGTGCCGAGTCTTTTGATGAGCACGAGGTTCCTTGATTTGAGCAATGGCCCCTTCGTTATCACAAAAGATCTCTAGGGGGTCTTGAATGGTAGCAACAACCCCTAGATCGGCAATGAACTTCCTTATCCATGCAGCTTCTTGAGCTGCCAATGAAGCGGCGATGTATTCTGATTCTGTTGTAGATAATGCCACTACATCTTGCTTTGAGCTTTTCCAAGAGACCGCTCCTCCGTTCATAATGAAGACATATCCCGACTGTGATCGTGAATCATCTCGATCAGTTTGGAAACTCGCATCCGTGTAACCCTTTACAACGAGTTCCTCCTCACCAGATCCATATATTAAGAACATATCCTTAGTGTTTCTAAGGTATTTCAAAATACTAACAGCCATCCAATGACTATTTCCAGGATTCTGTTGATATCTGCTTGTCATGCTTAGAGCACATGACACGTCCGGTCTAGTGCATATCATTGCATACATGATGGATCCTATAGCAGACGCATATGGGACTCCATTCATTCTTTCTTGCTCAACTTTTGAACTAGGGCATTGAGATCTACTCAATATAGTCCCCTTTTGAATAGGTACCAAACCCTTCTTAGAATTCTCCATCTTGAACCTTTTCAAGACTTTGTCAATGTATGCACTTTGGTTTAAGCCTATCAACCGCCTTGATCTATCCCTATAGATCTTTATTCCTAAAATATAAGCGGCTTCACCAAGATCCATAATGGAAAAACAGCTTCCAAGCCAGGCTTTTACACCTTGCAAGGTTGGAATGTCATTTCCAAATAGTAGAATGTCATCGACATATAATACAAGGAAAGTAATGATGCTCCCACTAGCCTTTTTATATACACAAGCTTCGTCAGCGTTTTTGATGAAGCCAAATTTCTTTACTTCATCATCAAAACGATGATTCCAACTTCTCGATGCTTGTTTCAATCCATAGATTGACTTCTTTAACTTACATACCTTATTAGGATGTTTTGGATCGACAAAACCTTCAGGCTGTTCCATATGGACATCTTCCTCAAGATATCCATTAAGGAAAGCGGTTTTGACATCCATTTGCCAAATCTCATAGTCATAATATGCAGCTATGGCAAACAATATCCTAATAGACTTTAGCATTGCAACAGGTGAGAAGGTTTCATCATAATCAACACCTTGAGTTTGAGTGAAACCTTTTGCTACAAGTCTAGCTTTATAAGTATCCAAGTTTCCATGCATATCGGTTTTCTTCTTGAAAACCCACTTACTTCCAACTACCTTGGACTTAAGAGGTGGTGTAACCAATTCCCAAACTTGGTTATCATACATGGATTGCATCTCAACGTTCATGGCTTCTTGCCATTTGTCAAAATCAGGTTTTGATATTGCATCACGGTATGTGGTTGGTTCATCGGAATCCACCACATAGCATCCATTCATGAAAAATCCATATCTCTCAGGAGGAACACTAATTCTACTAGATCTGCGAATGTTTTGTGTATCTTGATCATCCACATGATCATTCTCAACATCCTCATGTTGATTGCTAGTTTCAACCAAATGTGTATTGTCTTGTGAATCTTGAACCTCTTCAAGTTCCACTGTTCTTCCACTAGTTCCTTCCGAAAGGAACTTAGTTTCCAAGAACTCTGCCTTTCGAGCAATAAACACTTTCTGCTCTGTTGGATCATAGAAATAATATCCCATACAATCTCTAGGATATCCAACAAAGATACACTTAGTGGATCGGGCTTCCAGTTTGTTTTGAGTGTATTGCTTAGGATAAGCCTCACACCCCTAAACTTTTAAATATGACAATGATGGAACCTTTCCATGCCATATTTCAAAAGGTGTCCTTTCCACTTTCTTGGTTGGGGCCATATTTAAAATACGGGCCGCAGAGAGCAAAGCGAAACCCCAAAATGATAGAGGTAGTGTGCTTCTAGCCATCATAGATCGAACCATATCCAATAGAATCCGATTCCTCCTCTCAGACACACCATTATGTTGTGGTGTTCCAGGTGGAGTAAGTTGTGAGACAATCCCACAACTTCTAAGATACTCTTGAAATTCACTACTTAGGTATTCACCTCCTCTATCGGTTCGAAGAATCTTGACCGTTTTGCTGAGTTGATTTTCTACTTCATTCTTGAAGATTTTGAATATTTCAAAAGATTCATGTTTGTGTCTTAACAAGTACACATACCCATAACGACTATAGTCATCGGTAAAGGTAATGAAGTATCTTTCACCATTCCTTGTGATCGGATTAAAAGGTCCACATACATCCGAATGTATGATCCCTAATAAATCCTTTGCCCTTTCATTAGTCCCATTAAAAGGGGCCTTTGTCATTTTACCTTGTAAACAAGACTCGCATACATCAAATGAATCGTTTTCATTAGTTTTTAAAAGACCATTCTTTTGAAGTTTTTGCATGCGATTTTTGTTTATGTGTCCAAGGCGACAATGCCAAAGATAGGAATCACTCAAATCTAATTTGAGTCTTTTGGTGATTGCTTGGTACATTGAGCTATGATATGTTGTGTTATCATGAACCAATTCATAAATACCATTACAAGGCATAGCCTTAAAATAGAACATATGATTTAAAGAAACATGAATATCATTGTCAACAAACTTGAAATCATAACCATATTGTCTTAAAAGGGAAACTGAAATAATATTCCTAGTCAAACTAGGAGCATACAAAATGTTTTTCAAAATAACTTCCAAACCACTTGGAAGCTTCAAAACATAGTCTCCTTGGGCTTCAACATGAACCTTTGCACCATTGCCCATGAAGAGACTTATTTCCCCTTTTGCATAATGTTCACTTCTTTTGAACCCCTGCAACAAATTGCAAATATGAGTTCCACATCCGGTATCTAGTACCCATGTGTTAGAAGAAATAACATTTAGCTCAACTTGTATCATAAAATTTGTACCTGAGGTTGGCCCCACATCCCTCTTAGCTTTCAACTCTTTGAGATAGACCGGACAATTGCGTTTCCAATGGCCTATCTCACCACATTCAAAACATGGGTCATCTTTAGCAACCTTTTGCTTCTTTTCCTTCGGTTTGGTTGGTTCCATTTTAGCTTTTCCTTTACCCTTCCCCTTGACGTGCCCTTTCCCTTTGGCAACACTTGCCTTGGGGTCGGGGTGGTTCCTTTTCTTATTACCTCCCTCATTGATCATAAGGACCGGTAAAACCTTTTTACCCATACCCGCCTCGGCTGTTTTGAGCATTGAATGAAGTTCACCAATGCTCTTGTCCCATCCATTCATGTTGTAATTCATGACAAAACTTTCAAACCTTTTGGATAGGGAGTTAAGGATCAAATCCGTAGCTAACTCATTTGAGACACGGCAGTTTAGTCTCTCGAGGCGATCAATGTGGCTTTTCATCTTGAGAACATAAGATGAAACCGATTGGGTCTCGTCCATTCGACATGCATGAAGTGCTCGAACCGTTTCGAACCGTTCCACCCTAGATTGTTGTTGGAACATTTCCTTCAACTAGGTTATCATGTCATAGGCATTGTGGTTCTCAAAGTCCTTTTGTAAATCGGGAGTCATACTCGCCAACATTAGACATGAGACTTGCACGGAGTCCTCGACGTACTTGACCCAATTGTTAAAGGCCTCCACGTTATCCTCATCGGGTTGATCGGGAATAGGATCGTCCAACACATAGGATTTCCTCTCTTGCTTGAGAACAATTCTCAAGTTTCGGTACCAATCCATGAAGTTCCCATGGTTAAGACGTTCCTTTTCGAGGATGGTTCTTAGTGATAGGTTGTGGACGTTCGGGTTTGCGTTGTTGTTGTTAGCTGCCATCTACAATTTCTACAAAGTTCAATTTTAGTATTTTTAATATCAATGTATTTTAATTACTAATACCCTTTTATGTCTCATAGACAATTAATAATTAAAATCTAGAATCCAACGTTACATTTAAATATTGGTTAGGTGATCTTTATCCCTTTATTTGAATTAACAAGGTAGTCAACATTTTGACAATTGTAACCTATTACAATTTCTAGTGTATGGGATCGGTTTAAACATCTTATGTTTTGTTTGGCATGTTTATCCCATCAACACCTTTTGTACGTCATGCTTCGGTGATCCTAATGCATGATTTCCAAATCAAGTCGTCCTACTTAAACACACGTGTGATTTTACAAATACAAGTGGTTAGGTGACCTTTATCCCACAAATACGGTAATTTCACCTCAACTTCACAAGTTTCTAAGTTTATGGTTAGGTGACCTTTATCCCATAAATAAGTTGCAAGTGAATTGAGTGTTGTTTAAAAGGATGGTGTTAAACTTGTTCAAAAAAAAGGGATTTTAAGTTTTCTTAATTCTAGTCTAGAAAACTCTATATACCTTGCATTTGTATGCATTCAAATGCATGGTATTTTATGAAAAGCAATTTTCATTATTCCTTTTAATAAAACTCATTTTCATTAAATCATTAACTCTTAATAAACTCATTTTATTAATTCCTTTAATGATTTTTATAGAACCAATTTTATGCTTGTTTTATTTTAGATGTTTAACTAGTTTATGCAATTTTCAATTAAAAGTCAAACTCATCCAAACAACCAAATAATCAACCAAACATAAAATATAAGTGCATAACCATAGCCAACTATTTTGACCACACTTGCTTGCCATAACAAGTGTGTCAAAAGGTCATTCCTAATGGTAAAAACATGACACAATGTTGTGTTGATGAACTCCCACTTGAACTTGCATCCAAATGCTTCAAGTGATCCTTTTGTGTTGTGATTTCTCCATCTTCTTTAGGCACCTTCTTGGTCATCCAAATCAGCCCCAAAATACAATTACATAGAAAAATCCTAATACATTTTTCTAGAAAAATAAAGTGCAACTAATCTATTTATTACATGCCAAATGAAACAAATAAATTACATGCCTTTATTTCAACCAAATAAAATCACAACCACAAATATTCAAACACAAGGTCATGGCTAGGTTTATGCACTAAAATACATCCAAATGCATATACAAAAAACGTAAACATGGTCCCTTTTCCAACCCAAAATTTCGGCCAACATAAACCAAATCCAAGTGGGTTTTTGTCTAAACAAACAAACCATCTCATGATTTTAATTTTTCAAGATTCTTACATGCATATAAAATAATATCTTGAAAAACAAAGGGATTTCCATGTGTGAAATTTGCAGCCCACTTTTTATTAAAAAAGGACCCGAAAATTTCGATTTTTGAAGCATGTATCCATATAACCGGCTCTTGATGCCATTGTTGGGTTTTGTAGATGTTTATCAAAGTCATATTAACCATTTTTAATATGAAAATGCAGCGGAGTTTATTCTTAAAACATTTTAAGATTAGTGAGTTTATGTGTCATATACACTTGTTAAAACAAAAACCCAAAATACAAAAAAACAATGGATCTAAATATGAAATAACATGCTATCAAATAACCATTCAAAACATCATATATTACCTCTTATAACTCGTGTAATATAAGATGAAGATGATGATGTTTGAGAGTTGAATCTTCAAGCAAGAAGACCTCAAATCCGTGATACCCTAAGCCACCAACAAACACCTTGAATGCTAGGTTTCTAACACAAGATTTCAGCACTAAAACACACTTGTTTTCAGCTCTAAAACAGCCTCTTAAAACCCTTTTTCTGCCGAAAATAAAGAGAGAAAAAAAGGAGAAGAAGCTTAGATGTTCTTAAGAGAGAGAGATTTTTGCATGTGTGTTTAATGGTCAAATGAAGCCATCATAAATCTAGGTGGGTGTGGCCTCCCAAGACCACATAATGGCCGGAAATTAAGGTCCAATGGGGTGGCTCCCTTTCAAATCTTCTCACCTAATTTATTTAACAAGATTTTAATTAAAACCCCTTTTAATTAAAACTTGTAACACATTACAAGTCATGTTACATTTTATAAACTTTAATAATGTTACTTAACCATTAAATAACAATTATAAAGTAATCTCTCATAAATAAATAAACCCATGTTATTTATTTATTTCTTAAGTGCATATTATTTAGAAAACCATTTTTTTCTAAATGTTCTTAGTGTTGTTATTTATTTAACTGATCAAATCAATAAATAAATATTGCAGGTGTTTGTCTAGCTTGTTATTGGGTATGACCCGACTTGGATCATATCACACTAGCCACATCAATTTAATATGTATCTTGGGCAGAACGAATCCTACATCTTCTTGGCGGCATTCTGATCATAACCAAAAGATATTGGTTAGTGTAGTGATCGAACGCAGAAGACACAATGCAAACTTAAGTCTTATGTTCTCTACATGAGGGTCCCTAAGTTATAGTCTAGGCCAAACCGTTTAAGTAAATGACCTATTATTCTCTATAACCTTGAGCTCTGATACCAATCTGTATCACCCCGAGCCGGCGGGGTTGGATCGGAGTCCCCGTCGGGCGGAAGGTTCCCGGGGCGTGATATCGTGGGTGATAATCTAGATGATCAGATTGTTTACATAGCATCAATGTTTAAGAATAATTAAAGCACAATCAAATGATAACTAGGATTACAAAGTTAAATTACAATATCAAAGTTCAGCAATTTAACTAAGTAAACCTAACAAAAGAATCAAATGGTTATATCTTGTATAAGTACAAGATATCAAAAGTAATGTGTATCATCAACAAAAGATGTACTTCCCAAAAGACTACTAGGTCCTCTATCTGGACAGCCTAGTATGCAAATCCTGAAGCCTTAGCTTATACCTGTTCTTCACCTGAGAATGCATGTAAGAAAACAACGTCAACACAATGGTTGGTGAGTTCATAAGGTTTATAAGTTTAAAATAGTTTTAACAAACCTCCTTCGGTAAAACCTTAACCTCATTAACTCCACATGTAATATCCAAATCAGAATGCTTATATATTGGGCATACCCCTGACTCGAGCCTACAACCCGCCAGACGTCATCCCCCACATACTAATCCGGATATGACACTGTTGTTAATAATAATTAAGCATTTTACCTACCAATCAACCCATTTCTCATCAAAGCTTTTGTTTTCTGTTTCAAAGTTTACAAGTTTATAGTGTTCACAAGTGTTAGTTTCAAAGTATGTTTATCAAGCATCATAGTTTCACACGCTCATAGTTTAGTTGTCCCTAATCTCATGCATGAGTACAAGCTCTGCACTAGCAGTCGTTTAGCAATTACGTATCTCATGAATTAGTTAAGCTTAGTCTAGCAATTACGTGTCTCCTATACAAGATACAAGCTCTGCACTAGTAGTCGTTTAGCAATTACGTATCTCATACATAGTCACAAGCCATGCATACACAAGTAATCCAGCAATTACATACCTCATATAAGCAGACAAAAGCTCTGCACTAGCAGTCGTTTAGCAATTACATGTCTCTTATATAGATAATAGCTTAGCATAGTTATGTTTAAGTTTAGCAATTACATACCTCATATAAGCAGACAAAAGCTCTGCACTAGCAGTCGTTTAGCAATTACATGTCTCTTATATAGGTAATAGCTTAGCCTCGTTATGGTTAAGTTTTACATGTATCTCAATCCATAGGTACAAGCTCTACACTAGCAGTCGTTTAGCAATTATGTAGCCTATGATTAGATACATGCACAATGTTTCATGCGCAAGTAGTAGTTTCAAGCATATAGTTTCAAGTGTCCACACAATGTCTCATCATGAATTCCATAGGTTTGCATCGAGTCTCATGTTTAAGCATATAGTTTTCACAAGCATAAAGTCTCACGTTTAAACATACGGTTCCATAAGCATCAAGTATCATGTTTAAGCATATCGTTTCACAAGCATCTAGTCTCATGTTTAAGCATCAAGTCTCATAAGTATCCAACATATGGTTTCAAGTCTCAAGTTTAAAGTATAAGTTTCAAGTCTATTGCTTTTCAAAGTATACTAAGTTCCAAGCATAAGTTTCAACATAAGTATCATGTTTATGTTTAAAGCATTAAATAACATTTCAATAGTTTATGAAAATGTTTAACATGCTTCTCAGTCCCGAAGTAAAACAAATAAGTTTGAAAAGGGACAAATGAACTCACCTTGTGTCCGAATGTTTGACTAAGTAGAATATGAATGCACGCGCTCTTTGTTTGCACTTGTTATGATGTTCACGCTCCTGTATTGATTTCATAGTATTGTAGTTTATAAGTATAAGTTTGTAAGGGTTTGTTGTGCGTGTAAGTGTTAGTCCTAAAGTTGACCTACACTCACGAGTCTTGATCGTTATCCGGCCCTAATTCTTCATTGTTCAAGATTTCATACATGCTCATTAACTACAAGTTACCATTTGTATATTAGGCTTTTAAGCCTTTATGTAGCTTGTTTAATACATTGTTATCACCATATAACAACAAAATGATTATTTCGTAAATGTAATTGTTCCTTGTTTTTATTGTTTCCAACATTCTTTTATACATTCGTCATTCATTTAGAATCAGTAGGGCCGGATAACCTATTGAACTATTTATTATAAGATTGGGCCTAAAAGTCATGTATGTGTGTGTGGGCCGGTTTTGTGTATTGGGCCTAAGCAACTTCTAGTGGGCGGATCTAATAATTCTATGATCCAATCGTAGGTGGCCTTTGGGCCGATGGTATTATACAATTAGGCCCAATTAAAAGGTGATCAATTTGTGGTTATTGGGCTGCCTTATACTTGGGCCTCATATGTTTTAGCCGGCTGAACAAGGATTTGGGCCGAACGGTTTATGTTGGGCCGCAACTAGAATAATAGGTGGCTTCGGTTCCCGTTCAGCGAACCTTGGTGACCATCCAACCAAGGGTTCGGCCCCCATTTGAGCTAGGGTTCGCCATCTATGGTTCGTGACTAGTAGGGTTCGCAGCCACATGCTGTTGGTTCGGTACCCCTTGGGGTTCGTCTAGGGTTCGGTTGTAGAGTCAAGGTTCGGGAAACAGGCCATAAAGGGTTCGTGGTCAGCTGAGCATGTAGGTTCGTTCGTGTGAAGGCTCGGCGGCTGATATGTGTAAAGGGTTCGGCCACCATGCAACCACCATGGGTTCGTTTTCGTTTCGTCAGATCGCGTCGCCATCGCGCGTATTCGTTCGAATCGTCATTCGAACGAACACGTTGATGGTTTGGCTTTCTGATTCTTGTTCTCTACTGTTAACTCATTATTTCAGAACGTTAAAATATCAGAATCATTCGTACAGATCGTCACCTATACGAATAATTCGTCTGTTTAGCATTCCGTAACAATAACCGTTAAAGTTTCGTTTTGTTTAACCTTATGTATCAATAGTATAAACATAGTTTCACGCAATGTGTACCTGATTTACTGTTCAAGTTTACTGTTGCGATCACTGTTCCGGCACGCGTCCGGCACAGATGTTACACCTTGCTTCCTCGTGTACTTCCTAGCATGGGAAGCTGGGGCTAGGCGTGCCGTCAAGCATCCCTGATTTTGATATTTTGTAATTTTTTCGTTTTGCGATTCCGGAGAATCCAGAACTCCGTTTCGCGTACGGTTTTCTCCTACGTTCACCATTTCTCACATACTTTCAACCTGTAATAATCACAATCATCAAATCAACGTGGATTTCAAGCACGAAGATATGTGCTTTCATATATGATGACGTATTCATTAAACGCAATCGTCACAGTCTCCTCCTGTTAGAGAAATTTCGTCCCGAAATTTAGTGAAGACTTATCTGATGACAATCATTTATGAGAACAAGTGAGGATACTTTTCTCTCATTCGATCTTCATGTTCCCATGTATATTCAGGTCCACATTGTGAGTTCCATCGAACTTTAACAATTGGTATGCGACTGCGTTTCAATACTTTAACTTCTCGATCCATCACCTCCACTGGTCCTTCACTGAACTGAAGTTTTTCAACAATTTGAATCTCATCAAGAGGTACGATAAATGATTCATGAGTTAAACATTTCTTCAGATTTGATACATGAAAAACGTCATTAATGTTACTGAGTTCAGGGGGTAACTCAAGTCTGTAGGCTACTGATTCAATTCATTCTAGAATTTTGAGTGGTCCTACAAATCTTGGTGAGAGTTTACCTCGCTTCCCAAATCTGAAAATGCCCTTCCAAGGTGATACTTTCTACATTACTCGATCACCTATTTGGAATTCTAGAGGGCTACGACGATTATCACCATAACTCTTTTGACGGTCGCGAGCAGCTTTAATCCGTTCTTGAATAATTGCGATCTTATCAATTGTTTCATGAATGAATTCTCGGCCTATGATCTGATTTTCACCTACCTCTGACCAACAGATAGGTGATCTACATTTGCGTCCATAAAGTGCTTCGAATGGAGCGCACTGAATACTGGTTTGGTAACAATTATTGTATGAGAATTCAACAAGAGGAAGATGAATATCCCAGCTACCTCCAAAATCAATCACACAGCTTCTGAGCATGTCTTCAAGAGTTTGATTAGTTCGTTCAGTTTGTCCATCCGTTTGTGGATGATAAGCTGTGCTCATATTGATTTGTGTGCCCAGAGCATTCTGAAGAGTTTTCCAAAATCGTGACATAAATCGACTATCTCTGTCAAAAAAAGATAGAGATTGGTACTCCATGTCGAGATACAATCTCATTAACACATAGTTTAGCCAGTCGATCCATGGAGTAATCTTCTCAGATGGGTAAAAATGCACAGATTTAGTATGGCGATCAACGATAACCCATATAGAGTCATGATTACGTGATGTTCTGGGTAGTTTAGTGATGAAATCCATAGAGATCTGATCCCATTTCCACATGGGAATCTCACTCGTTCCAATAACCCAGAAGGTCGTTGATGTTCAGCCTTAACTTTGATACATGTTAAGCATCGATCCACATACTCGGCTATGTGCTTCTTCATTTCATGCCACCAGTAAAAATCACTAAGATTTTCATACATTTTATCAGCACCCTGATGAATAGAATACCTGGATTTGTGCGCCTCATCCAAGATGATTGTTCTAGAGTTACCGAATAAAGGAACCCAAATTCGGCTTTTGAAATACAACACTCTATCAGTCTTGGTTTCGAGTTGCTTGTCTAATCCTCCTAGTTCCTCAGCAAGTTAGTTCGTTGCTTGTAAAGCCTGTTGCGGAGCTTCTCTAATCTGAGGAATTAGACTGGTTTGAATAGTCATTCCTAACGCTTTCACACGTAAAGGTATGACTCATTCTTTACGACTCAAGGCATCGGCTACAACATTCGCTTTACCTAGGTGATAACGAATTTCATAGTCATAGTCGTTCAAAAGTTCTACCATCGCCTTTGTCGCATGTTTAACATTTTCTGATCCAGAATGTGTTGAAGACTCTTATGATTAGTGTATACAATACACTTGGTTCCATATAGATAGTGTCTTCAAATTATTAGTGCAAACACCACTGCACCAAGTTCTAGATCATGAGTGGTATAATTCTTCTCGTGAATTTTGAACTGTCGAGAGGCATAAGCAATTACCTTGTCGTTCTGCATTAAAACACACCCTAAACCTTGACGAAAAGCATCAGAGTATACTGTGAAATTATCAGTACCTTCCGGTAGTGCAAGTATAGGTGCATTGTAGAGTTTGTGTTTCAACAGTTGGAATGCCTCCTCCTGTTGAGAACCCCATATAAACGGTTGATTTTTCTGTTTCAATGTTGTTAGTGGCGAGGCTATTTTGAAAGGTTCTTAATAAATCGGCAATAATAACCTGCCAGTCCTAAAAGTTGACGTATTTCAGTTGGGGTTCGTGGTGTCTCCCATTGTTTCACAGCTTCAATCTTACCAGGATCCACTTGAATACCGTTCTCATTCATTATATGCCCAAGAAATGGAACTTCCCGTAACCAAAACTCACACTTGGAGAATTTAGCATATAGTTTCTCACGTGCCAAAAGTTCTAAGATCAGTTTCAAGTGTTGAGCATGTTCATGTTGGTTTTGAGAATAAATGAGAATGTCATCAATAAACACAATCACAAACTTTTCCAAATAATGCCTACATACTCGGTTCATCAGATCCATGAAAACTGCAAGTGCATTTGTTAATCCAAACGACATTACTAAAAATTCGTAATGTCTGTATCGAGTTCTGAAAGCAGTTTTAGGAACATTATCATGAATTGGTAACTGATGATATCCGGATCTTTTATCAATTTTTGAGAAATAAGGAACACCTTGTAATTGATCCAATAGATCATCGATACGCGGTAATGGATAACGGTTTTTGATTGTCAATTTATTGAGTTCCCTGTAGTCAATACACATCCTGAATGAACCATCCTTCTTTTTCACAAAAAGAATTGGTGCTCCCCATGGTGAGAAACTAGGTCTGATAAAACCATTATCTAATAGTTCATGCAGTTGACCTGAAAGCTCTTGCATCTCTGAGGGTGCTAAACGATAAGGAGCTTTAGCTACAGGTGCTGCACCTGGAATCAAGTCAATACGAAATTCAACTTGTCTCACTAGGGATAATCCTGATATATCCTCAGAAAAAAATTCAGGAAAATCCTAGACTACCGGAATATCTTCGATACGTTTTTGTGAAGAACAGTTCTCCATCACATGTGCTAGGAAGGCCTGATAACCTTTCCGTCAGGATTTCTGAGTTTGCATACAGGATATGATACCAAGTTTTCTACCAGCTCGTTCTCCTTGAAGTATCAGTGTATTACCTGACGGTAATGGAATACGGATCACCTTGTTTTGACAAACAACTTCCGTTTGGTTATCAGAAAGTCAGTCCATACCGACAACGACATCAAAGCTTCCAAGTTCAATAGGAAGTAGATTGATATTGAAAAGGCGATCATTCAGATTCAAGGAACACCCTTGAATAACATTGTTAGTTTTGATCAACTTGCCATTAGCAAGTTCAATGATATAAGGATTTTCTAGATCTACCGTAGGCAATGAAAGTAATGATGCAAATTTAGAAGAGATTAAACTCTTATCTACCCATGTTTGAACTGATGCGTATAAATTACTAAGAAGGAATGCACCAGTGACAATATTCTCATCATGCCTAGCCTCTGTTGCACCAATCTAGAAAGCTCTACCCCTAGCTTCATTCCATTGATTGGTGTTATTGTTGTTCGGACAGTTTCTCATGAAATGGTCGGGACTTCCACACTTGAAGCACAACCGGTTCGCTTGAGTGGTTTGTTGTGGTGCTTGGTTTGGTTGACGAGCAGGAAAGTTACAGTATCTGGTGTAGTGTCTGACTCGATTAAAGTTTGCACAAACAGGACACTTTCCTGTGTGATGATATGCATTTGGGCGCCTGCCCAGTGTAAGCTTTCCTCTCATGAACAGTTGCACCATAATTCTTCACTGCTGGTTTGTCACACCCCCAAATTTCAACTAACGGAATCACACCGTTTGGGAGCGTGACAAACCAGGATCTCAGATCATTAGACATAGCGAAGACCTCTATATGAATTTTCGAAACATACTGTGGTCTTTAAAACAATACATCAGAGTTTTCAAAAGTTGCGGAAGCGTTATAAAACCAATAACAGTTGTAAAGTAAACATTACAAAACAAGATACTCAAATGTTCAAATTCAAATATTCAAAGTGTTTAAAATGCATGAGACTCTATCTCCTAGTCCATGCCAGCTTTAACGCGCGCCTTAGCGTCCTGAGAAAACATGTAAATCAAGTCAACACAAAGGTTGGTGCATAACACAGGTTTTAAGCATTCACAATGTTCAAAACAACAGTTTGAATAACAAGATTGTAGATAACATAATCACACATGCACAGTCATGATAGCCAGTCATATAAACTATTTACATAAGTGTTCGACACCGAAGCTGACGGATTGCCATGCTATAGCATGTTTTCGCCTTGCCACTATTGTCTGTCACAACAATAGTAAAATTGTGTTTGGTCAGTCAAACACCTGCGTAGATCCCATCTACCAGGTGAGGTTTGTCAAACCTAATAGATCTATTTCCAACTACCACGCTTTGCATTACAGCAAACTAAACGGTTCGAGGTGTGTAAGGACTTTCAATTTGATATGTTTTCACATAATGTAAACAGCTAACTCATGCAAGTGATATGTATCTAAAAACAGTTTGTTGCACATGTTTTCTCCCCCAAAACAGTTTAAAATAAGAAAGGGGCCGTGTACGCACCTTTGATAATAGCAGAATGATCAAATACGTGTGAACTTGCGTAGAAATCCTCTACGAATAATCTGTGGTTTAAACAATAACTTAAAGTTATTCGGAATGTCGTTTTGTGCTTGAAATAACATACGTGTCAACACACGTATGTTAAAGTGTTAAGAATGTGTATACGCAAATACGTGTGACTTTGAAATCGTTTAAATAAAATCATATTTGATTTTATTTAAATAATCGTAATTATACGCGATTTCGTTTTCGGGTTAAAATATGAATTTTATTATTCTAAAATATTCGGGATTTCGTTATGGTTCAACGCAACTTGAACCGATCAAATCGGAGTTCAAACGAAGAAACTATGATCGAAATACTAAAAATTGTTCTAAACCTCAAAAACAGTTGGAGCCGGGTTCGAACCCGCGACCCCCAACTCCAACACACCCACAACCTACCATCTAAGCTGATCAGATTTTATTGATCTATTATGGAATTTAATTGTTTTAACCTTTAACAGATCTGTTCCCCCTTGTTCCTTAACCGATCCTAATCACCCCTCAATTGGCCCCTAATTCGAATCTAATCGAACCCAAGACCTTGGGGCTTCTGTTCCCTGGATCTAGACGCATCCATAGTGAGTTTCAATTCACCCAATAATCAAGATCAACACCTTAATTTAACCCCTAACTGGTCCGGTTCGAACATTCTCATTTCCCAAATTTGTTGAACCAAATTCGAACGTATCATGCCTTGAATCCATGGGGTTTTTCATCCTATACCTAAAACGAAACTCTCTGTGTGATTGGATCGAGTTCTTAATACCGATTGTTCATCAAACCCCAAGCCCGATTACTTTAAAAGCCCTAGAAACTAGAATTTAACCAATTCGATGTTACTCACTAAAATTGATACATGGGTTAGCTTAATCGAACCCTTCTGAAACTATACATGTACATTAATTTGATTTTTAAACTCGTTTGATTAAAAACCCCCAAAACCGATTTTGATATGAACCCTAGAAATCAAACTTGATTAATTCGATGTTAAAACCATAAATTAACAAGTGTTTATCCATATTCGACTCTTTTAGGTTGTGTCGGTGTCGAGAATAACCTGGATTGATCTCGAATTGTTGTTAGTCGACTATAAGGTGTTCTTCGGCCGTCCTTGATCCAAATTCGTCTCCCCGAAACTTCTGTGATCGAATTGTTGAATTTAGAAGGAACTAATAGTGCCGACTAGAGTATAGGGATTCTTAATTTGTGATGTTTAAGTCGAATGATGAGATTTCTAGCACCACAAGTGACGGTTTCAACTTTTTCATCACCTTTGAGTTTAATTCGACCAATTAATCGACTAATAACGTATAATAACTATTAATCATCATTAATGTGATGATTAAAGTCGATTGATTTCGGTTATAACATAGTTTTAAAGAGAAATTCGAACTTTAGTTGATAAATCCCACGAATTTTGACTTTAAAAGTCAAACTAGTGTCTTTACCACTTACAAATACAATCTTTGAAATTTTTGGTATTTTTGGACTTATTTTTGCCTAATTTCAACTCTTAAAATATGTTTTTGTTCGAATTCACATCATTTCGGTTAATAAAGTTGAACCTAAAATCCCAATTGTCACAAATTGGGCTTCTTATAACATTGTTGGGCTTAATTAACCTAATTGGGCCTCTTAATTACCATTAGGCCTAATTTAAACTTATTGGGCCGATCTTAATCTTACTGGGCCCACAATGGCCTTATTGGGCCTTCTTAAACCTCAATGGGCCTACACTAGTCTTATTGGGCCTACTTGGCTTTATTGGGCCTGCATTGGCTCTATTGGGTCTGAGATCTCACCATCTTCAGTTAACAAGGTTAATCCGAAAAGTCGGATTGTCACATCATCCCCTTGTTGAAGGAATTTTCGTCCCGAAAATTAGAAAATGTTAGGAGTAGTTAGGAAACTACTTACGAGTTTAAATCGTACGTGTTAGTGTGATTTGATCATTCTGTGTGCTTGTGTGTACTCACACACAAAGCCTAATGCTTGCAACATCACAACTCAATGTGATCGTTCAATGTGACTGTTTGCGTGTACACTAGTTAGTTCACCTAACTGTGACTGTTTGTGTTTGATCATACTGTGTTGTGTAACCTCACACCTAGTGAGTGTCTGAAACTGTTTGTACTATGCAACCCCGCACATAGCAAAATTGTGTGTTGTGTAACCTCACACAACTTGAGTGTCTATAACCGTTTGTACTATGCAACCCCGCACATAGCAAAATGTGTGTAATCAATCACGTATGTACTACCATAACATGTAACATATGAAATGTAGCACATAAAATATATATAATGTAATGTAGCACAAATGTTTGTAACAAAATCAATTGAATAAATAAAATGTTTGTGCTTACAATTTGAAATTTGCAGTGTTGATGTGTGAAGCATCACGTCATCCCTTTGTTGAAGGAAATTTCGTCCCGAAATTTAACGTGCGCTCTCAGTGTTAGCAGTAGCTGTTTTGAATAGATGAGGATATTTCTTCATCATTTGGTCTTCCCTTTCCCATGTGAATTCAGGACCACGTCTTGAATTCCATCGAACTTTGACTATCGGAATCTTGCTTTGCTTCAGTTGTTTGACCTCTCGGTCCATGATTTCTGCCGGTTCTTCAATGAATCGTAACTGTTCATCTACTTGTATTTCTTCCAACGGTACAATCAATGTCTCATTAGAAAGACATTTCTTTAAGTTCGACACATGAAACACATCATGAACTCCACTGAGTTCATCCGGTAGTTTGAGTTGATACGCAACCGGACCAATCCTTTTCAGAATCTCAAAAGGTCCTACATAACGTGGACTAAGCTTCCCGCGCTTGCCGAATCATATCACACTTTTCCAAGGTGATACCTTTAGAAGAAATCGATCTCCTACTTGAAATTCCAACGGCTTGCGACGTTTGTCAGCATAACTCTTCTGTCGATCCCGGGCCGCTGCCATACGGTTCCTGATTTGAACCATCTTCTCTGTCGTCTCGTGCACCAGTTCAGGACCTGTTATCTGACTGTCACCAATTTCAGCCCAGCAAACTGGTGAACGACATTTGCGACCATACAAAGCTTCAAACGGTGCTGCTTGAATACTTGTATGATAACTATTGTTGTAAGAGAATTCCACCAACGGTAAATGATTCTCCCAGCTATCACCAAAGTCAATTACACAAGCTCGTAACATATCCTCGAGCATTTGAATCATTCGTTCACTTTGACCATCAGTCTGTGGATGATAGGCGGTACTCATATCCAAGCGAGTCCCCAATGACTTATGAAGAGATTTCCAAACGTTTGAAGTGAATCGGGCATCCCGATCTGATATGATAGAGATTGGCATGCCAAGCCGTGCTACCACTTTCTTGATGTAAATGCGAGTCAGTTTCTCCATCTTATTGGTTTCCTTGATTGCTAGGAAATGTGCAGAGTTCGTCAGTCGATCAACAATTACCCATATCGTATCACAACCACTCGGTGTACGGGGTAACTTAGTAATGAAGTCCATCGAAATCTGTTCCCCTTTCCACATGGGTATTTCTGGTTATTGCAGCAACCATATGGTTTCTGAGATTCAACTTTGACTTTCGAACAAGTCAAACATTTGCTAACGTATCTAGCAATGTCAGCTTTCATGTGAGGCCACCAATACAGTGCCTTCAAGTCATGATACATCTTATCTGATCCCGAATGGACTGAATATCTAGACTTGTGTGCTTCATCCATCACGAGTTCCCTTAAACCTCCGTGCAAAGGTATCCAAAGTCAATTAATGAAATAACGAATTCCATCAGACTTAACATCCAATTGTTCTTCCATTCCTCGTAAGGATTCCTGTACCAAGTTTTCCTTTTTCAAGGCCTCGATCTGAGCACTGCGTACCTTGTCAGGTAAGTCAGTATGTATCGTCATCATAAGTGCGCGAACCCGTCTTATTCCTGTTGTGTCTTTTCTGCTCAGAACGTCAGCTACTACATTAGCTTTTCCCGGGTGATACTTAATCGCGCATTCATAATCGTTCAACAACTCAACCCATCGTCGCTGTCTCATATTAAGCTCCTTCTGATCAAAGATATGTTGCAAACTCTTATGATCAGTGTAAATGGTACACTTAGTTCCATATAAGTAATGCCTCCAAATTTTCAAAGCAAAAACCACTGCTTCTAACTCCAAATCATGAGTAGTGTAATTCTTTTCGTGTAGTCGTAGTTGTTTGGAAGCATAAGCAATCACTTTATCACGTTGCATCAACACACATCCCAAACCTTGTGCAGATGCATCACAATACACCACAAAGTCTTCCGTCCCTTCCGGTAAGGACAGAATTGGTGCACTACAGAGTTTCTGTTTCAATAACTGGAATGCAGCTTCCTGTTTGTCCGTCCAGTTATACTTTGTCCCCTTATGCGTAAGAGCTGTAAGTGGTTGAGCGATCTTTGAGAAACCTTCAATGAATCGTCGATAATAACCCGCCAAACCAAGGAATTGTCGTACCTCGGTAGGGGTCTTTGGTGCTTCCCAATTCTTAATCGCTTCAATCTTCGCTGGATCAACATGTATACCCTTTTCGTTAACTATATGACCCAGAAATTGTACTTCTCGCATCCAGAAATCACATTTCGAGAACTTAGCGTATAATTGTTCTTGTTTCAATAGCTCTAGCAGTAATCGAAGATGTTCAGCGTGTTCCTCCTCAGATTGTGAATAGGTGAGAATGTCATCGATAAAAACAATGACAAACTTATCAAGATAAGGTTTACAAACACGATTCATGAGATCCATGAATACAGCTGGAGCGTTTGTCAACCCAAATGGCATGACCAAGAACTCATAATGGCCATAGCGTGTCCTAAATGCTGTCTTCGGAATATCCTCCTCCTGGACTCTTAGTTGATAATAACCCGATCTAAGATCAATCTTCGAGTAGTAACTCGAACTTTGCAATTGATCGAACAGATCATCAATTCTAGGTAACGGATACCGGTTCTTGATAGTGACCTTGTTCAATTCCCGGTAATCGATACACATACGGAAAGTTCCGTCAAACAAAACTGGAGCTCCCCACGGTGAAAAACTAGGTCGTATGAAACCCTTATCCAACAACTCTTGCAATTGTGTGGATAACTCTTGCATTTCTGACGGTGCAAGTCGATAAAGCGCCCTAGCTATCGGTGCTGCATCTGGTGTAAGGTCGATTCGAAATTCCACCTGTTTGATAGGCGGTAATCCCGGCAAGTCTTCTGGAAATACCTCCGGAAATTCACAAACTACAGGTATATCTTCAATCTTCTTCTCAGCTATCGACTTTTCAGTTATAGGTGCTATAACTGCTGTATGACCTTTCCGCAGACATTTGTGTGCTTTCATACAAGATATGAGACGCAGTGGCGTACTGCTCTTCTCGCCTTGTACAAACAATGTCTCTCCATGCGAAAGAGGTATACGAACGATCTTTTCATGGCACACTATTTCAGCCTGGAGTTTGGACAACCAGTCCATGCCAATGACTACCTCAAAACTGCCTAAAGTGATAGGCATAAGATCAATTTCCAATGTTTGACCCATCAAGTCTAGGATACAGCCTTTGAGAACACGTTCTACTGTGATTAACTTGCCATCAGCTAGTTCTACAATGTATTCAACCTCTAATGGTGTTAAGGTTATGGCAAATATTCCACTAAATTCATTAGATCTAAAGCTCATTTATGTTCCAGTATTCAACAACACAAATCATAACATATGTACTTGCAGTGAGGTCGAGCTTGTCTCTATGCTTCTTATGATCATGAAGGCTTGTCCCCTCATACCATTGTTTTCATTCCTTTTGTTGTTACTACCAGTGCGGTTCAATTGAAATGCCCTGGCTTCTTGCATCCAAAGCATCCTTTGAGTGTTTCTTGTTGTTGTTGTGGTCATTGAGAACTCTGCTCAGTAGACACATGAAATCAGATTTCGTTCCTCGTTTGATAGGGAATCCTTACAGATGTTCGCAAGTAGATGTTTTGACATACATTTGAAGTTATCCAAGTTAAGTGCAAAGTCTCACTATGAGTGTTATGTTGGAAATTTAATGAATGTTATGTTGGAATCTCGATATGTTAACGGAATTCATTTCAACTACTAAAATGAAAGATAGGTGAATATTATAGGTATGTGTTTCGAAAATAGACTCACAATAGAATTTGCCAGAATTCATGCGTACCTGTAAATTCACGATTACGTTGCGCACCATGATCGTCAATTTACCTTACATAAGGATTCTAGTTCCTCCTACCTTGAGCTATTTGGTTTTGTGGGATTCAGAGTTTATTCAGGACATCAAGATTCAGACAATAGTCACATGATGTATGATTGGATAGTCTATCCAAAGAATTACTTAGGGATAGTTACTTGAGTTGAATGCTAATATAGGGTCTAGTGTAGATCCTACAAGGATAGTTATTCGGCTTGAGTGTGTTTTTCTTATGAAATCTGATGTCGAGACATTCATTGTGTGAGTGTTAATGTAGTTGTTTGGAGTTGACCACCTTACAGTCATTGTATCTCCCATAAATTCCCAAGTTGGTAATTAACTCACAATAAAGGTCACCAGTGTTTTCATATAATATAATTTGCCTTTACGTATGCACCGGTAACGGAAATCTTTCCTGCACGATCACTCTAGTTCTTCTTAACTCGAGTGATAGTGTCCGTTTGGTGGCACTTCAAGTGTAACAAGACGTTAGGTTTGAATTCTCATCTTACAGTTGATGAGTTCAGAATGTGGTTCTTGTAAACCGTATATATAGAAGTACCAAGAGTTACAAGAATGTTGTTGAGGAGTTAGAATGAATTTTCTTATCAAGACTGAAACCACAGCCTTATTAACCGTTGTCAGTGTTGTAAGGAAGTGGATCATTTGCCAAAATTAGGAGTTTAGTGGAACTAGTAGATATAGTCCCGAACTAAGGAATGATTTTGTCATTGTGTTTATTTCATCCGCTGACTCGTTGAGTGAGCCATAGGGCCTATTTCATCCCCTGACTTGTTCGAGTGAGTCACAGGGTCTATTCCATCCCTTGACTTGTTTTAATGAGTCACAGAGCCTATTTCATCTCTTGACTTGTGTTAGTGAGTCACAGAGCCTATTTCATCTCTTGACTGGTTTAGTGAGTCAAAGAGCATATTTCATCTCCTGACTGGTTTAGTGAGTCAAAGAGCATAGTTCATCCTGCTAGTAATCTAGTGATCATTCCAGCTGCCTCTCACATGTTGTGAATCTCTCGATTCATACGAACAACAAAGGCTGCAAATGCTTGCTCTGGTGAGTATCTCAGAGTTGTTAATGTCCAACTGCTAGTAGTAGTGTCAGGAGTAGGTGGCGGAAGTACTCGCTCCTCACGCACCCAACTGCGAATGAGATCAGGGATCCACCGTCAGTACTGGCCATTCTCCCTCGGTCGTTTGTGTATCTCCTCATCGTAGTGAGTCATGTCATCCATTGACTCAGGTTACCTCTTCTAGAATGCCGATGATGATACAACTTAATGTTCTATGTCAATAGTAGGTGTGGATGATGATGTCATATTCGTTACATAATGTCATATGTAATTGCTGTGCAAACTATTGTGTAAGCAAATGTGTCTAATGTCTACAGTTATAGTCTAAGTCTACCAATGCAAACCTAGTTCGCTATAACCAATGTCTCTGATACCAATCTGTCACACCCCCAAATTTCAACTAACGGAATCACACCGTTTGGGAGCGTGACAAACCAGGATCTCAGATCATTAGACATAGCGAAGACCTCTATATGAATTTTCAAAACATACTGTGGTCTTTAAAACAATACATCAGAGTTTTCAAAAGTTGCGGAAGCGTTATAAAACCAATAACAGTTGTAAAGTAAACATTACAAAACAAGATACTCAAATGTTCAAATTCAAATATTCAAAGTGTTTAAAATGCATGAGACTCTATCTCCTAGTCCATGCCAGCTTTAACGCGCGCCTTAGCGTCCTGAGAAAACATGTAAATCAAGTCAACACAAAGGTTGGTGCATAACACAGGTTTTAAGCATTCACAATGTTCAAAACAACAGTTTGAATAACAAGATTGTAGATAACATAATCACACATGCACAGTCATGATAGCCAGTCATATAAACTATTTACATAAGTGTTCGACACCGAAGCTGACGGATTGCCATGCTATAGCATGTTTTCGCCTTGCCACTATTGTCTGTCACAACAATAGTAAAATTGTGTTTGGTCAGTCAAACACCTGCGTAGATCCCATCTACCAGGTGAGGTTTGTCAAACCTAATAGATCTATTTCCAACTACCACGCTTTGCATTACAGCAAACTAAACGGTTCGAGGTGTGTAAGGACTTTCAATTTGATATGTTTTCACATAATGTAAACAGCTAACTCATGCAAGTGATATGTATCTAAAAACAGTTTGTTGCACATGTTTTCTCCCCCAAAACAGTTTAAAATAAGAAAGGGGCCGTGTACGCACCTTTGATAATAGCAGAATGATCAAATACGTGTGAACTTGCGTAGAAATCCTCTACGAATAATCTGTGGTTTAAACAATAACTTAAAGTTATTCGGAATGTCGTTTTGTGCTTGAAATAACATACGTGTCAACACACGTATGTTAAAGTGTTAAGAATGTGTATACGCAAATACGTGTGACTTTGAAATCGTTTAAATAAAATCATATTTGATTTTATTTAAATAATCGTAATTATACGCGATTTCGTTTTCGGGTTAAAATATGAATTTTATTATTCTAAAATATTCGGGATTTCGTTATGGTTCCAACGCAACTTGAACCGATCAAATCGGAGTTCAAACGAAGAAACTATGATCGAAATACTAAAAATTGTTCTAAACCTCAAAAACAGTTGGAGCCGGGTTCGAACCCGCGACCCCAACTCCAACACACCCACAACCTACCATCTAAGCTGATCAGATTTTATTGATCTATTATGGAATTTAATTGTTTTAACCTTTAACAGATCTGTTCCCCCTTGTTCCTTAACCGATCCTAATCACCCCTCAATTGGCCCCTAATTCGAATCTAATCGAACCCAAGACCTTGGGGCTTCTGTTCCCTGGATCTAAACGCATCCATAGTGAGTTTCAATTCACCCAATAATCAAGATCAACACCTTAATTTAACCCCTAACTGGTCCGGTTCGAACATTCTCATTTCCCAAATTTGTTGAACCAAATTCGAACGTATCATGCCTTGAATCCATGGGGTTTTTCATCCTATACCTAAAACGAAACTCTTTGTGTGATTGGATCGAGTTCTTAATACCGATTGTTCATCAAACCCCAAGCCCGATTACTTTAAAAGCCCTAGAAACTAGAATTTAACCAATTCGATGTTACTCACTAAAATTGATACATGGGTTAGCTTAATCGAACCCTTCTGAAACTATACATGTATATTAATTTGATTTTTAAACTCGTTTGATTAAAAACCCCCAAAACCGATTTTGATATGAACCCTAGAAATCAAACTTGATTAATTCGATGTTAAAACCAGAAATTAACAAGTGTTTATCCATATTCGACTCTTTTAGGTTGTGTCGGTGTCGAGAATAACCTGGATTGATCTCGAATTGTTGTTAGTCGACTATAAGGTGTTCTTCGGCCGTCCTTGATCCAAATTCGTCTCCCCGAAACTTCTGTGATCGAATTGTTGAATTTAGAAGGAACTAATAGTGCCGACTAGAGTATAGGGATTCTTAATTTGTGATGTTTAAGTCGAATGATGAGATTTCTAGCACCACAAGTGACGGTTTCAACTTTTTCATCACCTTTGAGTTTAATTCGACCAATTAATCGACTAATAACGTATAATAACTATTAATCATCATTAATGTGATGATTAAAGTCGATTGATTTCGGTTATAACATAGTTTTAAAGAGAAATTCGAACTTTAGTTGATAAATCCCACGAATTTTGACTTTAAAAGTCAAACTAGTGTGTCTTTACCACTTACAAATACAATCTTTGAAATTTTTGGTATGTTTGGACTTATTTTTGCCTAATTTCAACTCTTAAAATTTGTTTTTGTTCGAATTCACATCATTTCGGTTAATAAAGTTGAACCTAAAATCCCAAATTGTCACAAATTGGGCTTCTTATAACATTGTTGGGCTTAATTAACCTAATTGGGCCTCTTAATTACCATTAGGCCTAATTTAAACTTATTGGGCCGATCTTAATCTTACTGGGCCCACAATGGCCTTATTGGGCCTTCTTAAACCTCAATGGGCCTACACTAGTCTTATTGGGCCTACTTGGCTTTATTGGGCCTGCATTGGCTCTATTGGGTCTGAGATCTCACCATCTTCCGTTAACAAGGTTAATCCGAAAAGTCGGATTGTCACATGGTTTGTTCGGACTAGTCTCAGCCGGATCTTTCGTTTTGGTCTTGCCAAACCACTTTCATTTGGTACCCTTTGAAACATTCGAGGTACCGGCCTCACTACGGCCCACCGCCGTCTGAGTTTTTGTGGACAAAGTACCACTCCTTACCACCTCATCGGTAAGCTTAGTGGTTAACAAAATTGTACATTTAAGAGTTGTAGGTTCAGCTGCAGTCACCATTCCCCGAATCTAGGGATCCAGCCCTTTGATGTACTTCTCAATTAAAACTGCTTCCGTAGGAAACATATTGAGAAGTAAACAAGTAAGTTCATGAAAACGATCGGCATAAGCTAAACAATCAGCACCGGCCATAGAATGATTCCAGAATTCCTCCTAGAGTTTTTGGATCTCAGTGATTGGGCAGTAATCTGACATAATCAGAGTTTTAAATTCATTCCAACTCATCGAGTCGATTGTAAGTGAGCCGAAAGTTTTTGCCTGGGTATCCCACCAGGTTAAAGCTTAGTCTTTCAGAGAACAAGCAGCATAAGACACCTTATGCTCCGCTAGACACTGGCTGATTTTGAGTTTGGTTTCCATTTCTTCGATCCACTTCAAGAGTCTAGCTGCTCCTTCTTTACCTGTGAAAGTAGGAGGGTTGCAAGTAGCAAAGTACTTGTAAGTACATCCTTGCTATGGTGGATCAGGAACAGTTACTTTTGTTATTGTTGTACCGGTGGTATGATGAGTTTCTGTATGACCTCTGGTAGCATTGTGTTAAGTGTGATCATGGTCCCCACCAAAACCTGCAGTGATATGTGGTTGGTGTTGTGCCAAAACACCACAAGCAGATAGCCGTTCTCTAACAATTCGGGCTATCATTGCTTCATTCAGTTCAGATCCACTTGCAACCGCAGGTGGAACCACGTTCACTTCAAGGTTTACGGGTGGAACTGTATTCGTTTTCAGATTTTTAGGTGGAACCATGTTCACTTCTGGATTAACACGTGGATCCGGATTAGGTTCTACATTCATAGGTGGAACTTGATTTAGTTCAGGGTTAGTAACATTCCTGACAGCTTTCTTGGCTGGTCGACCTCGTTTCGGAACCATTGTTCTGCTCACATGCAAACAAACTCAGGTTAGTTCAAGAATATTAAAGATATAACCCTTGTTCAGTCACATTAGTTCAACCATATTCAGTCATACTGACAAATTTATGTTTAAATGTGATTATAAGAAATATAGTTTAACTACATTAACACGATCTAGATATGTTCACAGTTCACAGTAATCATACAGATGTTTGTAGTTATCTCAGTACTGTTATTTCAAAAACATGTTAGAGTATTACACAGCTCACAGATATGTTATTACACGTGTTTTTCATATATTATCAGACAGGACATTAATATGTTATCACACAACATTTTGAAACGTTGCCCTACATGCAATGGATATGTTCTCACATAGTTCTTTGATACATTGCTACACACGCAATAAATATGTTCTCACACAGTTCTTTGATACATTGCTACACAAACAATAGATATGTTCTCACACAGTTCTTTGATACATTGCTACACAAGCAATAGATATGTTCTCACACAGTTCTTTGATACATTGCTACATTGCTACATAAGCAATAGATATGTTCTCACACAGTACTTTGATACATTGCCATACAGGAAATAGATATGTTCTCACACAGTTCTTTGATACATTGCTACACAAGCAATAGATATGTTCTCACACAGTTCTTTGATACATTGCTACACAAGCAATAGATAAGTTTTCATACAGTGTTCTGATACATTATCTAGTTATTGTTCATACACAACACATTTACACATCACACACAAACAGATTTACAGAAATAAAACATTTTATTACTAAGATATCAGTTTTATACAACCATAAAGTTTTAATACAAGGAGTGCTATCCAAACTATATAAACCATCAACCCAACACACGGGATCTATGCCACATGTCAAAAGGATCCCCACACACTACATACTCTCAACCTATCCGTCTGTGTCTTATGATATATACAATGATAATCTCAAAACATCCACATCCAAATCATACTTATCATAAGAAATACGATAAGCAGACAATCACCATGGCTATAGCTGACATCACTATAGCCAGTGTTGGATTTGTATGCCCAAGTAACGACATTAGTTCGTACTACTATCAAGATAAGATCCGTAAGGGTTGCACTACGAGCAACGAACAATAATATTTAATTAAAAGTTAATTAAATCGACACAATCACAACTAATAGGTATTAGAGGATAATGTCAAAGAGTTGATATTTGAGGGGTGATACTTGTAGTTATCAATTAGTTGATAATTATAAAATACATTTATTATTTAAATACTAATTAGATTAGTATTTATTTAATAAAAGAATCAGATTATTTAAAGTTTTAAATTAAAAAGATTTGAAATTTAAAAACTTTGAATTCTATACAAAGTTAAAGAGGATTACAATTGAAATAAATTGAGATGAGATGAGATCTCTTCTCGACAGAATGAAAAAAAAGATTGTGGCCATCTTTTCTTTGGTGGCGATTCTACGTAAACTTCCAATCTCTCTCACGTGAATTCTTCTTGCTGCACTCCTGGGTTTTTGACCAGCCCACTGCAGTTGACAGTGTTGGGGCAGGAGGAGTTGATATTCAAGTGGTGTTGAGATTTTGTGAAGATTCAACAGCCACGGATCGGATTGTGTAACCAGATCTAGCGACTGGGTTCGTTGATATCGTGGTGCCTCGCGTATGTTAGCGGTTTATTCTCGAAAGGTATAATCACTAAACACCCTATGGTTTGTTTATTCTGTTTGGTTTGCATCTAGACTCCTGGTGGGCAATCTGGTTTTGACCGGAGTGGTTCGTACGGTTAATGTTTCCGCTGCTTTTAATGTTTTAAATATTTTTTAAAACCCACGTACGAATCTCAACAGTGGTATCAGAGACACTTTTGCAAACAAACAGAATAATTTAATTTAATTAAGCAATCCGGTTTTATTTATTTTAACAAAGATTGCTTCCTTTTCGTTTATTAAATATTGTGTTGTTATTGTAAATCAGCCTTTCACCTGTGGTTGTGTTGGTTTTTTTTTTATATATCTTATATTTTTGGCTGTTTTGGAAGCCCTTATAATAGATAGGTTAATTTTAAATTTATTTGTAAATTGTACTTTGAATTTATTTGTAAATTGTAAACTATAATCTGATCGAGACAAGACAAGAGAGAAGATTGGAAATCAACATATGGCATACCCGAAGACAAGATAGAGATCTTGAAGCAAGTGGGAGGATCACAAGATTCAAAGAGTTGATTCTTGGTTTTTGTCCCATTGTGACCCGTTTTGTTTTGTTATTGGCTCTAACAAAACCGAACACTAAAAGGCTTGATTTACATTTATTTTGTTTGTGGTTGTTTATAACATTTAGGATTAAATAATTTTGATTTAAATGACAAAACAATCAAAACAGTTTTAAAAGAGTTTTAAAACAAACAACACAATAAAACGACGAGATTTTAAAATAATATTTTAAATAATATTTTAGTTATCACGTGAAAGGATTTTAAAATAAAGAGTTATTTTAAAGGATAAAACCAAATATCTTGAAAAGAGATTAATTTCAAACACATTAATAAAAGAGTTTATTAATAGTTTAAAATTGACTCGCGATCAACAAACACGCTTATTAATATAGGATATTAAAATTAAGCGCATTGTGAGGTAAAAGTTTGTTTAGATCACAAAACTATAAAATTTGGAATTTTATAAAACTCGTATTGTATTAAGCATGCAAATACAACACAATGTGTTTTCGACCCATAAAAGGTAAAACACTAAAATAAATCCCTTAGAAAAATCGATAGGTCTATGCCACCCTAATTTTAGAGCACTTGAAACGATATATCCGAACCCCTTAATTTCTCTGGTTTAACCTATTACGAAAGGACTACGGATGTCGGGACAAGGTGATACTGTTTAGTCTAAGCAAGCTAGACCAGTAATCACACGTTGCTAATTTTAGGACAACTATCATTTTGCCTTGTAAACTGGATTAACCAATTACAATAAGCGAAACGGGCATAGATGGGGTAAAACGTACCGACATGGACATAACTCGTCCAAATCGACCCCATAATATGAGAATTGTATAGAGATACAATTGGTAATCGTTACCTACCTAAAGAGTTATATTTCATGAACTGGATTAACCAATCATTGGAGTATAATGAAATATGGATCTCATTCTTCTTAAGTTAAAATGAATTAAAGGGTCAAATTAATTAAGATTTTAACATTGAAAATACTAAAATCCCATTATCCTAATTTTGTAGATGTCTACCTCAAACTCAAACAACAATTCCTCTCACTCCAACTATTCTCTAAGGACCAAGAGAAACTCAATGGTTCTAACTTCATTGATTGGTATCGCAACTTGAGAATTGTTCTCAAGGCTGACAAGAAGCAATATGTTCTTGAAAAGGCCATTCCTGATGAACCTCCTGCAAACGCCACTCAGGCTGTGAAAAAGGCATGGGAGAAACATGTTGATGACTCTGCCGAAGTGTCATGCCTCATGTTAGCTACCATGATTCCTGAACTTCAGAAAAATATGGAAGATCTCGCAGCTTTTGACATGATCGCTCAGCTTAAGGAAATGTTCCAAGAGCAAGCGCGTCATGAGCGTTTTGAAACTATGAAATCTCTCATGGGTTGTCAAATGCAAGAGGGATCATCTGTTAGAACTCATGTGCTAAAAATGAAGATTTACATTGATCAACTGGAAAGACTTGGTTTTCCCTTAAGCATTGAGTTAGCTGGGGATATGATCCTCAATTCTCTGCCCAAATCATTTGATCATTTCATTATGAACTATAATATGAATGGTTGGGAAAAGTCCATTACAGAGTTGCATAAGATGCTTAAGACTGCTGAAGTGAACATTCCAAGCAAAACCTCTCCAGTTCTCATGATCAATGAGGGTAGAATCAAGAAGCCAAATAATAAAGCAAGAACATAAGAGGCAAAGGTAAGGGTAAGGCCAAAGTTGTTGTGCCTAAGCAGCTTTCCAAGAAAATTGAAAAGGATGCCAAATGCTTCCATTGTGAAGAGATGGGTCATTGGAAGAGGAACTGTCCCAAGTACCTTGCTGAGCTGAAGAAGGCAAAGTCCTCTAGGGCTAGCACTTCAGGTATCTTTGTAATAGAACTATATTCTTTTTCCCCTAAGTCATGGGTGTTTGACACCGGATGTGGTTCTCACATTTGTAATAAAATACAGGGACTAAAGAACGTTAGAGAACTGAAAGATGGCGAGATGGAACTCCATGTTGGCAATGGAGCTCATGTCGCAGTCAAAGCTATTGGAGAGTATGAGATACTGCTGCCAAGTGGTTTTTATTTGAAATTAGACAATGTTCGTTTTATTCCAAATGTGACTCGAAATATTGTTTCAGTTTCTTGTTTGCATGAACAAGGTTTTGATTATGTTTTTAATGGTAATTACATTTCTGCTTATTTTAATAATATGTTTTATTTTGAGGCGAAGCCTCATAATGGAATATATGAGATTAATGTGAGCAATTCATGCACTATTAGTTCTATGTACACTATGAACACCAAAAGGTTGAAGTCAGACTTTAACCAGTCATATCTATGGCATTGTCATCTTGGTCACATTAGCAAGAAACGCATGGAAAAGCTTCAAACAGATGGGATCGTTGAACCCACCGGGTCTGAAACTTTTGATACATGTGAATCATGCTTAAGTGGAAAGATGACAAAAGCACCTTTCTTAGGAGTTGGTGAAAAGGCCACAGAATTGTTAGGATTAATACATACTGATGTATGTGGTCCTTTCAAGACTATGACTAGAACTGGTAAAAGATACTTTATAACTTTCATTGATGACTTCAGTCGATATGGGTATGTCTACCTCATAAGTCATAAACATGAAGCATTTGAAGTGTTTAAAACATTTCAAAAGGAAGTTGAAAATCAGCTTGGTAAAACAATAAAAGCCATTCGATTGGATCGTGGTGGTGAATACCTTAGTTATGAATTCGAAGAGCATCTTAGGCAATGTGGAATTGTTTCACAATTGACTCCTCCTGGAACACCGCAACTCAATGGTGTGTCTAAAAGGAGGAATCGAACTTTATTAGATATGGTTCGATCTATGATGAGTCGCACGAATCTGCCTCACTCTTTCTGGGGATATGCCCTTGAAACCGCTGCTAAACTTGTAAACATTGCTCCAACCAAGAAGGTGAATAAAACACCATATGAGATATGGCATGGTAGTAAACCCAAAACGTCATATCTAAAGATCTGGGGTTGTGATGCCTACGTGAAACGTGAGACACCCAACAAATTAGAACCCAGAGGCAAAAAGGTAGTTTTCGTCGGATATCCAAAGCAGACTATGGGATACTACTTCTATCAGCCAGATAAAAACAAAGTTGTTATTATGCGTAAAGGAACTTTTCTAGAGAAAGAGTTTCTCGCGAGAAGTCAAGCTGATAATATTGTGGATATGGAAGTAATTCCAGAAACACAACCTGAGGTTGAGGCACCAAGTCAACTAAGAGTTGACACAGCACCAGCAACTCAATCAAATGTTGAAGAGTCAAGCGTTCGCAGATCTAGTAGAGATCGTAGGGATCCTGACAGATATGGTTTTCTCATCCAAGGAAATGATGTACCATTTTTGGATGGCACAGAACCTACCAATTATAAGACTGCAATTTCAAATTTAGAATCTGATAAATGGCTTGAGGCCATGGGCGCTGAGATGCAATCCATGCATGACAACCAAGTCTGGGACTTGGTTGATTTACCTCCCAACTGTAAGACAGTAGGGAGCAAATGGGTTTTTAAGAAGAAAACCGACATGGATGGGAATGTGCATACATTTAAAGCTAGACTTGTAGCAAAAGGTTTTACTCAAACTCAAGGTATTGATTATGAGGAATCTTTTTCTCCAGTGGCTATGCTTAAATCAATTAGAATTCTAATTGCCATTTCAGCATACTATGATTATGAAATATGGCAAATGGATGTCAAAACGGCTTTTCTAAATGGACACCTTACTGAAGATGTCTATATGGCTCAACCTGAAGGTTTTGTCGATCCTAAGAATCCTAATAAAGTATGCAAATTAAAGAAATCCATTTATGGATTGAAACAAGCATCTAGAAGCTGGAATCTTCGTTTTGATGAGAAAATCAAAGAGTTTGGTTTTTTAAAGAATGAAGATGAACCGTGTGTTTACATGAAAGCAAGTGGGAGCGTTGTGATGTTCTTGATTCTGTATGTAGATGACATACTCCTTATTGGAAATGACATTCCAACCTTGAACGGAGTAAAATCCTGGTTAGGAAAGTGTTTCGCAATGAAGGACCTTGGTGAAGCTGCATACATTCTGGGAATTAAGATCTATAGAGATAGATCAAGGAGGCTTATTGGTTAAAATCAAAGCACATATATTGATAAGGTCATTCGGCGCTTTTCAATGCAAGATGCCAAAAGAGGTTTTTTACCTATGGCACATGGGACGATCCTAAACAAGTTGCAATGTCCGGAAACGGATTATCATAAAAGAAGGATGGAAAGAGTTCCATATGCTTCTGCAATAGGATCGATCATGTATGCTATGTTATGCACTAGACCATATGTCTCATATGCCTTGAGCATGACGAGCAAATATCAACAGAATCCAGGTGATGCTCACTGGATTGCTGTAAAGAACATTCTGAAGTATCTAAAAAGAACTAAAGACATGTTTCTGATATATGGAGGTACAGATGAGGAGCTCAGTGTAAAGTGTTACACTGATGCAAGTTTTCAAACTGATCGAGATGATTCTCGATCACAGACTGGATTTGTATTCACTCTAAATGGTGGAGCAATAACATGGAAGAGTTCCAAACAAACTGTTGTTGCCCAGTCCACCACAGAGTCCGAATACATTGCAGCATCAGATGCTGCAAAGGAGGCTGCTTGGATGAAGAAGTTCATAGCTGATCTTGGAGTGGTACCAAGCATTGCAAGACCAATCGAGATAATGTGTGACAACTCAGGTGCTATTGCTTAAGCGAAGGAACCAAGATCGCATCACAGCACCAAGCATATACTCAGGAAGTTCCATTATATACGAGAAATATTGGAACGAGGAGACATTACCATAAATAAGGTGCATACAGATCATAATCTAGCAGACCCGTTCACTAAACATATGCCTCAACCAAAACATGAGGAGCATGCTAGAAACATAGGTCTTAGATTTGCTAGTGATTGGATATGATTTGTTTTAGTATTTGGATGTTCTTGAACTAAGACAATTGTATTTGAATGATTTTGAATTAAAGAGTTAATTGCTTAATCATCATACTAATTGTGTTCAATTTTTTGTACGTTTAATATCCTTGAATATAATTTATTCTAAATGTTCGTGGTCAATCAAATCTATGGGAATAGATGTTGAGTTTGAGACCATTGTGAATGTTGGTTGGTTTCATAGGAGGAAAAGTCCAAAGAGTTGCAGGCCAAATTCACAGATATCCAATAGAGAGTGGATATTGAACGCAACCCGTTTCAAAATCACTTCATGGATCATAGTCATGAGTAGATTTTGAGAATGGCATAATCTTTGTATCCTTAGACCTTAGATGCATATTGAACTTAATTATGCGTAAGGTTATCTTTTGACATATCTAACACTGCTCTTTGACCAGGCAGTCATAAGGATCTATAGTTGGAGATAATCCGAAACATAGTGAGAGTTATATGCAGTCAGCGGGATCTGTTCCTATACATCGGTAATAGGCTGACATCTCTGGGCCCCTCGTTTATCAAAGCTAATAAAATTGCATGGCCATGCTCAAACTGGGAGTTTGATTAAACTAGTTATGATATGGGATCGAGAATAGAAATGGTTGAACACGATATGAGAATGACACATGATCCATGTCTCATGTTCAACGGGATGTCAATTACAGAAGGATGATTGATTTCATGTCCATTACTTTTGCGAATAGTTAAGGAATTGTACTTAAGCTATATGTGAATAGTAGACGGCTAAACAGCGTCGTATCTTGATGGGATAGTGAGATGTAGCTAGACGTCCACCACTGTCTGTACTGACTGAATGGTCGAGACTTGTGCAAGTGGGAGTCTGTTGGATTTGTATGCCCAAGTAACGATATTAGTTCGTACTACTATCAAGATAAGATCCGTAAGGGTTGCACTACGAGCAACGAACAATAATATTTAATTAAAAGTTAATTAAATCGACACAATCACAACTAATAGGTATTAGAGGATAATGTCAAAGAGTTGATATTTGAGGGGTGATACTTGTAGTTATCAATTAGTTGATAATTATAAAATACATTTATTATTTAAATACTAATTAGATTAGTGTTTATTTAATAAAAGAATTAGATTATTTAAAGTTTTAAATTAAAAAGATTTAAAAATTTAAAAACTTTGAATTCTATCCAAAGTTAAAGAGGATTACAATTGAAATAAATTGAGATGAGATGAGATCTCTTCTCGACAGAAAGAAAAAAAATTGTGGCCATCTTTTCTTTGGTGGCGATTCTACGTAAACTTCCAATCTCTCTCACGTGAATTCTTCTTGCTGCACTCCTGCGTTTTTGACCAGCCCACTGCAGTTGACAGTATTGGGGCAGGAGGAGTTGATATTCAAGTGGTGTTGAGATTTTGTGAAGATTCAACAGCCACGGATCGGATTGTGTAACCAGATCTAGCGACTGGGTTCGTTGATATCGTGGTACCTCGCGTATGTTAGCGGTTTATTCTCGAAAGGTATAATCACTAAACACCCTATGGTTTGTTTATTCTGTTTGGTTTGCATCTGGACTCCTGGTGGGCAATCTGGTTTTGACCGGATTGGTTCGTACGGTTAATGTTTCCGCTGCTTTTAATGTTTTAAATATTTTTTAAAACCCACGTACGAATCTCAACAGCCAGTCCTATCATCCTAGCCTCAAAATTCAAGATCCCAAACTAATCTATCATCCCCCTCGCTCTCACTACCCTCACCCTCAACACCTCCATTTGCTTCAAGAATGTAGCAATCATCACCTGCACCGCTGTCCTCCTCATCCTCTCCTCACTAATAACCCGCCAAGCCCGTGTGCCTGCGTCTAGTACACTCACTTGATCCATCAGTTTTAGGTGGGATGTGAGTATCTCCAACACAATGGTACGAGTGTCCTCTATAGTAGTACGAGACTCCTATAGCTCCATGCAAGTCCCCTGAAGATCTAGAGTTACCTGGCGAAGCTGCGCTCTAAGCTCCGCCTAATGAGAGGACTCCCCTACCTCGTGTATGGTGTCCGGCACATCTCTAGGCGCCAACTTGCGTATAGGAGGAAGGCATGTCGTCTTGCGGGCCTGACCCCACATACGTCTGAGTCCATAAAATACTGGGACCCTCTGGGGAGGTGAACTCCCTCTCCTGCCCGCAGATGTATCCTCATCCGGTACATGAGGATGTCTAGGTGGAGTGTGTGGTACATGTGGTTGTGGTGTAGGTGGCACCTATGGTACTGCGCGAGATGTAGCTAATGATGCCTTGGATGGATCTAGTCTGAACTAGAACTGGAGCTAGGTGTATCGTCGAGGATCACATAAGGAAATCGCTGATATATATAGCGTTCACCTGGATTAGCCATCACTGTACACACAAAATTTCCAGATTAGTACCATGAAATAAATGTTGAATAATAATATTCAACATACACATGATATGATATCTCTTCCTATCTTAAAGCAGCTACTCGTCCTTATAGTTATTACTGCTCTGCTTGTATTAAATTTTACTAGAATGCACACGTGTTGCAAATTTCAGTTATGCTGGTCACTCATAACTGGAATTCGTACCACCTGATTATTCAGGCTCAATTCAAAACAAGTTTTGTTCGTTAGTTATGTTCAGTGTTCTCTGTGTCACTATACGAGCCTATGGTTATAGTCTAGGTCTCTAAGTCCACCTAAATTCTATAACATGTAGCTTTGATACCACCCCTGTCACACCCCCACCTCTCATCACCTGTTGATGATGTCACTGAAATGGTTGCGGAAGCATAGTGGTACTGAAATGGGTTGTCAGCCGATAGTACTATCAATGTTCCCCGTTCAGCTTCACATGGGTTTCACTAGATACAGTTCAAGGAATGAGTACTTTTAAGTTCTGTGATAGTGTTCTGTTCTACAGGCAAAATCCCATGAAATCCACAAGTTCTCAACAAATCACACGTAATCACACAGACAACAGTGATACATATCATATGATCAAGAAAAGTTCCACAGTAGTACCCTCGGTGTTTATAAAACATTAAAAAGAAAAGGGGTTGTACGAAACTCACATGAAGTCACAAGAATAGTGAAATCACACGCAGAATGATACTGGTAGCTAAATTCTGCATTAGTTTATGTTTAATAAATTAATTATGTTTTAACCTACTGATTAGATATTTCTAAACTCTCAATGTCAAAGACATTGCAGTGAAAGTCATCAAACCGATATTAGATGCTTAATTAATTATTTTACTGTCATATCATACAATGTATGATAATGTAGGAACCTATACTGATTCAGGTTCCTAATACAAGGTTGATGACACGTTTGATTAATTAGAATAATCTCAAATTAACCAAATAGGTACTGTTATTGATTATAGTGCTGAAATTGTTTCTAGATGGATTTATGGCTTAGGAACGATCAATCCTTGTTATTGATTACCCAAATATAATGAAATATCATAATATGATATTCGAATAGGTTTAATAACCATGTTTAGCGTACTAATCTGACTGTTATCATAAACATCAGATAATCATTCCAATGAGTATGTTAATGATTGTGATTAGTTTGAAACACTTGGATTTAACCTTGCATTTCAAAGATTAATCAGACTAATCAGATACATTGTCACAATCAAATGATTTAAACCATTATAACCATTGTTATAGTTTCATGAAAACCGGGCATTACAACGGATCAAAACAAGGATTTACCAGTTAACACATCAAGTTATTCGTTTATAGTCATTCCTAGCCATAACCTAGGCAATAATCAATAACCATAACTATACCATTACGTTCAAAAACAAGATCTAATCAACCATTATCAAACTAGTAGGTTAAAATGAATCGTTGCCTGATCTGACAGATTTCTGGTTGCAAAACAACGATCAGAGGTTGTAGAAACGTTCCTTGGTGCGATCCGTGGGTTTAGAAGACTTCAAGATGGAGTATAGATGGTTTAAAGATCAATATTTTCATCTGGTAGGTGCTGGAGCTCAAGAAAGAAAAAGAATATATATTTTTGCATGAAATCTGATGAATTAAGTTGATTTGCCAAGCTGCCTTATTCCAGGCGTACCGCCTAGCGTGGCGAGTTCACTCTAGGCGTACCGCGAAGAGTCACGGACCTCATATATTTTGGGTCTCGCGCGCATCGCCTAGCGTGGCACGCTGGTTCCAGGCGTAGCACGCGGATTGCAGGTTTCAGATATTTCATTGCTTCCTCGCGTATCGCCTAACATGGGAAGCTTGGGCTAGGCGTACCGCGAAGCATCCCTGATTTTGATATTTTTTTAATTTTATTCGTTTTGCGATTCCGGAGAATCCGGAACTCCGTTTCGCGTACAGTTTTATCCTACGTTCACCATTTTTCGCATACTTTCAACCTGTAATAATCACAATTATCAAATCAATGTGGATTTCAAGCACAAAGATATGTGCTTTCATTGATGATGACGTATTCATTAAACGCAATTGTCACAAGAATGAAGAGATCTCTAGAGTCTCGAACTACGACAGCTCCATAAGTTAGTTCATCAAAGTACAAGAACTTAAAGTCCCTGAACGTGTAATCAGCAACCCTCATGTAACACCAGTGCCGGAAACGTCACCGGAACAGTGATCCCTACAGTACATGAACAGTAAATCAGGTACGTATTTCAGTTATCATTCGTATATCATTGTCAATTCATGTATCATAGCACAGTTCAGATTCAGTTCAGAAAATCAAAGCTCAGAATTAGGGTTCATCAGTCAGATACTTATCTGACGATACAGAACCATCATGTGATTATGTGTTAGGATTCTATTATGTATAAACGTATGTGAGGCTTTACTGAACAAAACAATATGGATGTTGTTATGTGAATGCTAAACCGACGGATTATTCGTATAGGTGACGATCTATACGAATAAATATGGAAGTTTAACGTTCTGAATGATATCCAATAATTAGAAAACAATATTGAAAAGTATAATTATCTCCGTGTTCGTACGGATGACAATCCGAACGAATACGCGCGATAACCGTACGATTCGATTTTGAACAGTAAATTAAATATTTTTGAAAATTTAAAATAAATAAAAGATAATTAGTTAATTTATTAGGAATCATGACCTAAAATAATTTTATTAACTTTATTTTAAGACCGAGACGTTTCGTTACGATAACGAAACGAAACCGACACTTTTACGCGAAACCGAGCAACCGAAACGAACCCGAACCCACCCGGGGTATAAATACCCTAGAAGAGTCATCTTCTTCATTTTATTCACCATCTCTTTCTCTCTCTACACACAAACCCGGATCTCTCTCTAGTTTCTCTCTCTAGAAGAAATCACCATATCTCCTCCATTTCTCCATGAAATCGTGCCATTTGGTGTCTAAACGACCCCCTTCACTTGTAGATCTTGAAAATACAACCGATCTAAGCTTTTATCCGGCTGATTCGAGGTAAAAATCTTATTTTTGTTACGATTCTAGGGTTTTCAAAACCCTATTTCGAACCCTTTGCTTTGTTCGGCTAAAAACCCTTGAAACCTTAGGGAGATCACTCGCACATGCTCTAGAATCATGTAGGGACCAGGAATGAGGCTTGGGCAGAGCTGGAACATCGATCGAAGGAGGTTACTTTGGTTCCAGCCGAATGGCCATGGCCACAGGTGGTCGAATGGCTCCCACCGAAACACCATTCTCATTCGGCCGAATGGCCCAAGGGTTTCTCTTTCGGTCATTCGATCGGGATGGTCTCACTTTCGGCCGACTCAGGACCCCATTCGACAGGTCACATTCGGCAGCCCCATTCGCCAAACTGATGCTATTCGCTAGTCAACCCCCATTCGCCCACTATGCTTAGTCAGCCATAACCCTCTCTTTCGGCCGCTCATCATTCGACCAAGCAAGCCACATTCGGCTAGGTCTGATTCGGCTACCATGGTTCGGTCGGCCATCATTGTTTCAGCCCCTTCTCATTCGGACAAGGACACTTTGGCTAGATTGCTTGAAACGAGCTAGGCTACTGCTTGGTCGATATTATGGGGTGTGAATGCATGAATTGCATGGAAAAACATACGTGAACCCATGCACGTGTATGACTGGGTGCATGGCGACGTAATGGAGTTTACATGTTAAAAGCTAAGTCATTAATACCTTCTTAAGCAAATGATAAACTATAGCTGTCTATCTCATGAAAATTTAGGGTTTCTATAATAAGGTTTTATCATGAGTTATTGAACTAAAGGTTATAGGTTTGATTTACATATGAACACCTTGGCCCAATGGGCTTAACCTAAGCTCATCATGTTACTTATAATCATCTTTTAAATAATTATACTTTTAATAAAAGAAATTTATTTATAAACTTTATTAAATTAAATTGAATGATTTTTAGTAAAATGGCTTAACTTAAAATATGAAGTATTTAAGTGTGTTAATTAAAGAACTGTGATATAATTAAAATAAACCCTACTCATCTAGGGTTTAGTAGTGAATCATATTGGGACATGGGTTTATTACGGGTAATACGAGTAGACTAGTTAGGAGAAATTCTAGAAACATATTAGTAAAGTAGGACACTTAGTTGCACACCGAGACCAAACCCAAGATACGACTATTATGAATACTTATCGTCTATGAATCTTCTTAAAATAACTCAGGTGCTAAAGATACTTAGGCAACAATCCAAGAGTGCGCATATCTTTTGTGGTTCAATAGCACGGCAACACAGGTGAGTTCATTGCCCCTTTTCTAAACATTTTGTTTTCAAACGCGAGGCTGAGAAGCATGCGTAAACTGTTTTCATTAAATTGTTTACTTAAATGCTTTTACTTATTATATACTTTATATACTTTATATATGTTTGTTTATACACCTAGACTCCTGTCTAGGTAAATCCCAGGCTAAATTAACTATCAAGTTAATTAAGCAAGTTAATTAAATTACTCTTATGAGTAATACCTTAATTCTAAACTCTAAATAAACCCTTAGTCCATCGAGTTCAAATTTCAGAATCTAAATTCAAAGTGAAATCAAGAGAACCAAAAGCTAGAGATCAAATGCAATGGAATCTAATCCAGTGTGTGATCAGTAAACTCAGGATCCTAATCATGAATCTAAAATCATTGTGAAATCATGGAAATTCTAAAGATCACTTTTGAGGAACTCAAGGAATCAAGGAAATCATAAATGTGTGTGAATCATTGAATAATGAAATCATTAAGATTTCATGAAATCATTTATACTTGAGTTAAGGTGGGTGTCAGTTGTATAGAAATCAAGATCACGTGTAACAAACATAAAGTCCCGTCACAGTAGTAGACTCTTGTAGTCAAGCTACATGGGCAATAATGTGTACGATCAAATGAAATCAATATCAAAAATCAAGAGAATCAAGGACGAACAAGGACGATCAAGAACGATCAAGAACAATCAAGAACCAAAGGATATCCTTAAAGTCCCTACGCATACAGTAGACCAGAGGGTCAAGCTGATATGGGCAAAACATTAAAATCCCGGTCAGTTCAGGTATACTCCTTGTGAGTTATGCTTGGCATGGGTCACGTGTGAGAGGGTACAACTTGGACAACCACCAACAACGAAGTCTAATTGATTGAGTCAAATAAGGCCCAATCATCATGTCTTAGTTGTATTTAAATGTTATTTATTTATTTATTTAAACATTTAACATTTTATTTCTATAATTGCTTTTGGGAAATCATGAAGACATGGTGAACCCAGGAAATCGGTTTTATTTCAAATTATGGAAATCAAGTCTTTTAACATTGAAGTGAGTGTTAGGTAAGACGCTTAATTATCATTAAGATCAATGTCCTATGCGGCAGGTCTCAGACGATCATAGAAGGGAATGGTAGGTAAAATGCTTAATTCTCATTAACAACAATGTCCTATGTGACTTAGTATGTGGTGGGACGGCGTCTAGGCGGGTCGTAGGCTCGACTCAGGGGTATGCCCTATATATAAGTATACCGAGTTGGATGATACAGGTGTTGATAATGAGGTTAAGGTTTTACCTAAAAGGTTTGCAAAACTATTTTCAAAAATACCGAAATCATATGAACTCACCAACCATTATGTTGACTTTGTTTTATTCTCATGCTTTCTCAGATGACGTACAGGATTAAGCTAGGCATTTGGATTGCATGCTAGGATGCTCGGTTAGAGGACCTAGTAGTTTCGGAAAGCACATCTTTTGTTGATCATTGTGAATCATTTTTGAGATCTTGTACGGATACAAGATAGTGAACTTATGATTCATTTTGAAATGTTTACTTGATTAAATTACCAGACATTGATGTTGTAATTTAACTCTGTAAATTTTAGGTTAATGTGATTGTGCTTTAGTATTCTTAATATTGATGCGATGTAAACAATCTGATCATCACGATTATCATTCCCGATATCGCGCCCCAGGAACCTTCCGCTCGACGGGAAACCCGATCCTACCCCGCCGGCTCGGGGTGTGACAGATTGGTATCAGAGCTCAAGGTTATAGAGAATAATAGGTCATTTACTTAAAACGGTTTGGCCTAGACTATAACTTAGGGACCTTTCATGTAAAGAACATAGGAATTAGGAATTTACTTGCATTGTGTCTTTTACATTCGATCATTACACTAACCGATGTTCTATTGGTTGTGATCAGAATGTCACCAAAAAGACAACCATCACCGCTTCTCCCTTCGCTGGAGACGGACTCAACAGTTGAGGCACTTGCAACCCTGATCACTGAACAGTTGGTGGCGGTTCTTCCTGGAATTAACCGGATCAGGAACAATGAGGAGTTTGCTAGGAACTTCCCACTACTGTCTGCAGAGAAGAAGGAACCTGAAGAAGGAGAGACCAGCAAGAAACCTAAACGTCGTTCTGCAAAAAGACGAAAGAGAACTATGAATTACACTGAAGCTGTACCTATCAGTCAAATTCTGCCATATTTGACTACAGGAGCCAGTGCTCATCATGAGGGAAAAACCCCTCTCTGTTCAGCTTGTCACTACTATCATCGGGCTGAACTTCCATGTGTACGATGCACACGCTGTGGGAAGGCAGGTCATTGGATGCAACAATGCAGGACACCGCTTACCCCTATTCCCCATCAATATGTTGTCATATTCCCTAAATGTGCCAGATGTGGTTTCCACCACGGTGAGAAGAAACCTTGTAAACACTGTTTGAATTGTGGGAAATACGGACACTGGATCCAACAGTGCCGATTTATTTCCACGAGGAAACAGAAACAAAAAGCGAGCACCTCTACTTCTTCTCAACATAACAACAACTGCTACGTGTGCGAAATGCACGGACATTTCGCAAGGGACTGCCCTAGGAGAATGCCTTTAGCAGACCCAGCGGTCACTGAGGAATTACTCGCTTTACCAGCTCCTGGGGAACACTCGGAGTCCGATGACCCCACAGGTATGCAAATTTCAGCTTGATACGTTAAATTATTTATTGGTATATTAATTAGAACTGCTTAGTCTGTTGTAATTTTAGAAACAATAAATTTAAAATAGCTGTAAACAAAGTCAGTGTCGAAAAGATAATCGGAATGATAACTTAAGGAACCTTTAGGTTAAGTAAGTGTTAAATGATTAAATAAGAGATAGGGAAATTCTTTATTACAGTTTAAATATTGTAATTAGGAAGAGGACTTTATTTGAGTAGAACATTAAAAGCTGTAGAAATTCAAAGTGTCAAAGTTAGTGGGTAAACTTTCATTTTCTATCTAGACCTCCTAGAATTTCGAGTTATTTAAGTTGAGAACCCGGTTCAAGGATGTTAGGAAAGGATAAATGTTAAGAACTGTGCTAGATTCTTATCTAAACTAGATAAGTAAGTCAGGGGAAAATCAGTTGTGAATGTAATAGGAAAATATGCCAGAGACAAATATTCCGAATGAAAGATGGGCATTCCAAGTTACGGTAATGCTTTTCGGATAGAGGAATGCACCCATGGGTTTCATGGATTTCATGAACCAAGTGTGCAAATTGTATTTGGATCAATTTGTCATTTTCATTAAGCACGACATACTGATTCATTCTAGCGGCAAGACAGAACGCGAACGACATCTCAGGGATATTCTGGAGCTGTTAAAGGAAGAACAACACTATGTTCAATTCTTTAATGGTGAAATTAGGATGAGAATAAGTAACAGTTGAAACAACTGTTACAATGGGCTTCCGTAAGTTACACAATCTTCGGGAAGAGTGAGGTAAATATGCATCACTTCGGAGATGTGTATAGGATTACTTAAAAGATAAATCATTTCCTTTATCTTAATGGATCTGCCATATTTTATGGTAGACCTCCCCGACTTATAGAGTACCCTTTTAAAGAGGAGAATAGATTAAACAGATGGTGAAATAGGTATACGGTTATATCAAATAACCTAAGGATCCACCAGGTGCAACTCAAGGGTCTCGATCTAACAATCAAGACCTAGAGTTGTGAGAGCCACCTAAGAAAAACTTTAAGGAGTGTGTCAGATTGTAGAGCAGAAAGACAGTTTGAGATAAACCGGATGAAATGCTTACTACCATAATAGTGGTTGGATTCCGGTGATAGGTAAATCAAGAAGGCTTACTCTTGAGAAGGCACACGGGCCAGATAATCAGTGCATCCGGGCGCCGATAAAATGTACGGCGTCTTACAGAGATTTTATTGGTGACCAGGAATGAAGAAAGACATAACCGAATACGTCGGCAGATGTCTTACGTGTGCAAGGGTAAAGGCGGAACACTAGAAACCGTCAGGGTTACTAGGAACTGTCTGAAATTCCGCTCTGGAAGTGAGAACAAATAGCTATGGGCTTTATTACCAAGCTACCCCGCACTTCCAGAGGTCACGATACAATCTGGGTTATCATCGATCGTTTGATGAGATCTGCCCTTTCCTTGCCGATGCGTGAAACTTTCACGATAGATAGACAGGCGAGATTGTACATCAATGAGATAGTGGTACACCACGGTGTTAATGCACTTAATGTCCCTAGTTCCATTTTGTAACATTCATCATGTAAAAATCAAGTTATATTAATGGAAGTTGTCTTTCTATATTGTTCTTAATGTTTATATTTTAGTTAATTGATTATATGATTGGGTGATTTGGTTTATTAAGTAATTGAGTATGAGTATTGTTCATTCGGCCGAATGACTCTAACGTATGAAGTCATTCGCCGAATGAAACTAGAGTATGACTATAGTCAGCGAATGAGTCATTCGCCGAATGACTCATTCGACTGAATTACCTATTCGACAGAGTCATTCGCCGAATGAGTTGTTTCGGCCACTCATTCGGCCGAATGTCTACTGCCTATAAATACAAGTTGAAATCATTTTAAACCTAACTTTGCCGAGTCCTCATTCTTCCCAGTGCACTCTAGTGTCAAACCCTTGAAGTTTTAAGCGATTCTTCACGTCCAACTTCGATTCTCAACCCGTGGTGATCGATTCTCACTCGCACGTTGATTCTACACACTCGATTCACCACGGTTGCTGTTGATTTCGATTGGAAAACCCTGGAATAGGATTCCGCACTATTCCAGAGGCTGTCAAGCAGATTTCCCTTGGAATCGGATTGTTTCCGAGCTCCTTGTAGGTCCTACAAAGTGGTATCAGAGCCTTGGCTCTTGATTCTGCTTGATTTTCAATCCAAATCATCATATTTTTGATTGTTCGTTCGAGATCTGCAAAAACCCTAAGCTTATTGCTCTAAAAGTTAATGTTTCATTGCAAATCCGTGGATTTTTGTGGTGTTTTTGTCAAATCTTTTGTCCCAATTTGTTCATTATCATCCCATGATGTTCTATACCAAATTTGGTACTTAGATCTGGTCAAAATCTCAAGTTATCGCAATTTTTGTTGCAAAAACCCTCAGATTGGCCGAATGAGCATGGCGGCCGAATAGTTTTGGCCGAATCTCTCTCATTCGCCGAATAGCGTCATTCGACAGTCTCATTCGCCGAATAGCGTCATTCGACAGTCTCATTCGCCGAATAGCGTCATTCGACAGTCTCATTCGCCGAATAGCTCCATTCGATCAAGTCATTCGGTGAATAGCCCTCATTCGATCAGTCATTCAGCGAATAGCTTCATTAGGTCAAGTCGTTCGGAAATTAGCACTCATTCGAACTCTCATTCGGCGAATAGCCTCATTCAACCCTTTCATTCGCAGAATAGGTTCATTCTCTCTGATTCATTCGTCAAACAGTCATACTCAGTCTCTCATTCGCCACAATTAACTCATTCGGACCCCGACATTCGTCCCTTTGATTTTCATTCGGCAATCAGTTTGCAAATTTTTCTAAGTGTTGAATCCTGTTGTTTCTGATCAAATGGAAGACTTAGCATTTATGGCGAACCAGAATCATCGTATTCAGACTTTGCTACTAACTGAGACTGGGAACTCTAATAAAGCTCCAAAGTTGTTATCCTTAGACGATTATCCACACTGGAAGTATCGGTTTGAGATCCATATCAATGGGGTGGATACAAACTTATGGATGATGATTGAGGGAGGTTATTTGAGGCCTCTGAATGAAGATGGAACTCCTATGCTAGTCACACGGATGACTGAGCCTCAGAGGAAGCTGTATGATTATGAAAAGAAAGCCTATGCTATTCTATCCCAGTCCATTGCCACTGATATTTTCCATCAGTTTAGACAGTTTACCTCTGCAAAGCTACTGTGGGATGCACTGCAACAAAGATATAAGGGTAATGATGCTTTGAAGAGCATCAAGTCAAAGGCATTGAGAAAGGAATTCAATAGCTTCATGTATGTGGGAAATGAGTCACTGGATGAGTTGATTGCTAGATTTTATCATCTTTTGAGTGAGTTATTCAATCATGAAGTCAAGAAAACTACTCAGGAAAAGATCCAGTGTTTGGCAGATGCGCTACCTCCAAAGTGGGAGTCATTTTTGATGGTACTCAAGCAGAATCAGATGTTGGCACATATGGACATAAATGATTTCATTCAGAAGCTGAAAGAACAAGAAATAGAGAACAAGTGGAAGGCCAAGAGAGTTGCCCAAGTCCAGGACCCATCGTTGTATTATTCTACTCCTACAGTTGAGAAATCATCTTCTCATGCTCCATTGAAGACAGCTTTTGTTTCTCAGACAACTGAAGCTCCATCATCTACTCAGATTCATTTTAGTCAATCATCCTCTTCATCAAATTCTCAAAATGAACATCATCAGCCTATAACCAGTTTGAAGACAGAAAATTTTGATAAAGTGACTGTGGAGATTGCCAAAGAGCACATGGGACTTCTATCTACTCTAGTTAGCTCTTATGATGGGTTAGTAGCAGGACAGATTGGCAATCCTTATCTGACTAATGATGATTACTCTCATATAGATCCAGATGACATGGAAAGGATTGATATTATGTGGGCTTTGGCTAGTGCTGTCAGAAGAGCTAAAGATTTTGTGAAGAGAACTGGAAAAGACATCAACTTAAACAAAGATTCTAAGTTTGGATTTGATATGGCTTCTGTCACTTGCTACAATTGTGGAGAAAAGGGTCACTTTGCTAGACAGTGCAAGCATCCTAAGAAAGCTGGAAACAAGAATCCTTTTCAGCATCAAAAGTCTTCTGCAGCAAATCCAGAGAGAAGACTTGTTCCTATTGATTCTCCTGCTCAGACTAGTTCTTCAAATGCAGGCAAAGCTTTGATGGTACAGCGGGATGAAGGTGAAAATTGGGATTTCAGATTCAATTCTGAACAAGGGGGACAAGATAAAGCATGTGTTGCTGAGATTCAAAAGACAGAAGATCTACATGAAGAGAGTACAGCCAAAGGAGCACATCTTAAGACAGAAGAAACATCTGGATCAGAGTCTGAAAGCTTGACTGATTCTGACACTCAATCTGAGTCTGATGCTGATATTGAAGAATCTCCTACTCAGTTTTCCTTGATGGTAAACTCATCCGCTACTCCTGCTGCAACTTCTCAGTCTGATCAGGTATCTGATGATTGTTCATCTTCTGTTTCTAATTGTTTTAATTGTGTTGACCTTAAAAGCAAGGTTCTTTCCATTCAGAATCACAATGCTGCTTTGATCAGTGATCTCAACCAATGTATTGATGCTAACAAAGTTTTAAAAGCTAATGAAAAGGATTTTCAAGCTAAAATTGAACTTTTAAATAGACAACTTCATGAGGCTGAGATTGCTGTTCTTAACAAGCAAGATGCTATAACTTCTTATCTCAATACCATTAATGAGGTAAAGAAGAAGTTAGCAATGGTTGAGTGTGATTATGAGACCCTAGGACAGAAGCTCAAGAGCTATGAGAGTGCATCTTATATCATTGAGCACATGATCAGCAAAGAAGCTGATCATAAGGGTAAGGGAACTATGAGTTATCAAAGATGTCCTCCACCAATCTTAAACAGCTTTGTCAATTCACCGAATGATAAAGATGTTAAAGATTTTCAAGTGATAACTCCTTTAGTAATTGATCCAATTGGGATGATTACTGATGAAGGTTCCTCTTTGTCAAAGGAATCTTCAGTGGATAGACTTGTAGAGGATTGGGTTTCAGATTCTGAGGATGAATCTGATGATTCATCTGATTATGATACTGCTCAGAATCCACTCCCTGTTATCAAAAAGGGTGACCCAATCTCATCTTCAAAAATATATCAAGCCTTAGGTTTTGTAAAAGCTTCAAAAGAAAATGAAGCTTGTGTGTTGAACAAGTTTGACAATCTTGTTCCAAATGTGAAAAAGGGTTTGGGTTTTAATCAGAACATGCCTAAAACAAATGTTTTCAAACCAAAAAGGCAACCTTTTTCTGAGTTAAAACATTTTCATAGAAAAGGCGAACCAGTTTGTTTTGAGTGTGGTGCACCTGGGCACTTTGTTAGATCTTGCCCTCAGTTGATTAGACCAAAGGATGCACCACCCAGAAAACAAAATCAGAATTTTGTTAAACCTGTCAGATCTGAGTCCAAGTCATTTCTGACAAAACCCAAACAACCAAATCAGGTTAAATATGTGGACAAGGGTAAAGGGAAATTGATGAACTTGAATGTTCTCAAGCCTGTTAATGTTGATCAATCTAAATCATCATCCATTTATCTGAAAAACTCTTTCAGTAAAACTGCAGTCTGGAAAGTAAAGTCTGAGACTACAGTTCCACCCACTTCAGACAAGACTGTTTAAGATGGTAAATGGATCGATGTTATGATCCGAGACTCATTGGGTCAACCCAAGACTGTAAAGGCTTGGGTTCCCAAATTAAACTAATTGTCTTATTTTTGTGCAGAATGCCCCAACAGCTGCTTTAAACACTTCTTGGATTGTTGATAATGGGGCTTCAAGGCACATGACTGGAAACATCTCTTTGCTCTCCAACGTTCAATCTGTTCATGGTGGTTATGTAGCTTTTGCTGGTGACAAAGGTGGTTTTATTACAGGAGAGGGAATCTTATCAAATGGGCAAGTTTCATTTGACAAAGTTAGATATGTCAAGCAATTGGAGAATAATCTGCTTTCTGTAACACAGATCTGTGATAAAAACTACAAAGTTCTTTTCGATGACTCCAAATGCTATATTCTAAAGCAAGGTGTAGTTATTCCTGAAGAATGGATTTTGATGTCTGCCCCCAGAAAGCAAGACTTGTACGTACTCAATATGGCCACAGCTTCAACTACATCCTCCACAGCTTCATGTTTTATGTCAAAGGCAACAGAAAAAGATTCAATTCTTTGGCATAAGAGGATGGGTCATTTGAGTCTACGCAAGATGATCCACTTGGTACACAACAATCTGGTTGAGGGGGTAAGTCTGAAGAATTTCAAGTTGTCTGATGTCTGTGTATCTTGCAAGAAAGGCAAGCAAGTCAAACAGTCTCACAAACCGAAGAAGTATCACTCAATCACTGTTCCACTTGAGCTGCTCCATATGGATCTTTTTGGTCCTGTTAACCGCAAGCGTATTGCTGGTGATCAGTACTGTCTTGTCATCACTGATGAATATTCCAGATACTCTTGGGTTTTCTTTCTAAAGGAGAAGTCTGAAACGTTTGACTGCATTCAAGTGTTGGTTACCAAACTTGAATCTCTCTATAAGCTCAAGATTCGCATACTCAGAACCGACAATGGGACAGAGTTCAAAAATCACAACATGGAGAACTTTTGTAATGAACGAGGTATTGTTCAACAATTTAGTGCTCCATATGTTCCCCAAATGAACAGTGTTGCTGAGCGAAAGAACAGGACTTTGATTGAGGCTGCTAGGACTATGCTTGCAGATTCGTCTCTTCCGGTACAATTCTGGAATGAAGCTGTAGCTAATGCTTGTTACACTCCAAATCGAGTGTTGATAGTGAAGAGACATGGGAAAACTTGCTTCGAATTGCTCCATAACAGAAAGCCAAATCTTAAGTATCTTGAACCATTTGGTGCACCATGCACTATGCTTAAGAAACATGAGCAAGGCAAGTTTAATGAAAAGGTGGAAGAAGGGAATTTTCTTGGGTACAGCACTCCAAATAAAAGAGTTTATAACAGATCAACTCAAAATGTGGAGGAGTGGTACCATGTTGATGTTCAGAAGTATTCCATGCCCCCACCTGGGAAGGGTCCTGATTGGATGTTCAACTATTCTGATATGTTTGACTCATTCAACATGCCTCCCATGTACACTGATGAAGATGTTGCTGTTCAGATGCTGTATGATGCCCAAAATGCACCTGACGAACCAAAGCAACCTTCATCTGTTTCAACTCCTACAGCACAGACACATGATGACAGCTCAGACACAGACGACAACTCAGCTCCTTCAGCTGCCCCTGAACCAGCTGTTGACAATCTTGTGCCAGGACTTGAGGATCTGAATATGAATAATCTTGATCCACATGTTGAAGTTCCCGCTCATCCTGTTGGCAGAATTAATCGGATTCATCCTCAAGAAAATATTATTGGAAGTCCTTTGGATGGTGTCAAGACAAGAAATCAGCTTTCTTCAGGAGGACTTGCAGACATTCTTGACTTTGCAGATGTAAACTTTTGTGCCCATTCATGTTTTATCTCCCAAGTTGAGCCACGTACTGTTACTGAAGCTCTCAGAGAAGAATCGTGGGTAGATGCAATGCAAGAAGAACTCCTTCAGTTCAAAAAGTTAGGTGTCTGGCAATTGGTTGACAAACCTAAAGGTGTGAAAGTAATAGGCACCAGATGGGTTCTTCGTTGCAAGAAGGATGATCATGGTATCATTGTGCGAAACAAAGCACGTCTGGTTGTTCAAGGATTCAGACAAGTTGAAGGTTTGGACTATAATGAAGTATTTGCACCAGTTTCTCGACTTGAAGCCATTCGTATCTTCTTGGCTTATGCATCCTTCAAGAAGTTTAAAGTTTATCAGATGGATGTAAAGAGTGCATTTCTCATGGTGTGATAAATGAAACAGTGTATGTTAGTCAACCTCCCGGGTTTGAGGATCCATTGCATAGAGACCAAGTCTACAAGCTAGACAAGGCCTTATATGGATTGCATCAAGCGCCGCGAGCATGGTATGAGACACTGTCTACTCACCTTCTGAACAACGGGTTCAGAAGAGGTGTCATTGACTGTACACTATTCATTCAAGAAAAGGATGGTGACTTACTCTTGGTGCAAGTATATGTGGACGACATCATCTTCTGTTCAACAAATGATGGTCTGTGCAACGAGTTTGAAAAGGTTATGAAAGAGAAGTTTGAGATGAGCTCAATGGGAGAGATGAAATTTTTTCTGGGATTACAAGTGGATCAGTCTGAGGCAGGAATCTTCATTCATCAAACCAAATATGCTGGGGACATACTGAGCCGGTTCAGTATGTCTGATGCAAAGCCTACTGGTACCCCACTGGCTGTCAATCACAGGATTACTCCAGATGAAAAGGGGGAGTTAATTGATGCTACTTTGTAATGAGGAATGATTGGGTCTCTTATGTATCTTACTATTTCTCGGCCAGACATCATGTTCGCCACATGCTTGTGTGCACGGTATCAATCAAAACCAAGAGTGTCTCATCTGATTGCTGTCAAAAGGATTATGTGTTATCTGAAAGGTACTCCTGATCTTGGTTTATGGTACCCTAATGATGATAATTTTAAACTTACTGCATACAGTGACTCTGATTATGGTGGCTGCAAAAGAGACTTCAAGTCAACATCTGCGGGATGTCAGTTCTTTGGAACCCGTTTAGTTACCTGGCAGTGCAAGAAGCAGACGTCGGTGTCTACTTCAACCTGTGAAGCTGAATATATTGCTGCTGCTAGTTGCTGTTCTCAGATCATCTGGATCCAACAGCAACTTAGGGACTATGGGTTACATTTTTCTAACACTCCTATATATGTTGATAATACTGCTGCCATAGCTGTCACTAAAAATCCTGTTCAGCACTCAAAAACAAAACACATCGACATTAAATATCACTTCATACGTGATTGTTTTGAAAAGAAATTAATCGATGTTGTTAAGATTCACACCGATCACCAAAAAGCCGATCTTTTCATAAAAGCTTTTGATAAACCCAGATTTTTATATCTGTTATCGGCTAATGGTGTTTTCCAAAAGGATGAAGTCCTACCTTCATCTGAATCTAACAAATGATCATCATCATTCTTAGATCATTTTTGTTTTGTCTATTTACTTTATTTCAGTTTTCTTGTCTAGTTTCTTTTCTTAAATCAAAAACTCAAAAAGATTTTCTGTTTTAGGTTTTTAGGGGGAGATAGTTGTTAATTGAAAAACCAAAAACATCTGAAAATTGAAAAACCAAAAACATTTGAAAAATTCAAAAATACAAAAACAGTTGAAAAGGTTAAAATTGAGATGGTCTTTCTTTGAAAAAGTGACACATTAATCTATCATGATATAGAAGCTGAGTTGAATGTGTAAGCTGAACACACAAGAAAATTATGATGTGATGTACTGATAGGCCAACTCTACAAATGAATAAACAGCTTGTGATAACTTAGAAAGTCTGATTTGTGGAATCTGTTTGATAACACCATTTATGTGAGAAATTGTTTTTGACTCAAATCAAGCATACACCGGTCATCATGGAATCAAATGAGGCTTCAATTAAAGAGAAACAAAAACAAGCTGGTATTAAGCTTGAAGAAAAAGAAAAGCAAGCTGATATTAAGCTTGAAGAAAAATAAAAACAAGCTGGTATTAAGCTTGAAGAAAAATAAATGCAAGCTGGTATTAAGCTTGAGAAATACTTGAACAAATTAAGTTCGATTCCATACACGTGCCATATTGCTGGGACGGACCTAGCTGAAGCCGTCCATTTGGATAGAACAAGAAAAATACAAAAAGATAATATATTTGAAATCTTATTGAATTTATGATGACTGGTATTAAGATATGTAGAAATGAGTTATAAACTGATTTTGATCGTTAATGGTGAAATGAAATGGGGAACTCGATCAGAAAACATGAGTGATCATAAAGTTTGTTTAGTAGTTGTGTAGTGTATGGTTTAAAACTGGACAAACATATCAGTAATCGTATCATAAGATAAATGTGTCTAAGGCGAAACATTCAATGAAGCTGATATGATATGATTAGATGTATGTGTTAGTTTGTCAATAGACGTCTCACAAAAACATGTGTTTCTTTGTCTTTAGTTACTAGTTGTACAGTCGTAATTGTTGTTTCAGAAAAATACAAAAAGATTTTCTATTTTCAATTTTAGTTTAGATGATCATTTGTAGGTTCAGATGTCTGTCACATCCGAATTCTGAACCAACCAAACATATCTTCATAATTGTCACAATTTTGATGTTCAAAATGTAAAATCTGGAAAAAGTTTGTGTTTTGGGTGTTAAAACACCTATTCGCCCGAATGAGGTTTGAAATTCTTTCATTCGGCCAAATGACTTCATTCTGCGAATGAGTCATTCGACTGAATCAATTGTGATAGAGTATATCTCATTCGGCGAATGATGTGTGTCGAATGACTCATTCGACATTCACATTCGGCGAATGAGTTATGACGAATGTCTTATTCGCCAATTACATTCGGCGAATGTGTTTGATAATCAACCGACCTTTCGCCTGTCTCATTCGGCGAATGAGCAATCCTATATAAGTGTTCAATCGGGCGAAAGAGCTCATTCGACCATAAACTCTTTCGCCGTAACTGTGTGCATACATTCGCCCGAACCCCATTTTTACTCAGTCGATTTCTTTTTCTTGATTTCCACGAACTCAGCCTCTGATAATCTTGTTCACTATCATTTCAGGTATACCAGGATCGAATATCATCAAGTTTCGACCATGAAATCATCGAAATCCGAACACCTGTTAGGGTTTTAGGGTTTTTGTAATCGCCTGTTAAATAGATGGTCAAAATGACATCTATATCACATGAGTCAACGTTTAAACTTGTTAGTCGGTGGTTTCTGAGTATGTTGGTACAATTTTTATGAACTGATTTGATTTTCTGATAATCCAGGGTTTGAATTTCAAAATATAGCCGAATGACGCCATTCGGTGAATGTCTCATTTGGCGAATGAAAGTCATTCGGCGAATGAAACTTATTCGGCGAATGACTCTTCGGCTAATGTGTTCATTCGCCAAATTACCCTTCATTCGGCATATCAGTCTGAATTGGTTCTGAGTTCTGATTTTGATCTGGTTTCAACATTTTAAGTTATGTGAACTGTACTAACATGTTTTTATATGATTTTCAGAATGGCTGGATACAAATCTGTGACGAAGAACAACATTTGTGCTCATTTGGATCTCGACACTCCGAACGCCAAGCACTACACTGACATTATTACCTTTCTCAGGCGTTCGAGGATATTTGCTGCCATCTCTACTGTACATGTGCCTTATCGCTCTCATCAGCAAGATTTCTGGGATTCGGCAGATATAGATAGTGAGGCTGAACCTCCAGTGATTAGAGGGAAAGTTCGTGGACATAATGTGGTTATTTCAGCAGAACATATCAGGAGAGTTTGCGGTTTTCAGGATTCTCCATATCAGCCTTATTTGCTAGATCGCTACTTGGTTCGTGGCTGCTTTATGAGATGCAAGTATGAGGGAGATCTCGGAGCTGGAATCCTCAACAAAGCCTTTATGAGTCCACAGTTCAAGTATCTCGCGCACGTACTGATTCACTGTCTTGGATCCAGGAGAGGGGGATTTGATGATATGCGAGAGACCATTCAGTGTGCCTTTGTTGCACTGGTGCTGAACAGGCCATTCAACTTCTCTGAGATGGTTTTCTCTCACATGAAGAAGAATGTGACACTGAAGGGAGACAAGAAGTTCCTGATGTATCCCAGGTTTCTGCAGCAGTTGATCGATGCTCAGTTACCTGATCTGCCAATGATCAATGCCGATATTATCAAGCTGGAACATATGAATGACTTAACCCTCAACAGGGTGATGTCATACAGAGGCAAGGAAAGGAAGCCAGCATCTAGATCTTTATTTGGTCATCTTTCTAGGCCAGACTACAGAGCTCCTGTTGGTCGTAGATGGAGACATGATGATTCTGACTCAGATGTTGAGGATATTATTGTTCCTGATGATGGTGGAGATGCTGATGATGGTGCTGGTGGTGCAGTTGAAGGTGTGAGTGCTGCTGGTGGTGCAGGTGAAGATGTTGGAGGTGTTGGTGAAAGCTCAGTAGGTGTGAGCACTGTGGCTATGAGCACAACTGATGTGACTCCTGATTCAGGAGTTAGCACCTCTTTAGCTGCAGAAGAGGAGGTTAATATTGATTCACTGATGGAGCTGGATTTTTTGATTACTACAACCTCCACAGTGTCTATTCCTCTTGATACTCCAGTCACTCAATCTGCAGAAGGTGAAGATGAGTTAGAGGACTCAAGCGAAGATGAAGGTGAAGCAGGTGATGGTGATGGAGATAGTTCTGATTCGGAAGAGACTCAGAATGATGAGTTTGAGAAAGTGATGGTGGGAGGAAGGATGGAGATGAGAAAGAGGAAGAGGAGTGAGGAGGAGATAGAAGAGATTACTGATCCATCTTTCATTCCAGAGTTTGATATACCTTCACCTCCTCGATCCTCTGCACCTGTTACTGTGGCTGTGTCTGTTACAGCTTCTCAGCTTACATCTTCCAGAGCAAGGAGAGGAAAAAGATCAAGGTTCTCTTTTCAGAGGAGGTCAGAACTGACAACAGCTGCTACAACTATTGTTACATCAGTAGCAGCTGTTTTAGTTTCTTCACTGACTAGATCAAGGGCAACTCATGTTCATGCTACTACTGCCCCTCTGATCACCTCTGTGTCTCAAGCCCATATCTTTACTACTGCATCTGCTGGTCCCTCCATCTCACAGGCCGATATGTCTATACCTACTGTGTCAGTTGTTGATCAGTGAGCACACTGAACAGTATGGTACTCAGATTGATGGAGAGGAGCCTAGAGCAAGAGAAAAAGAACAAGGAACAGGAGCTAGTTATTGCTCAGCTTACAAAGAGGGTGGAAGAGCAGGATACTCTGCTTCTTCAAGCTGCAGACCAGAGAGCTGACCTAAGGGCTCGTTCTGCCCAACAGGAGCAGCAGCTGCTGCAATATATTGACGAACATCATCAGTTGGCATTAACTGTCACTGATTTCAGTGATCGGATACTATCCTTGGAGACTGAGAATGCTAGACTAGCAGATCAGATTGACAGTCTCAAGGATAGTACTCCCAGGATAGAAGGCTCTGCAGCTCGTTCTGATGAATCAGACAAGGAAGAAGATGAAGAAGAAGAAGAAGAGTCTGAGGAGGAACAGGTGGATTATGAAGACTCAGATAAAGATGATGAGTCTGATGATGAGGATAAGGACGGATCTGGGAGGGGGCCTTCTGATTCATCTAGTACTGATGATGATGATGACGATGATGATCAAGCTCCTCCCTCATCTGAGATCCGGTCCAAGAAAGCAAACGATAAGAAGACTCAGGCTCCTCCTCCTTCGTCTCCCTCAAAGACAGCTGAACCTGAAGTAACTGAGGAAGTAGAAGCTGTGCCTGTGAGATGTGACAACTAGTACCCGACCGCCCGGCAAGTCCGTACGGTATATGTACTTGCATACAGTAACTATGTGTATATACGTATTTGTAAACAGTTTTTGTATTAATAGGATTCTAAATACAAGAACAGTTGTACGTATTTTCGTGTAAACTTAAATACACTAAGTACAACGTACATTTGAAACATTAGTTGTGTTTATTAAGTGAAAACTTAATTACAGTTAACACAACAAATCAGGAGAAGCAACGGTGTTCAAACAATTATCAGAAACAAATCGGTTGCGATCTGAGTTCCATAGATGACAGGAATCAGATGGCCGACAATTCAATGTGAAAACAAGATGAAAACAGGATGTTTAGTTGAGTCCGACAGTGAGGAAACACAATTTGAACATAAATTGCAGTGTCGTTTCAGAATAACGAACTGACAGTGTGTTTGCGTGGGTGACGATTCACACAAACATATCTGTGAGTTTAACGTTCTGAAATGATGACTGGAAAGTAGAAAACAAAAGTCGGAAAGCAAAACCATCGTCGTGTTCGTTCGAATGACGATTCGAACGAATACGCGCGATGGTGACGCGATTCGACGGAACGAAAACGAAAAACGACGCGAAACGAATTTAACTTTAATAAAATAAAATAATTAGCATTTTTACAATTTTGAAAGTCATCAAATAAATTAAAATGACATTTTTATTTATTTATAATAAATTACGCGAAATTTTCCGGTTACGCGACGAATTAACGAACCGAGCAACCGAAACGGACCCGGACACCACACGTGATATAAATACTCTAAATGAGAGTATTTCTCTCATTTTACAACTTCCCACTCTCTCTCCTTCTACAAAATCCGGCCACCATTTTTCCTCACCACAAACCACCTTCAAATGCTCATAACTTCCTCGTTTCTCAACCGATTCGAGTGATTCTTGCGCCCACGCGTAGCCCTTGACGAGCTCTACATATAAGTACAACAGATCTAAAGAGTTATCCACGAAATCGTGAGGTATGAAGCATTAAAGTTCACGGATTTTAGGGTTTTCGTCTCTTGGTTTGACTTACACACCAAAAACCGGGTCTAACCAGTCCCTAACTCGAACCCACACGTTTGAAAGCTGTTTCTGGGATTACACATGTCGAGTAGCTAACCCCGAAATTCTAGAGTTTGATGGAGATGGCGCTGGTTGCAGGTACGGGTTCGGCATGGGAACCTTCATGATCCACCGAACCCTCTCTCGAGTCACCCATCTTCACGAACCTTTTCTCAGGGTGCGAACCCGCTACAGCCGAACCAGTGAGATGAACGAACCCTGGCCTAGCTCACGAACCTTCTGTGTCTAGCATGCTCGACGAACTATTGCACAGTTGCCGAACCCTTTGGGACTCACGAACCCATGCAATGTGACGAACCTTGTAACCAGTGAAGCCACGAACCCTTGCCGAAACCATGCATCAGCAGCAAACTTATGTGACTCCCGAACCATCACTTGAACTCACGATTCTCATAGTTAGAGTGTAGGGTTCGCTGCTATGGATGCATGATTTTTGATTTATTGAACTGATCAAGAAACTGATCCAACCTCTCGTGTATTCGGCCCACCTCAAATGTCCAGGCCCACTAGCATCTCTTTTGGTCTAACCGATTAGTAGTATTGGCCCAGCTTATTTTGTTCAGGCCCATAGCATTAATCTTGGCCCAGTTGCACTCGTTGGCCCAATGACAACCATGTCTAGCCCACTATTATTTCGGTCTATCTTGAGCAGCCCAACAGCCATTTCTTTCGGCCCATGTGCAGCTACACGACCCAAGGCCCATAATCGGCCCATCCCCATAATATCGTGGCCCACGGATTAAACACGAGACTCACGCGGTTAACATTCGGCCCACTAGTTTTAAACGCAAATCAAGTCAAGAATAAGAGATTATTAATGGGCTATGTAATAAATTCTTATGGGTTAACAAAATCAACATGTGAAATATTGAGAATAAACTTAAAATCACACTTAGGTTGAATGTCAAAGTTATGGATTTAAAAACCATAAATCTAGATCAATCTGATAGAATGTTTCAATAAGTGAATTCATGCAGTATGAAGCCAAAATGGATTAACAAACAATATATAAGGGCCGAATCAATTACCGAGACTTATGAGTGTTAGCCAAGTTAGGGCTAACACATACAAGCGCACAAATCTATAAAATCGATACTTATAAGTTACAAATACATGTAATCAATACAGGAACGTGAAAACTACTACAAGGGCAATTAAAGAGCGCGTGCATTCTTTCTTTTAAGCTAAGTCAACCCTACAATTACAAGGTGAGTTCATATGCCCCTTTTACTTTAATCTTAACTGATTTTAACTCTCGGGGCTGAGAAACATGTTTACTTTTATTTATTTAAAAGTTTTACTTAACATGTTAATTATACTCTGATTAAATGATATTAAATTGTTTATTATCATATATCATTGTATGCATGCTTGTATGATTTTGAGATAACAGGGAAACTCAGATGATTATGATAATGAAATTTCTTAATCATCAACACATTAGAATAACTTAGTTATAAGATAATAACTTATAACACTTAGTTATTTTCACATGAGCAAATACCTAGACAGTTTACACATAAGCATAACGAGAACAATCCCTCATTGAGACTTTGGGATCACACGGATTACAGTAAATGATGATCATGATAACGTAACTTCATGGGATTCTTATCAGTTACAGTAAATGATGATCATGATAACGTAACTTCATGGGATTCTTATCATTTACACATAATTAACATAATGTAATAAGACAAGTTCTTATTCGACTTTGTTAAACACACGAGAACATTCCCACACGGATACTTTGGGAACACATGGATTCAGTAAATGACGATTCTTATCATTTACAGTGAATGACGGTCATGATAACGTAACTTCATGGGATTCTTGTCATTTACAACCGATTATCATAACGTAATAAGACAAGTTCTTATTCGACTTTGTTAATCACATGATACAATCCCACACGGAAACTTTGGGATCACACGGCGGGATAGGAGAGAATGGAATGCATTTTAATCTGATTACGTGAGGATTTAAAATGGATTCCATTCGGATTCTATACGCTACATTTGGAGACACATGATGAACAGTTAACTAACACTTTTAATATTTAGAAGTGAAACAACAGTTAACCCCACAACTATAGAATAATCTAAGGAATGGATTTAATAAATCTAATATCCTTAACACATATATTGGTTATCAAAACTTAGGTTTGATAATTACCACGTTATCATATTATTATTCTATACATGAGAACACAGGTGATCAAGGAAGAGATAACATGTGAATTGAGAATGGAAATCAATAGTTGTATTACAAGTAGTGTGGAGTTCTAGTGGTGTTGTGGTGGGATGTTGGCTAGGGCTTAGTTCCCTTACATATGCCCTATATATAAGCAACACTACTAGGATGATATAGTACTTGTGACTATAACTATTGAGGAGCCATTGGATGAACAAGTGAATCAGACAATCATACGAGTAACATATTATCATTGTGAATGTGCATGTGAATGAATCAAGGTTTTACATTAACTTACTTATGAACTCACCAACCTAGTGTTGACTTTGTTTTAAATACATGTTTCTCAGGTGACGAACAGGTGTAGACATATACATGCAAAGATTAAGCTAGTGGACTTTTAGAAGACCTAGCTTTATTTTGTGTTGCATGCTTTTGGGGAAACAAGGATATGAATCATCTTTTGTATATCTTGTACATATACAAGATATAGTTACATTGATTCTTTTTGGTAGATTTACTTGATTAAATTATGAACGATACTGTGTAATTTAATCTTGTAATTCTATATCATGGATGTGTTAGAAATTTCTCATTTATTTATCATGTGCTATGTAAACAATCTGATCATTTGATTATCACTCAAAGATATCGCGCCCCGGGAACCTTCCGCCCGACGGGAAAACCCGATCCGTTCCCGCCGGCCCGGGGTGTGACAGATTGGTATCAGAGCCATGGTTATAGAGAAATATAGGTCATATTACTTAAACGGTTTGGCCTAGACTATAACCTAGGGACCCTCATATAGAAATCATGTGACATAGGATTCTATTTGCATATGTCTTCTGCTTCTGATCACTGCACTAACCGATTTATTTTCGGTTATGATCAGAATGCCGCCGAGAAGACAACCACCTCTGCTACCCTTGACTCAAGGCTCTGCTCCTCACTCATCTACGCCGACACCACCTGATTCTCCTCCACCTCCACCTCCTCCCCCACCACCACCGGCGTATCAGCTGGATCCCGCTACCATTGCACTGGCCACTCTGTTGACCAGTCAGCTGAGGGAGGTAATCCCAGACATGATGAACCGAATCAACACCAACAACAGCAACAACGTTGCCAACTCATCAGGAGAAGGCAGCGGTAACACCAGACAGAGTCAGGACTATGCCTACAAGAATTTTGTAGGTTGCAAGCCACCCAGTTTTAGTGGTAGTGAGGGTGCAGTCAGACTGATCCAGTGGATCGAGAAGATGGAGGCTACCCTCGACATCAGTGGCTGTCCTGAACAGAACAGAGTTAAGTATGCTGCGGGATCATTTAGCAAGCGAGCGTTAACCTGGTGGAACGCTCAGGTTTCAATCAGAGGCCGGGATGAGGCCCAGGCCATGCCGTGGAACGAATTCAAGGCGATGTTGAGGGCAGAGTTTTGTCCAAGAAATGAACTGAAAAAGGTTGAGACTGAACTACTCAATCTGGAGATGATTGGTGCTGGGCATCTGGCCTACACCACCAGATTTCATGAGTTAGCTACTCTGGCACCTGATGTGGTGCCAACACTTGAGAAGAGGATAGAACGGTATGTTGGTGGATTACCGCCCAGTATCCGAGGTCATGTGATTTCTGCTCACCCTACCACCATGGAATTAGCTGTTACACTGTCAGCATCACTGACAGATATGATGGTTGCCTCTGGGGCATTCAAGAAAGAGATTGACTCAGCCAAGGCTGGAACTTCCAAGAAGTCGGACAAACGTCCGGCTAAGAGACAAAAGGTGGCCAGAAACTTTGCTGCCACTACTCAAGCTCCAATGCGTAACCAGCCACAACCATTGGAGATCAGGAAGCCATACACTGGCACTGCACCTCTGTGCAACTCATGCCAGTTTCATCACTTGCCAAATGTTCCGTGCAGACATTGCACCAACTGTGGGAGATTTAGTCATGCAGCAAATTACTGCAGGAGTCCGAGGACTCAGAACAGAAACAACAATGCAGCTACTGCTGCTGCTACTGCAGATCTTAGGTCTTGCTACAACTGTGGCGAACCAGGACATTTCTCTCGGGATTGTCCCAAGAGGAATCAACAAGGGGCTCAAGCACCGCGAGGAAGAACCTTTCAGATAGGAGCTGCTGCCGCTCGACAGGACCCGAATGTTATTACGGGTACATTTCTCTTATCTGACTTCTATGCATCCATATTATTTGACACTGGTGCGGATCAGAGTTTCATCTCATCCGACTTTGCATGCCATCTTAATTATGATAAGGAATTGTTAGACTCCCCTTATACTATTGAGATAGCAAATGGCAAACAGATTACAGTAGACACTATATTTAGGAATTGCCCATTGACACTTGGCGATCATACATTTTCCATCGACTTGATACCGATGGAGCTGGGCAGTTTCGACATCATCATCGGAATGGATTGGCTATCTCTTAATAGAGTTGAGTTCATCTGTTCCGATAAGCTACTACGCATTCCTGTGGAGAACAATGAGGTCTTGGAGATTCGTGGAGACCAAGCGAAACGCAGTGTCAAGATAATATCGTGCATGAAGGCTCGCAAGTACTTACGAAAACAATGCGTTGCATTCCTAGCTCACGTGATCGAGAAAGACAAGAAGACAATCAAGATTCAAGATGTACCAATTGTGAGAGATTTTGCAGAAGTCTTTCCGGATGAATTACCCGGACTGCCACCCGAGAGATCGGTGCAGTTCCGAATCGATTTGATTCCGGGAGCAACTCCTGTAGCTAAGTCTCCTTATAGACTTGCTCCATCAGAGATGCAGGAGCTGTCTAACCAGTTACAAGAGCTACTTGATAAAGGATTCATCCGACCGAGCTTTTCCCCGTGGGGAGCTCCGGTTCTTTTTGTTAAAAAGAAGGATGGAACTTTCAGGATGTGCATAGATTATCGAGAACTTAACAAACTCACCATCAAGAATCGGTACCCGTTACCGAGGATTGATGATTTGTTTGACCAGTTACAGGGAGCACAGTACTTTTCAAAGATAGACCTGAGATCAGGCTATCACCAGCTCCGGATACAAGAAGAAGACATACCCAAGACGGCTTTTCGTACCCGATACGGACATTACGAATTCATGGTAATGCCATTCGGATTGACGAACGCACCGGCTGTGTTCATGGACTTAATGAACAGGGTGTGCAAGCCGTATCTTGATCAGTTTGTTATTGTCTTTATTGACGATATACTGATTTATTCAAAGGTCGAGAAGGAACACGAACAACACCTCAAGACAGTTTTGGAGCTTTTGAAAGAAGAACAACTCTATGCCAAATTCTCCAAGTGTGAATTTTGGTTAAGGGAAGTTCAGTTCTTGGGTCACGTGATTAACAGTGATGGTATTCACGTGGATCCTGCCAAGATAGAAGCAATCAAGAACTGGGATGTGCCTACGACACCAACGGAGATCCGATCATTCTTGGGATTGGCAGGTTATTACAGGAGATTCATTTCGAATTTCTCTAAGATAGCCTTGCCTCTCACCAAGCTCACACAGAAGTCTGAACCTTTTGTGTGGACACATAAGCAAGAGGAGGCATTCCAGACATTGAAACAAAGATTGTGCAATGCTCCAATCTTAACACTCCCAGAAGGAAATGATGACTTTGTAGTTTATTGTGATGCTTCCCATCAGGGACTCGGATGTGTCTTGATGCAACGAGACAAAGTCATTGCTTATGCCTCACGACAATTGAAGATACATGAGAAGAATTACACGACACATGATTTAGAACTGGGAGCTGTTGTCTTTGCATTAAAGATCTGGAGACACTACCTTTATGGTACCAAATGCACTATCTTCACAGATCACAAGAGTTTACAGCACATATTTGATTAGAAGGAGCTTAACATGAGACAGAGACGTTGGGTTGAGCTCCTGAACGATTACGATTGTGTGATCAAATACCATCCGGGCAAAGCAAATATTGTTGCAGATGCTTTGAGTCGGAAGGAAAGAGTCAAACCTTTACGCGTTCGCGCAATGGGAATGACTGTGCAAACAAGTTTGAGAGATCACATTTTGCAAGCACAACAAGAAGCAGTGGCAAGAGACAATCTGAAACGCGAGCTCGACTGTGGAGCCGAGAAACACTTCAAGACAAAACAAGACGGAGTTATCTATTATCTGGATCGTGTTTGGATCCCAACAGTAGATGAACTTCGAACACTCATTCTTGACGAGGCACACAAGACACGTTATTCAGTTCATCCTGGTGCCGATAAGATGTACCAAGATCTTAAGTCGTTTTATTGGTGGCCAGGCATGAAGAAAGACATTGCCACTTATGTCGGCAAATGTCTCACATGTGCCAAAGTTAAAGCAGAACATCAGAAACCCTCGGGTTTGCTGGAACAACCGGAGATACCACAATGGAAGTGGGAACAAATAGCTATGGATTTCATTACCAAGCTACCCCGCACTTCCAGCGGATACGATTCTATTTGGGTCATCATTGATCGATTGACCAAGTCCGCACACTTCTTGCCAATCAGGGAGACGTACAAGATGGAGAAACTAGCGAGACTCTACATTGATGAAATAGTAGTAAGGCACGGGGTGCCTCTGTCTATTATTTCAGACCGGGACAGTCGATTTACTTCGCGGTTCTGGCAATCATTGCAACAATCCTTAGGAACAAGTGTTAACTTGAGCACTGCTTATCATCCACAAACGGATGGACAAAGCGAGCGCACCATTCAAACCCTAGAGGATATGTTGAGAACATGCATCCTAGACTTCGGTGGAAGTTGGGATACACACTTACCTCTCATTGAGTTCTCCTACAACAATAGCTACCACAGCAGCATTGGATGTGCTCCTTTTGAAGCACTTTATGGTAGAAAATGTCGGTCTCCAATTTGTTGGACCGAAGTGGGAGACAACAGAATAACTGGGCCTGAACTTATTCAGGAAACTACTGATAAGATTGCCCAGATACAACGACGATTACAAGCAACACGTAGCCGCCAAAAGAGTTACGCAGACAAACGGCGCAAGCCTTTGGAATTCGATGTGGGTGACCGAGTCATGTTGAAAGTGTCTCCATGGAAAGGCGTAGTTCGTTTTGGGGCTAAAGGCAAGTTAGCACCTAGGTATGTCGGACCGTTTGAGATTACTCAACGTATAGGTCCTGTAGCATACAGACTCAGACTCCCTGATGAACTCAGTGGAGTACACGATGTGTTTCATGTATCAAATCTCAAGAGGTGCTTAACAGACGAGTCATTGATCATACCATTGGAAGAGATACAAGTTGATGAGCAATTACACTTCATTGAAGAACCTGTAGAGATTATGGAACGTGAAGTTAAGAAACTGAAACGTAGCCGTATCCCTATTGTAAAGGTTCGATGGAACTCCAAGCGTGGACCAGAATTTACTTGGGAACGCGAGGATAACATGAAAGCCAAGTATCCCCACCTGTTCGAGAAGTAAAGACCGATCTTTATGCTTAAATTTCGGGACGAAATTTCTTTAACAAGGGGAGACTGTGACAACTAGTACCCGACCGCCCGGCAAGTCCGTACGGTATATGTACTTGCATACAATAACTATGTGTATATACGTATTTGTAAACAGTTTTTGTATTAACAGGATTCTAAATACAAGAACAGTTGTACGTATTTTCGTGTAAACTTAAATACACTAAGTACAACGTACATTTGAAACATTAGTTGTGTTTATTAAGTGAAAACTTAATTACAGTTAACACAACAAATCAGGAGAAGCAACGGTGTTCAAACAATTATCAGAAACAAATCGGTTGCGATCTGAGTTCCATAGATGACAGGAATCAGATGGCCGACAATTCAATGTGAAAACAAGATGAAAACAGGATGTTTAGTTGAGTCCGACAGTGAGGAAACACAATTTGAACATAAATTGCAGTGTCGTTTCAGAATAACGAACTGACAGTGTGTTTGCGTGGGTGACGATTCACACAAACATATCTGTGAGTTTAACGTTCTGAAATGATGACTGGAAAGTAGAAAACAAAAGTCGGAAAGCAAAACCATCGTCGTGTTCGTTCGAATGACGATTCGAACGAATACGCGCGATGGTGACGCGATTCGACGGAACGAAAACGAAAAACGACGCGAAACGAATTTAACTTTAATAAAATAAAATAATTAGCATTTTTACAATTTTGAAAGTCATCAAATAAATTAAAATGACATTTTTATTTATTTATAATAAATTACGCGAAATTTTCCGGTTACGCGACGAATTAACGAACCGAGCAACCGAAACGGACCCGGACACCACACGTGATATAAATACTCTAAATGAGAGTATTTCTCTCATTTTACAACTTCCCACTCTCTCTCCTTCTACAAAATCCGGCCACCATTTTTCCTCACCACAAACCACCTTCAAATGCTCATAACTTCCTCGTTTCTCAACCGATTCGAGTGATTCTTGCGCCCACGCGTAGCCCTTGACGAGCTCTACATAGAAGTACAACAGATCTAAAGAGTTATCCACGAAATCGTGAGGTATGAAGCATTAAAGTTCACGGATTTTAGGGTTTTCGTCTCTTGGTTTGACTTACACACCAAAAACCGGGTCTAACCAGTCCCTAACTCGAACCCACACGTTTGAAAGCTGTTTCTGGGATTACACATGTCGAGTAGCTAACCCCGAAATTCTAGAGTTTGATGGAGATGGCGCTGGTTGCAGGTACGGGTTCGGCATGGGAACCTTCATGATCCACCGAACCCTCTCTCGAGTCACCCATCTTCACGAACCTTTTCTCAGGGTGCGAACCCGCTACAGCCGAACCAGTGAGATGAACGAACCCTGGCCTAGCTCACGAACCTTCTGTGTCTAGCATGCTCGACGAACTATTGCACAGTTGCCGAACCCTTTGGGACTCACGAACCCATGCAATGTGACGAACCTTGTAACCAGTGAAGCCACGAACCCTTGCCGAAACCATGCATCAGCAGCAAACTTATGTGACTCCCGAACCATCACTTGAACTCACGATTCTCATAGTTAGAGTGTAGGGTTCGCTGCTATGGATGCATGATTTTTGATTTATTGAACTGATCAAGAAACTGATCCAACCTCTCGTGTATTCGGCCCACCTCAAATGTCCAGGCCCACTAGCATCTCTTTTGGTCTAACCGATTAGTAGTATTGGCCCAGCTTATTTTGTTCAGGCCCATAGCATTAATCTTGGCCCAGTTGCACTCGTTGGCCCAATGACAACCATGTCTAGCCCACTATTATTTCGGTCTATCTTGAGCAGCCCAACAGCCATTTCTTTCGGCCCATGTGCAGCTACACGACCCAAGGCCCATAATCGGCCCATCCCCATAATATCGTGGCCCACGGATTAAACACGAGACTCACGCGGTTAACATTCGGCCCACTAGTTTTAAACGCAAATCAAGTCAAGAATAAGAGATTATTAATGGGCTATGTAATAAATTCTTATGGGTTAACAAAATCAACATGTGAAATATTGAGAATAAACTTAAAATCACACTTAGGTTGAATGTCAAAGTTATGGATTTAAAAACCATAAATCTAGATCAATCTGATAGAATGTTTCAATAAGTGAATTCATGCAGTATGAAGCCAAAATGGATTAACAAACAATATATAAGGGCCGAATCAATTACCGAGACTTATGAGTGTTAGCCAAGTTAGGGCTAACACATACAAGCGCACAAATCTATAAAATCGATACTTATAAGTTACAAATACATGTAATCAATACAGGAACGTGAAAACTACTACAAGGGCAATTAAAGAGCGCGTGCATTCTTTCTTTTAAGCTAAGTCAACCCTACAATTACAAGGTGAGTTCATATGCCCCTTTTACTTTAATCTTAACTGATTTTAACTCTCGGGGCTGAGAAACATGTTTACTTTTATTTATTTAAAAGTTTTACTTAACATGTTAATTATACTCTGATTAAATGATATTAAATTGTTTATTATCATATATCATTGTATGCATGCTTGTATGATTTTGAGATAACAGGGAAACTCAGATGATTATGATAATGAAATTTCTTAATCATCAACACATTAGAATAACTTAGTTATAAGATAATAACTTATAACACTTAGTTATTTTCACATGAGCAAATACCTAGACAGTTTACACATAAGCATAACGAGAACAATCCCTCATTGAGACTTTGGGATCACACGGATTACAGTAAATGATGATCATGATAACGTAACTTCATGGGATTCTTATCAGTTACAGTAAATGATGATCATGATAACGTAACTTCATGGGATTCTTATCATTTACACATAATTAACATAATGTAATAAGACAAGTTCTTATTCGACTTTGTTAAACACACGAGAACATTCCCACACGGATACTTTGGGAACACATGGATTCAGTAAATGACGATTCTTATCATTTACAGTGAATGACGGTCATGATAACGTAACTTCATGGGATTCTTGTCATTTACACCCGATTATCATAACGTAATAAGACAAGTTCTTATTCGACTTTGTTAATCACATGATACAATCCCACACGGAAACTTTGGGATCACACGGCGGGATAGGAGAGAATGGAATGCATTTTAATCTGATTACGTGAGGATTTAAAATGGATTCCATTCGGATTCTATACGCTACATTTGGAGACACATGATGAACAGTTAACTAACACTTTTAATATTTAGAAGTGAAACAACAGTTAACCCCACAACTATAGAATAATCTAAGGAATGGATTTAATAAATCTAATATCCTTAACACATATATTGGTTATCAAAACTTAGGTTTGATAATTACCACGTTATCATATTATTATTCTATACATGAGAACACAGGTGATCAAGGAAGAGATAACATGTGAATTGAGAATGGAAATCAATAGTTGTATTACAAGTAGTGTGGAGTTCTAGTGGTGTTGTGGTGGGATGTTGGCTAGGGCTTAGTTCCCTTACATATGCCCTATATATAAGCAACACTACTAGGATGATATAGTACTTGTGACTATATCTATTGAGGAGCCATTGGATGAACAAGTGAATCAGACAATCATACGAGTAACATATTATCATTGTGAATGTGCATGTGAATGAATCAAGGTTTTACATTAACTTACTTATGAACTCACCAACCTAGTGTTGACTTTGTTTTAAATACATGTTTCTCAGGTGACGAACAGGTGTAGACATATACATGCAAAGATTAAGCTAGTGGACTTTTAGAAGACCTAGCTTTATTTTGTGTTGCATGCTTTTGGGGAAACAAGGATATGAATCATCTTTTGTATATCTTGTACATATACAAGATATAGTTACATTGATTCTTTTTGGTAGATTTACTTGATTAAATTATGAACGATACTGTGTAATTTAATCTTGTAATTCTATATCATGGATGTGTTAGAAATTTCTCATTTATTTATCATGTGCTATGTAAACAATCTGATCATTTGATTATCACTCAAAGATATCGCGCCCCGGGAACCTTCCGCCCGACGGGAAAACCCGATCCGTTCCCGCCGGCCCGGGGTGTGACATGAGACGTCAGCTGGACGAGACTCTTACTATGATTGTAGACGCTCAAGGCATTATACAGCACTCAGTTAGCTACGACAAGGAGGAGGGAGAGATCATTCACTGCCTTACTAAGGAACAAATAGCTGAGCTATTCAGGTTAAATCCTGATGAGGTTATCACTGACGATACCTCTGTTCCTGTTTTTGATGAGCCTGATCCAGAACCTTTTGATGACATTGATGAGGTTATTCTAGAGGATATTACAGACGAGGAGTATCCAAAGTATACATCGGCTGAGGATGAGCTGCCTACATTTACTGACCAGTTTGATCAAGCCACAGAGGATCTTCTGGTCAGATACCTAGAAGAACAAGTTGAAGCAAGCAAGTCTGAAGCCTATGATCAAAAGAAGAGGAAAGAAGAGTGGGAGGCCTATTGGGAGGTCCTGAAGAAACAGAGTACTGAGAAGATGCCAGCTACTCACAAGAAGGTTTACAGGACCAAAGGCTATAAGGCTGGAGGTCAAATTCTTAGCTGGGCATACTTCCACGACCTTGGATGTTATGCAGTAAAAAGAGAGAGAGGAATAGATTACTTCAAGCATCCTCATTACTTTAAGACGTTGCCGGGCTTTGAAGTAAATCAATTAGCTCGTCTAAAGATGCTATACAGTGAAGATTCGGGGATGTCTGCTTGGTTTTCTCGACAGATCCAGTACGAGTACATAAAGCGATGGGTGAACTTCCAACCTCAACAGCCTGAACGTTACTATCTTCCAGAGATTGATGGAGACACCTGGAAACATAAAGTTATCCTGAAGTGGCTTCCTCCTAAAGTCTTGAAGAAGATTCCTTTACGGAAGATGCGTCAAGATTTTATGGAAGGCTTCCGATGGTGGTATTACGACGGTCGTACTGGAGAAGCAGTGATTGTTCTATGCAAGGACAAGAAATGGGAGACTGTGAGGATTTTTGAGCCTATGTGGTTGACTAACTTGTCCCACAAAGATGTTATAGCACTGTATCGTCATCAGATTTTCTTCGACGTACAGGATATGGAACAGGCACTTCAGTTTATGAGAGTGATCCGAATCTGCATATGCTTAAAGGTTCATGATGGAGCTGACTGGAAAGCTATTACTGAGAAATATTTTAAGAAAGACACTTCCAAGAGCTGAACTAGGTCCAAGGGGGAGTTTGTTGATGAACTTAATGTCCCTAGTTCCATTTTGTAACATTCATCATGTAAAAATCAAGTTATATTAATGGAAGTCGTCTTTCTATATTGTTCTTAATGTTTATATTTTAGTTAATTGATTATATGATTGGGTGATTTGGTTTATTAAGTAATTGAGTATGAGTATTGTTCATTCGGCCGAATGACTCTAACGTATGAAGTCATTCGCCGAATGAAACTAGAGTATGACTATAGTCAGCGAATGAGTCATTCGCCGAATGACTCATTCGACTGAATTACCTATTCGACAGAGTCATTCGCCGAATGAAACTAGAGTATGACTATAGTGAACTTATGATTCATTTTGAAATGTTTACTTGATTAAATTACCAGACATTGATGTTGTAATTTAACTCTGTAAATTTTAGGTTAATGTGATTGTGCTTTAGTATTCTTAACATTGATGCGATGTAAACAATCTGATCATCACGATTATCATTCCCGATATCGCGCCCCGGGAACCTTCCGCCCGACGGGGAAACCCGATCCTACCCCGCCGACTCGGGGTGTGACACCTCATGTGTACAAGAATTGATATAACAATTTATACATATGTTATATAACACACACAAAAGTTTTATTTAAAATGATTAGTAATTTAATTTGTCTAACATTAACTGTTAATAAAATTTAATTTGTAATAACTAATTATATTTATATATCTTTTTTAATATAATTATTCAGAGAATGCCAGTAATTTCGTTTTATTCAAAATTTAAAATTTGAATTTACAAACAAAAACCCTAAAGTTTATAGTGAGTACCAATTTGCAAATGTTAGAAACGGGTTTGGGTTGTTTGTAACAGCTTGAGGACGATAACAATTCATAAACGGGTTAAAATGGATTGTTTGGGTTGTTTGGATCCATAGTGTGTGGAAGATTTTGTAGATTTGAGAGTTTTATGTTTTTGGAAAGTTAGAAATTATTTGGAGAGTGTAAGTATTTTTTGTTTGGGTTAAATTGGTTTATATAGGTAAAAAAATAGAATTTTTTTTCTCAACGGACATATGGCCGTTAAGTTTTTTTTGTTGGATTCAACGTTCACTTACCCATGATACCACTAACGGCTGGTCGTCAAGCCCCTGGTCACGCCCCTATGTAGTGGGGGAGGGCGCCAAGGGGGCGTGAACAACCCTTCTTACGCATGTTTCACACACCACTACACATGGTCTTATATGTTTTGTACTTTAAATTCGGTAGTAAGTAATATTGGTTGCCTTTGTGAGTTGGTGTTCCTCCCTTCTCATATTTTATGCTCACTTCATGGTGATGCAAGATCAACTCTAGTAGCAACTATTTTTTTCTTTCGGGTTCTGATCTATATTCCAACAGATTTCATATACTTTATTTCCCAACGATTTTTATGAGTCTGTCCCTTCTTGCTAACCACTTGATATTTATTTTTTTCACTATTTTTTCTTTTGTTTTTTCTTTTATTATTTTCTTTTTTTTACTTTTCAAATATAATCTTTACATATGCTTTAGGTTAATGTTGAGATGTATTTTTTTTAATAAATATGTTTCAGTATAAATATTGATCAAGATGGAATCCGTCTACAGTATATTTTAACCTTTTTTAAATACGCAATTATGGGTGTTCAAAAAAATCCGTCCTCAAATCCGAACACGAAATATCCGAAAAACCGAACCCGAATTACCCGAAAATTCGGATTAGATTCCATTTTTGAAAAATTTCTAATTGTTTAGATATCTGAACTATCCTAAATAGTCATTTTTTTAGAATATTCTAATCATTTTTCGGATACTTGGATATCCGAAATATATTCTTTAAAATTTTTTAATTTTTTTCCTGATTTCGGATATCCGTACGGATACCTGAATCCGAAACTTCGGATTCGGATAGTGAAAATCACTATACGAAATTTTCGGATAGCCGAATTTGAACACCCATATACACAATTGATCTTTAGGTTTTATTTCGATCTTTATTGTCTCTCGTAACATTTTTTTATAAAAACATATCTTATTCTTCATTTTAGCATAGCCACGATTCGCTTTTTAAATATTAATTTTATCTCCTATATTCATGTTTGTAAAAGTCGCAAGGCGCTAGTCGGGCGGCGAGGTACTGCCTAGAGATTAATCGGGATTAATCAGCGCTAGGCAGATTGGAATTTTTATATGTAATTTTTCAAATATTTATTATATACACACATATAAAAATACTTCATTAGATTAGAAATATTTATTCTGGGGGCTAGGCACCGCTTAGGGCAAAATCGACAAGTTTTCTGGCCGCCTAGATTAGAAAAGTTAACGTATCAATAAATATGATTACTTCATTAGAAATGTGAACCATATTGATACCTTCGTTTTCAACAAATAAAAATGGTTAAAGATTAATGATGAATATGTCTCACTAACCTTCAGGCAAATAACAGTTGACACATATAAAAATACTTATACAATATTTAAAGCATACTTCTAACGTGAAGATTAGAAAAGTTAACGTATCAATAAATATGATTACTTCATTAGAAATATGAACCATATTGATACCTTCGTTTTCAACAAATAAAAATGGTTAAAGATAAATAATGAATATGTCTAACTAAACTTCATGCAAATAACATATTACTATACGCATAAAAAACATACTTATACAATACTTAAAGCATACATCCAACATAAAGATAAGAAAAGTTAATACATCAATAAATATATGAAAACATAACAAAGCATCATCAGCAAATTTTAATACAAAACAATTACAATTCTAGTATATTGATGTGTGTTTTAATAATTCTTAGCATGAACACGGACTTTGATATCGATCTTTTATTTTAATATTTCTTGCCTCGCCCATGTCTGGTTCAAAAATAATCCTACTCAAATTGGTAGACCTCAAAATATTCACTGAATTAACAAGAAAAAGATAAAAAATTAAATTAAAAGAGTTATTAGATGAAACTAATTATTAGAAAGTTTGTGTGAGGGGAATAACGTACTATCAAGTAAATAAATCAACTTAACGCGGGATACATATATGATAGACTTTCGTGAGATGGCTCGAATGATACGTACAGCATCAGTAAACTCTAAATCCAAAAAAAAACAATTGTATTATGTGACCGCTGTCAATAACAATTTTGTGTTAACATTGTTTTTAAAAAATAATATTTGCTTAAATAAAAATGATTACTTATGTCATATCTTGAAGGAAAAGTTCAAAACTACAAATCATACGTTCACCTGCTATTATTCTACCAACAACATCTAAAATAAAATAATAAATACAATATAGTTTTACAATTAGTATTTATTTTATATAGAAAAACGAAATTTTAAATTGTGATATTTAAACGTACCAACAATTAGTTTTGTAGATCCTCTGTTGTATGTAAGAGTCATTATAGAAGGCACTAAGGGATACAAACGAAACCCTCTTGGAACATCACTTGTAAATGGGAGAAGTTTAGTGTGTTCGGTAATCACAATCTTGTAATCGCACCAAATCAAGATGTAATTTTCATATTTTGGCCACTCTTTGTAATCCAAACTCTCTATTTGGAACCGATTTAATACAAACACGTTCTCGACCAAATTCGTATTATTGTAAAATTTCATTAAATTTGCAGGGATGAAAGCAGGTACCCTATGTCTCTAAAAAACAATATGAATTTAAAAAGTAAATAACGAAGTCTAAATATCATATAAAATATTAACATAAAAACGGATCTTATGTGTTGGTCGAGAAAAATAACCAATATTTTGTTTTCACAAATAGGCAAAATAAACTCAACCCAAACAAAAGACAACATATACCAAACTCCATATTATGTGAGTGATGAAACTGAGTCAACAATAGAATGCACATCCATGTTCAATTATACCTTCAATTGTTAAAAAAAATCAAACTAAAGTCGAAATCAACATTAATAAGTGGTTTCTTTGGTTTTGTTGTTGACAACAATTTATCTGTGTCATGAGTTTTACATCTATAAATAACAAACACAAATTAATATTAACAAAGTAGTTATTATTGTTATTTAACATGAAAGAAATACCTTAAATGTCAAAATGCAAAGATCTGAACGCCAAAAATGTATCTACAAAAAGACAAAATTGCAAATGGTTAGCATACTATAGAAATCACATATATACACACAACAATTTATAACATATATATACTAGTCGGAAACCCGTGGATGCGGCGGCAACAACAACAATATACAACGCGGTGTTCGTATTTTACGAATTTATCACTGCTTTCGAAAAACAGATAGTGTTCGTGTTTTATGTACAAAGTTAGGTGTGAATTATCTATGTAATGACTTTTACAAACTACATTAAATTAAAATACACAAATAAATAAAGATAATTATGGACACTATGATCTTGTAAAAAAGAAAACCGAATACACAAGCCATGTGTTTCGCTTTTTCTTCATTCCAACCAAAGCATAATCCTAATTCATTTAAGAGAGAAATGAATAAAGTCAATATATTATAATAATAGTATAATATTATCAAAAACTATTATTAAATTACCTTAAATAACACATGTGTTTTATTCATCGTGCAACACTTCACGAAAAACAACGTTAGATGTGTAAACACCGTCTCGTCCAAAATCCTTAGCAGGATGCACCAACACCTTGGTATTTTCGCGTGAGATCCCTCTTGACAATGCCACATAAAGTTGTCCATGTGAGAATACTGAATTTGGTAGGTAAACACCAACATGTGGAATTGTTTGTCCTTGAGCTTTATTGATTGTCATTGAAAAGCTAAGTTGAATCGGAAATTGTTTCCTTTTAAGCTTGAACGATATTTGCCTCGTTTTATTATTGCTGTTATTACTACTAGTATGTGTGTGTGTGTCTATATATATATATATATATATATATATATATATATATATATATATTGTAATGAAATGAACAATAAAATGACTATTTAATTGTAAGATATTTTCAACAAGTTTTGTTCTTTTAGGTAACGAAGGTAGAAGAAGTATAAATATTATTTAATTATAAAATACTTTTTCAACAAGTTTTCTTTTCTTTTAGTTAACAAATGTCGTAAACTATTATCCAATTACTATATATACATTTAAGAAACGGCATCATTGCGAGTGAATAGTAATAATATTTAAATATTAATAATAATTAAATAATGATTATTATATATTATTAATACAAATTAAATATTAAAAATTATTCAATAAACGTTGTTTGGTCAAACAAAATGGCTGCTACAAAGCCTAATAATAATAATTAATAAATAATAATTATTATATAATATTATTAATAATTAAATAATTTTATTATTTAATACTAATATACTAATTGTTTTATAATAATTAAATAATAATAATTAATTAACTAACAGTCAAAACTTTTGCACATGTTTTGATTTACAGTTTTAAGATGGATTAACAGCCGTTGCAACCAGTTTTTTGTTTACGTTTTGATATTCGTGATGCTGTCACCACGGCAAGATGATATACTCATAATTAATTAATAATAGTAATCGTTAAATAATAATTAATGTGTTACTTTGTTTAGTCATCTTATGTTTATGTTTATTAATGCTAGATTTTACAACTAAGCATGACATGTTTTTATTTGATAAAAAATAATTATAATGTAAGGCGTATATTTAGAGTGATTTTGGGGTGACAATTGTTTTTACATTATTCATTTATGAAACGGCATCATTGCGGGTGAATAGTAATAATATTTAAATATTAATAATAATTAAATAATGATTATTATATATTATTAATACAAATTAAATATTAAAAATTATTCAATAAACGTTGTTTGGTCAAACAAAACGGCTACTACAAAGCCTAATAATAATAATAATTAATAAATAATTATTCTATAACTAGAAAAGTTACCCGCGCGTTGCGACGGGTGATACGATTAAGATTCATGCGTTACAATGTGGTGGTACGATTAAAAGAAATCTATGAAGCCATGTCTGATCGGTTATGAAGATTAAAACGTAGACTAACAACATGTGTCTTATACGTTAAATTATATAAATATTAATAGGAAAAAATATAAGAAGAATCAAAAGCAAAATCACGTGGTTCGGCGTGTTTACGAATTTAATTGTGCATGTTGCATTATATGTACATAAAAAAAGATGTTTAAAGTTGCAACGACTCAATTTTGGAGATCAAAACATATATAAAAACAGATATATAATAGTGATATGTTATTAAGTCTATGTCGGTTTCATTTTCACTGACAACACGTCACCGTCAGTCGATACAATCGATGATTGCATATATATACACACACACACACACACATATATATATATATATTAAAACTAAAACGAAAGAAAATGATTGTAAAAAATTATATCGTATATATATGCGTTTTTTACTTAAGTCTAAACCATTCAACCAGGTGGCTAACTTAATATTTGTAATACGAAGTGTGATATATATGTTGTAACATCAGTGCCGGACGCGTGCCGGAACAGTGATCGTAACAGTAAACATGTACAGTGATTCAGGTACACATTTCGTTAAACTATGTTTAGACTAATTATACATTTGATTATCATGAAACTATTAAACGATTGTCTGAATCTGACTGAAACCTTAGGGTTTAACAGTCAGAAAACATGTCAGACAACACAGTGTTGAAACACGAATACATGATGTGATATTAGTTGTATAAACGTATGTGAGGTTTAACAAAACAAAACCTTAACAGTTGTCGTTTCAGAATGCTAAACCGACGTGTTATTCGTATAGGTGACGATCTGTACGAATAATTCTGACAGTTTAACGTTCTGAAATAATAACTTAACAGTAGAAAACAAGAATCAGAAAGCCAAACCATCGACGTGTTCGTTCGAATGACGATTCGAACGAATACGCGAGGTGGTGACGCAATCTGATGAAACGATAACGAAAACGAATAACGACACGAACGATCATAAATTTAAAGAAATATTATATTTATTATTTTACAATTTTGAAACTCATCATAAAACAATATAACTTGAATTATTTTATTATATCGCGAATAAACTTAACTAAACGCGAAAAATTAAACGAAACGCGTAAACTATTAAAAAAATTCGATATTTATTTATACGGAATGATATTTAATATAATTCCTAGTAATATTTATAAATTGTTTATCCTAAAATAATTCTTTTTAATTTATTTACGAAAAACGCGCGTAAAAGAACCGGATACGCGACGAAATCACGAACCGAGCAACCGAAACAAACCCGAACACCCCGGGGTATAAAAGCATCCAATGAGGGTGTTCCTCCTCATTTTTCAGCAACTCTACCTCTCTCTAAAAGCTGTTCCCGAACCCTCTCTCTCACTACAAAATCCAAACTTCAATCGACCATATCTCCCTCGTTTCTAGCCCGATTCGAGTGATTCTTTCGCCTAAACGACCATCTTGAAGCCCTCTACATGAAAGTACAACTCATCTGAGGTTCTACCCAGTTGATTCCGAGGTATGATGCAAGAAAGTTCACGGGAATTAGGGTTTTCTATGTATAAATCGAATCATCTATATAAAATCGGTCCTAGGTCACCTCCGTTCAAATCTTTTGTCTCTTGGGACTTTCTGTCGTGTAACTATAATAATGGGAATCAACCAAGGTCACTTGATCCAAGGTTGAAGATGATGAAGTGCAGGTCGTGAGCCAACCACAGTTGGCCGAACCATCAGGTGCTGTGGCCGAACCCTTTTGAAAGGGACGAACCCTGTTGGCTCCACCTACCACCGAACCTTCGATGTCAGAGTCTGGGTCACGAACCAGTTTGATAACTCGCCGAACCCTAGAGTGCTTCACGAACCCTGAGTTAAGGACGAACCCATGTAGGAGGCGAACCCCTGTGATCCCGAACCTGTTACAGTCACTTTAGCCGAACCCTGATGGACCACGAACTCTATGAGGCTGTCGAACCTTTGCTCCTGATTGGCGAACCCACATGTGCTTGAAGGACCTGCATGTTATTCCCGAACCTATGCTCATCCAGTTGTGACCGAACCTTTGGGCACCAAGGGTTCGCTGCCATCACAATTGGTGTTCGGCTGACTCAAGCTTAATTCATTTCGGTTATATGGATTTAATATTCTCACAATTCCTAAGGCCCAATACACATTGCTTAGGCCCATTAAGTGGTGTTAGACCGCATCACGTTATTCGGCCCATAATGATCATAACCGGCCCAATCCTTTTTGTTCTCGACCCATCATAAACATATCGGCCCATCTCCATAACGTGTGGTCTAGTTTAATTGTTTCGGCCCACATCAACCGTGAATGGGCCAACCTAAACTTTTCGGCCTAAACTTCCTAGTTAGATTGATAAGTACCCATGAGGCCCAATAGTGGCCCATGTGACTTATAAGGCCCAACAATATCCGGTCCAAGGGAGCCCAAACCGATGACTAAAACATTTACGAACCGTGGGAATAATATTAAACAAAGACATGAGTTGACATTTTAGACAAGGTATGTTAAAAAGGTAATACAAGGAATGCAAAGTTTTGAAACATGTATTTTGAAACTTTGAGGTATAAATCCAACAATAATTCAAATTGTTGCAAACAATCAATGAGAACTAACACAACATTTCATAACATATGGAACTCCGGGCCGGATAACAAACAAGACCTGCAAGTGCTAGTCAAATTTAGGATTAACACTTACACGCACTACAAACTCTTATAAACTTATGCAAGTTATGCTTATGAAATACAACGTCATGAAATCAATACAGGACCGTAAACATTACAACCAGTGCAAACAAAGAGAGCGTGCATTTTTATTCTACTTAAGTCAAGCACTTTGGACCTAAGGTGAGTTCATTGTCTCCTTTCAAACTTATTTGTTTTAAATTCGGGACTGAGAAGCATGTTAAACATTTTATTAAAATGTTATTTAATGCTTTAAACATAAACATGAATGCTTATGATTGAAACCTTTACTTTAAGCTTGATGCTTAAAATCAATTGTTGATTACTTGATACGATTACATGATTCTTGATACAAATACATGATACTTGATTCAATTACATGAGACTTGATACAAATACATGATACTTGATTCAAATACATGAGACATGATACAAATACATGATACTTGATTCAATTACATGCGATGTGATTCAATTACATGAGACATGATACAAATACATGATACTGGATACAATTACATGAGACTTGATTCAATTACATGAGATGTGATTCAATTACATGAGACATGATACAAATACATGATACTTGATTCAATTACATGAGACTTGATACTATTACATGCTACTAGGCCATCATACATGTATCTAACCATAGACTACGTAATTGCTGAACGTCTGGTATTCCAGAGCTGGTACCTATGGGGTGAGATACATGTAATAACATAAACGTAATGATACTCAGCTATTACCTGGTTATAAGTGACATATAATTGCTGAACGTCTGGTATTCCAGAGCTTTTGTCAGCTTATATGAGGTATGTAAAGGCTAAACATGAAAGTATCGATTCTAAGCTATTACCTGGTTATAAGGGACACGTAATTGCTGAACGTCTGGTATTCCAGAGCTTGTGTCGGCTTATATGAGGTATGTAAAGGCTAAACATAAACGTAACGTTACGGAGCTATTACCTGGTTATAAGGGACATGTAATTGCTGAACGTCTGGTATTCCAGAGCTCTTGTCGTCTTATAAGAGGTATGTAAAGGCTAAACATGAACTTGTTGAATGCTAAGCTGTTATCTATATAAGAGACATGTAATTGCTAAACTTCTGGTATTCCAGAGCTTTTGTCTGCTTATAGGAGATATGTAATTGCTAACCTATGTGTGTGTGAATCTATGATGCTTGATAAACATGATGAGAAACTAACACGTACGAATACAATAGACATGAAAACTTTGAAACAGATAACAAAGGCTTTGATGAGGATTGAATTGATTGGTAGGTAAAATGCTTAATTATTATTAACAACAGTGTCATATCCGGGTTAGTATGTGGTGGGATGGCGTCTGGGCGGGTCGTAGGCTCGACTCAGGGGTATGCCCTATATATAAGCATACCGATTTGGATATTACATGTGGAGTTAATGAGGTTAAGGTTTTACTGAAAGAGGTTTGTTGAAAACTATTTTAAACTTATAAACTATATGAACTCACCAACCGTTGTGTTGACTTGATCTTTTTACATGTTTTCTCAGGTGAAGGACAGGTTTAAGCTTAATCTTTTGGACATGCATACTAGGCTGCCCGAATAGAGGACCTAGTTAACTTTTGGAGAAGCACATCTTTTGTTGATGATTTACTATACTTTTGATATCTCGTATAGTTACAAGATATAAACAATTATTCTTTTGATAGGTTTACTTGGTTAAATTGCAGAACATTGCTATTGTAATTTAACTATGTAATCCTATATATCATTTGATTGTGCTTTAGATATTCTTAAACATTGATGCTATGTAAACAATCTGATCATCATGATTATCATCCGCGATATCACGCCCCGGGAACCTTCCGCCCGGCGGGGACTCCGATCCAACCCCGCCGGCTCGGGGTGTGACAGATTGGTATCAGAGCTCAAGGTTATAGAGAATAATAGGTCATTTACTTAAACGGTTTGGCCTAGACTATAACTTAGGGACCCTCATGTAGAGAACTTAAGACTTAAGTTTGCATTATGTTTTCTGCATTCGATCATTGCACTAACCAAATTCTTTTGGTTATGATCAGAATGCCGCCAAGAAAACAACCTACTCCTCAAGTCTCTGCTCCTCACTCTTCGACTCCTACACCACCGGATTCACCACCGCCACCTCCTCCTCCTCCGCACTCTCCACCACCAGGCTCAAGCAATACACCGACACTGGATCCTGCTACTATCGCGTTGGCTACGCTACTGAGTACTCAACTGACGAGCCAACTGAAAGAGGTCATCCCAGAGATGATAAACAGGATTCAAGGACAAGGCAACACTTCTGGTCACACTACAGGCGAGGCTAGTGGAAACACTGGTCATACTTCGGATTGCTCCTACAAGTCCTTTGTAGGATGCAAACCCCCGAGCTTTACCGGAGTTGAAGGAGCTGTTGGACTGATCCAATGGCTTGAGAAAATGGAAAATACTTTGGACATCAGCGGTTGTCCAGAACATCACAAAGTTCGCTATGCAGCTGGTTCTTTCAGCAAGCGAGCTTTGACTTGGTGGAACGCACAGATAAGAGCCAAGGGAAGAGATGAAGCAATGGCGATGCCCTGGGCAGAATTTAAACTTCTTCTGAGGAATGAGTTTTGCCCGAAACATGAACTACAACAACTGGAGATTGAGCTCTCGAATCATGAGATGAAGGGAGCTGATCATATGATTTTTACCAATCGCTATCATGAACTGGTAGCCCTGGTGCCAGAAATGGTACCGACCTTGGAAAAACTAATTGATGGCTATGTGGCAGGATTACCTTCATGTATACAAAGCGTTGTACTGGCTTCATATCCTGCTACTTTGGAGTCAGCCATTTCCCTCTCTGCTAAGCTTACCAAAGTAATGGTAAAGTCTGGAGTTTTAAAAGATGAAGCTGAAAAAGCCAAGGAGACAACATCAAAGAAACCCGAGTACCACCAGAAAAAGAAACAGAAGGTCGTAAAGAACTATGCGGCCATCACCCCACTGAGACAGGCAACTGCAGCACCTGTCAACCCTGCTATTAGGGGTTATGGAGGAGAATATCCTCAGTGCACAAGTTGTAAGTATCATCATCCTGCAGGTGCTCAATGCAGGAAGTGCACAAATTGTGGTCGATTTGGCCACTGGGTGAACAAATGCCGCTTTGCGGTGAATCAGGCTACCAACACTGCAACAAGAGCACTACCACCACCACCACAGGACCCAGTCAACAACAACAGAGGATGCTACAACTGCGGGGAAATGGGTCATTTCTCTCGCAACTGTCCTAAGAAGGTGCAACCAGGAGCACAAGCACCTAGAGGACGAGCTTTTGTTATTGGAGCTAATGCTGCACGTCAGGACCCTAATGTGGTCACTGGTACATTTCTTTTACATGACTCTTATGCATCCATATTATTTGATACTGGTGCAGACCAGAGTTTTATTTCATCTGATTTTGCACGACAACTTAGTCTTATTGAGGATACTTTAGACTCCCCTTACATTATTGAAGTAGCTAACGGGAAACAAGTTACAGTTAGCACTATACTTAGGAACTGCCCACTTACACTCGTAGATCATACATTTTCCATCGACTTGTTGCCGATGGAGTTGGGCAGTTTTGATATCATTGTGGGGATGGATTGGCTCTCACTCAATCAAGTTGAAGTCATCTGTTCCGAGAAGCTACTTCGGATTCCAATAACGGATGATCGTGTATTGGAAGTTCGTGGGGATCAAGCCAAGAGAAACGTAAAGATCATTTCATGCATAAAAGCGCGTAAGTGTCTGCAAAAGAAGTGCATAGCATTCTTGGCTCATGTGGTGGAGAAAGACAAAGACAAGAAAACATTACAAGACGTACCGATAGTGAGGGAATATCCTGAAGTATTTCCTGAAGATCTACCTGGTTTGCCTCCTGTGCGACCGGTAGAGTTTCGTATCGATCTGATTCCTGGAGCAACGCCTGTTGCTAAATCTCCTTATAGGTTAGCACCTTCGGAGATGCAGGAATTATCTAATCAACTACAGGAATTACTTGATAAAGGTTTCATCCGACCGAGCTACTCACCTTGGGGAGCTCCGGTTTTGTTCGTGAAAAAGAAGGATGGATCCTTTCGGATGTGCATAGACTACAGGGAGTTAAACAAACTAACCATCAAGAATCGGTATCCACTGCCGAGGATTGATGATTTGTTTGATCAATTGCAAGGAGCTCAATACTTTTCGAAAATCGATCTACGTTCCGGATACCATCAGCTCAGAGTACAAGACGAAGACATACCTAAGACGGCGTTTCGTACCAGATACGGGCATTACGAGTTCATGGTGATGCCTTTTGGTTTGACGAATGCACCTGCGGTTTTCATGGACCTCATGAACCGTGTGTGTAAGCCGTACTTAGATCAATTTGTTATTGTTTTCATTGATGACATATTGATCTATTCTAAAAGCAAAGCAGAACACGAGCAACATCTGAGAACGATCTTGGAACTGTTAAAGGAAGAGAAACTCTATGCCAAATTCTCTAAGTGTGAGTTTTGGTTAAAAGAGGTTCAATTTCTAGGCCACGTTGTTAACAGTGAGGGAATTCACGTTGATCCTGCCAAGATCGAGGCGATAAAAGATTGGGACACTCCGAAGACACCTACGGAGATACGTTCTTTTCTAGGCTTAGCAGGCTATTACAGAAGGTTCATCTCGAACTTTTCTAAGATAGCTCTGCCACTCACGAAGCTAACACAGAAAAGCGAACCGTTCATTTGGGAACAAAAACAAGAAGAAGCTTTTCAGACATTGAAACAAAAGCTATGTGATGCTCCGATCTTATCTCTCCCAGATGGTTGTGATGACTTTGTTGTTTATTGTGATGCATCCCATCAGGGACTTGGCTGTGTACTTATGCAGCGGGACAAAGTCATTGCCTACGCTTCGAGACAATTAAAGATTCATGAGAAGAACTACACAACTCATGATCTGGAATTGGGAGCAGTGGTGTTTGCACTGAAGATCTGGAGGCATTACTTATATGGAACCAAGTGTACCATATTTACAGACCACAAAAGTCTGCAACACATATTCGATCAGAAGGAACTCAATATGCGACAGCGACGTTGGGTTGAGCTTCTGAATGACTATGACTGTGTGATTAAGTACCATCCGGGCAAGGCAAACGTTGTTGCTGATGCCTTGAGCCGGAAGGAACGGGTCAAACCCTTGCGCGTCAGAGCAATGGGAATGACTGTGCAGACAAGTTTACACGATCACATTAGTCAAGCACAACAGGAAGCAATTGAACGAGGAAACTTGAAGAAAGACTTAGATTGCGGTGTGGAGAAACAATTGGAAACAAAACCCGATGGACTTGTTTACTTCAAGGATCGTATCTGGATTCCTGCAGTAGATGAGTTAAGGAAACTTATTTTTGATGAAGCACACAAGACCAAGTACTCTGTGCATCCCGGTGCTGATAAAATGTACCAAGACTTACGTGCATTCTATTGGTGGCCGGGTATGAAGAAAGACATCGCTGAGTATGTTGGTAGATGCCTTACGTGTGCTAAGGTGAAGGCGGAACACCAGAAACCATCTGGGTTGCTGGAACAGCCTGAAATACCACTATGGAAGTGGGAACAGATAGCTATGGACTTTGTTACCAAGCTACCCCGCACTTCCAGTGGACATGATACCATTTGGGTTATCGTTGATCGATTAACCAAGTCTGCTCATTTCTTGCCAATGCGAGAAACTTACATTTGTGCATATAGTCATGTAGTTGTAAACAGTGTTAGAACAGTGTCTATTCATGGTTCAGTTCAATCAATGTGATTCAGTATGTTCATAATGTGTGCTTGTGTGTTACAGGATCTTAGAAATCAGGAAAACAAGTATGTATTACCTATTTACAGTCGATTTCACTAAGCAAGAACAGTAACTTGTTATATCGAAACAGTGGTGGGCAGCGAGAGTGAGCCCTATACATATACTGCGTTCGGTGTAACAGGTTAGTGTTAGTGCGTAGTGTTGAGACGAATAGTATAACAATTAATTAATTCAACCAAGATCGTAATCGGTAAGCGAGACTGAGTATAGTTATGGGTGACGATCCATAATAATACGAATGTTGAACTTATAATTACGATTAAACATCTTTAAATATTTTAATACGATCGGAAAACGTACGCGATTGCGGGTATACACGTAATTGTGAATGTTTTAACGATCCGACAACACACGAAGAGTAAAAATAATTATATTAATTATTTTTATATTTTTACAATTTTGAAACTCATCATTTAAATGAGTTTAACATCTATTTTTATTTAAAAACGCGTAAATTACGCGTTACGTTCCGGAAACGCGAACCGAGCGACCGAAACGGACCCGAACTTCACCCGAGCTATAAAAGCCTTGAACAAGGCTTAAATGCTCATAAATTCCACCAACAACCCTTTCTCTCTCTAATAGTTCGTCTACCCCTCTCTCTCTCTAAAAACCAAGCTTTAAACGCGCGTAACTCGCTTATTTCTCGACGGATTTCGGAGTTCTTGGTGTCCACGCGAAGCTCTCAACAAACCCTACCAGAAAGTACAAGAATATCGTGGTTTCATCCAGCCAATCTCGAGGTAATTGAGCTTGAAGTTTCGGAAAAAGAGGGTTTTCATGGTTGTAATTGTGTTTGTGATCAAACCCGACGAACCACCGGTTAAAATCATCACCATTCTTAGTTTCGCACACCTAGCAACATTCTCTGAAGTTGTTCTAGCCTAGATCGAGTTCTGGAAATTGAGGTTCGACGAAGGAGATGATGCTGGTAACAGGTTCGGTGGCCGAACCCTCGTCCTCAGCTGGCCGAACCCTAATGGATCTCTACGAACCTGCATGGTTCGTTAGACATCCGCCGAGCTTTTGGGGAAACCTCCTGAACCTGTGCCGAACCTTCATGCCTTCGACGAACTAACATGATGCCATGAAACCCCTGGGTCAGTCAAGAACTATAGCGAACCCTAGGGTTGTAGCCGAACCCCTCCTGGTCGACGAACCCTCGGGTGTCCAGCTTCAGCAGCCGAACCCATAGCTAACCCACGAACCCTAGTCGCCATGCATGAGCCGCGAATGAGCCACGAACCCTGCATGGTTCGTGGCATGACCAACCGAACCCTCGTGGATGATTATGGACAACGAACCCTTGGTCACTAGCAGCGAACCCTAGGGCATGATAACAAACCTCCGGTGGACGAACCCTAGTGAACCATGTATACAATTGCCGAACCTTGTTAGCACCTTGCCGAACCATTGGACCTTGAACGACTTTAGCCGAACCATAGAGGGATGTGGAACAAGGTTCGCTGCCCATGGTTGCTAACCCATAAACCATTCGGCCCAATCCAACTCCATGTAGCCCAAATTCAATACCTTATGGTCCAAAACAATGTTGGTAGGCCCAATTAGATCCTATTTGGCCCATGATGATCTTAGGTGGCCCAATAGTGACTTAGAAGCATAAATGGCCTACATGAACATTAGACGGCCCAACTCAAATCCCATAGGCCCAATCCAAGCCCATACGGTTCATTATGATCCTAATTAGCTCGATATTAGCTTGGGCGCGTTACGAGGCCTATATACAAGTTGTTGGGCCAACATCACATTCTCTTGGCCCAATACCACATCCGCTTGGCCAAACATTACATTTAATGGGCCCATTGCATTTTAAATGGCCCATGGTGTGGTTTGCAATGCAAAATGGTTATGAATTGACTTATTTGGGTTAAGATTAACCTAAACTAATAATGAGATCAATTCATAATCACATAGGAGTCTAAAACACTTAAACTTCTTCATACAATTCATGTTATCAAATGGTTTATCAAACACTTAAACATATGTGGCACACAAGCAAGTTATCATACAAAAGAATATTTCACAAGTTTCTTGAACCCATGATCAATCAAGTAATCAAGTTAAACAAGTTCAAGAGAACACAAGTCAATCAATGAATCAAAGTCTATACAATTATAAATCCTATATCTTATGTATGATTACAATGTTATAGGAAACAATTAGAAGTCCTGTTTGCTACTTGCTAACTGTTTAGTTCAGAGTCTACTGCAGACAGGTGAGAACTTTAGCCCCTCTTTTACTGTTTTATAACTGTTTTGGGGTGGAACACGTGATCAAAACTGCTATTTCAATCTTGTTTCATTGCACAGTTTATGTGCATCCATAAACATTACAGGTTTATCTTATGAATCCAAGTGATTCTTCAACTGTTTAAGGAAATTGTCAACTGTTTTAAAGGAAATATTTACTATTAAACCCTTATTACTAAAAAGGATTTTAAAATGTTTTCATGAAAGGTTTATTAACAGTTTTAACTCAAATGTTCTTTTAAAGGATAAACATTTTTAAATAAATGATTTCATCAACCCTTCTTTTGCTATAAACCTTGTTGTTATACAAGGTTATCGCATCATGGTATTCAAAACAAGTGGTTCACAACATGGTATTCAAACTCATTGGTTCAAAACATGGTATTCAAACTCATTGGTTCAAAACATGGTATTCAAAACAAGTGGTTCAAAACATGGTATTCAAACTCATTGGTTCAAAACATGGTATTCAAGTCAAGTTGTTCACATCATGGTATTCAAATCAAGAGATTCATTTCATGTTACATAAACAAAGGATTCAACTCGTGGAGTTAAATCCAGGTTTTCAATAAGACATTAACACATCCGGTTAAAGTAAGATTCAGAAAACATGGTGTCATTTGTTGTAAACAAACTTATAAACCCATCAAGTATCATATTCATTAGCGTTAGTACTGGGTGATCACAACAAGGGAAAGCGGACACATACATTGGGGCAGGCCGATTGCTGCAGTTAGTTTTTAAATCTGTTTTATAAACTAACTGCAGATTTCGGTTACATATGGTTTATTCAAAACTGTTGACATATTATCTAACTCCAAACGTGGTTTGGGACTTGATATTAGATGTTGACTCATGTGCAAACAGTGATTGGACTGTTTACACTCATTTTCTTACTTGATGTTAGTTTGGGTTGCAGCTCATCCGTGTGAATCTTATGATGCTTTAACTTACCTATGTCTTATATCATATACTCATGTTTACAAATGCTTAAACCTATTGTTCTCACCAACTACGTCTGTAGTTGACAGTTACTTTTCACGTGTTTCAGGTAATCAGGTTTAAGACAATCTCAGGGACAACTAAGGAGACCATTCTAAGATAGAACAAGATGAAGAAACATGCTAGGATGGAATAGAAACTCACTAAATCCTAAATGTTTAATTGTCTTGTTTGGAGTCTTATTTTGTAAACTATATTTTGGGTCTGTAGTTGTCTTACTTTTGGTAGATAGATTGTCTGTAACTAATCAACTGTCTAAACACTATGAAATGTAGTAATCCATTGTGGTTGTTCTTATTCAATACTTGTGCATGAATCAACTGATCATACGTCACCGCGCCGTGGATTCCGCACGCGGCGCAGGGGTGTGACAGGTTGGTATCAGAGCCAAGGTTGTAGAGAACTAGGAAAAACCCAATGTTAAATGACCTAGACTATAACCTAAGCTACCCAATAGGACTAAGTGCTATAGGCTTGAGGATACTTAGGATCTAAGTAACTTAAGTAAGCATTAAGTCTACAATAAGCTTGAAAGATCTTAGGGACATTTTTCTAAGATTAGACATCGAGTCAAAGAATTTGAATCGGACTTCTATAATTTTAGAAACCGAATTAAATTCTCACACATATGCATTTAAGGATTTCAGAGGCAAGGATCTGTATTCTTAGTATCCTTGATCTGAAATTCTCACACAGAGATCATTATAGAAATTCAGAGGCAAAGATCTGTAGTTTCAGTATCTTTGATATGAATTTCTTGTCATATTCATTATGGGATTTAGAGGCAAAGATCTATTAATTTAGTATCTTTGATCTAAGATCCTTGTCATATTCATTATGGGATTTAGAGGCAAAGATCTATTAATTTAGTATCTTTGATCTAAGATCCTTGTCATATTCATTATGGGATTTAGAGGCAAAGATGGTTATCTTTGATCTAAAGTCCTTGTCATATTCATTATAGGATTCAAAGGTCAAGATCTATTAACTTAGAACTTGGATTTGAGATCCTTGTCATATCACTATAGGAATTCAAAGGTTGAGGTCTATTAATTTAGAACTTAGATTTGAAATCCTTGTCATTGTTATCATTGTTATCATTATCAGGTGTTCATTATCATAGGAACTTTATAACTTAGAATCTGTGTAACAGTATTCTTTAGTTGAAGTTCTCACAGGAAATCATTATGCTCAGTACTTTAAGTATTGGGAAACTAGGTTGATTAACCTAGGACACATATACATAAACCTAAGGTCTTAGTTTCTAGTAAATTAAGGACCATGGTTTACACAATCATAAACAGAATCACAGAACAAGAGGAAATCATGAGACAATCATAGTCAATCAACAGTTGGAATCTTAGCCCCAAATATAGACGACGGATTAACGCTGACGTGTTGAGGTAAGTGGTGGGTCGGTGAGAGCTTACCCTATATATAAGCTTATTTCAGTATGTTAGGGGGAATCCGGCGTTTGTATTTGGAGTGAGGATTCGGGATCAACTGAACACATGGAACATTAGTCAAAACACATGGGATACAATCATTTGGGAAACAATCATTGGTGAATCAAATCATAATGAAATTCAAACTTGGATGAACCAGACATTATGGTGAATCAACCAAGTTGTGAACATACCATAAATGTAAACCTTAAGTGAAATTCTTAAGTGATTACATCATTAGTACTTACTGGCATAAGTTAACAGGAAAGTGTAGAACACACGTATGATTTAGTTCTACATGTTAACGATTGTTAGAAGGTGCACGCATAACATAATCATAGTTCAATCATGGAATCAATCATAGTTCAAGTTGATCAAAGATCATGGGATTCTTAATCAATGGAAAACACATGGAAATCAGTACAAACGTGTTGCCAAATGCTAGCAAGGGCATGATCGTGGTATACCGAAACGGTGGTGGGCAGCGAGAGTGAGCCCTATATATAAGCTATTTTCGGTATATCGGGAAAGTGTCAGTGTGTAGGTTTGGTGGAGAGATCATGAGACATCGTACATATTCACATGATAAGTATACAAATAAGTTGATAACTTATACGTGTACTGGATCATATTACAATTGAATGATAATACTAGTAGTATGGATATATTACTGACCTTATCATGAAAATTCAATTGTATCCATTCTCATTACTGACCCGCTTGTGGCTTCTATTCGTAGAATGCCTCCTCGACGAGACCCAAATGCTGGGGGTTCGACAAGCGGTAATGATGATGAAATCAACAAGATTGCTCGAGCTATCGCTGTTCACATGAGGGATGTGATTCCGGGCATGGTCACTGATATTACCCAGAATCTTCGGGGAAGTACCGGTGATTCTGCACACAACTCCAATGCCACTAACGCTGGAACTGCTAACTTTACTTTTAAGCAGTTCAACGATGCTAAACCTCCCAAGTACTCTGGTACTGAGGGAGCAACCGGCCTACTGCAGTGGCTGGAAAGCATCGAAGACATTCTCGACTTCACTGGATGTCCTGAAAATCTGAAGGTCAAGATGGCCTCAAGTGCTTTTCATAAGGGAGCGCTCACCTGGTGGAACTCTGAGAAGAACACCAGAGGACGTGAAGTTGCTCTAGCCTTACCATGGAATGGATTCAAGAACTTACTGGTGGAAAAGTTTTGTCCACGTCACGAGCTAAAGAAACTGGAAGTGGAGATGTGGAATCTGGTGCAGGATAGTGGCGAAAATGCCAAGTATACAACTCGTTTTCATGAGTTGTGTATTTTGGTACCACATCTGGTTACTCCTCTATCCCGCAGGATAGAGAAATACATCGAAGGCTTGCCTCTAGTGGTTAGAGGAACTGTTATGGGGAACAACCCCACTACTTTGGAAGCTGCGATTCAACTTGGTGCTACTCTTACTGAAGAGTATGTAAAATCTGGGGTGCTCACCCGAAAGGGATTCAAAAGGGCACAGATTGAGGAAGGCAAGAAGCCTGAACAGCACCATCATAAGAAGAAGAAACAGAAAACAATCAAGAACTTTGCAGCGTTGACTGCGGCTGCACCTACTCATGCTACTCCCCTCACTGCTATGCCACAACCTGCTAATGTCAGAAAGCAGTACACTGGCTCGTTTCCACTCTGCACCAGATGCCAATACCATCATCTACCCACTATTCCATGCAGAAAGTGTCTCAAGTGTGGGCGTATGGGACACTTGGCGGCTACATGCCGATCTGCTCATCTTGCTGCTGCAACAACTGCTGCCACAACTTCTGCTGCTACAGGTGGAAGAGTTTGTTACAATTGTGGGGCAGAGGGACACTTCAGAAATCAGTGTCCGAAACTCAACAACAATACTGCTGTTGCTCGTGCTTTCGTTATTGGAACTGCTGAAGCACGTGAAGAGCCGGCAGTCATCACGGGTACATTTCTTATCAATAATCACTATGTTCCTATCATATTTGATACTGGTGCTGATAAAAGCTTTATCTCTGCTCATACTGCTTCTGTTCTTAATATGCAACTATCCACACTTACTGCTCCCTATACTGTAGAAGTAGCGAATGGTAAAACCATAGTTGTAGATTCCATCATAAATGCTTGTGAGCTAAGATTAAATGACCATCTTTTCCCTATCGATCTCATTCCTATGACTCTCGGAAGCTTCGAAGTTGTAGTAGGAATGGATTGGTTATCTAAAAATAATGCTGAAATCGTATGCTCGGAGAAACTTATTCGAATTCCCCTACCGTCCGGCGAAACGATGATAGTCTACGGTGAGAAACCCTGCCGCGAATTGAAGATTGTATCGTGCATCAAGGCGAGGAAGTATCTGAAGAAGAAATATTATGCATTCTTAGCTCACGTGGTGGAAAAGAAACCTGACAAGAAAGCAGTTGGAGACGTACCGGTTATCAAAGACTATCCAGACGTATTTCCAGAAGACTTGCCTGGACTACCACCAGTCCGACAAGTGGAGTTTAGAATTGATCTCGTCCCTGGAGCAAACCCAGTGGCGAAGTCACCGTATCGGTTAGCACCGTCTGAGATGCAAGAACTGTCTAGTCAGCTTCAAGAACTTTTAGACAAAGGTTTCATAAGACCGAGTTTCTCTCCATGGGGAGCTCCGGTTCTATTTGTCAAGAAGAAAGACGGTTCATTTCGCATGTGCATAGATTATCGTGAGCTGAACAAGTTAACAATCAAGAACAGATATCCTCTACCTAGGATCGATGATCTATTTGATCAATTACAGGGAGCAACTTGCTTCTCTAAGATTGATTTACGATCCGGGTATCATCAGTTAAGAGTAAATGATGAGGATATACCAAAGACTGCATTTAGGACTCGATATGGACACTATGAGTTTGTGGTTATGCCATTTGGGCTGACCAATGCACCCGCAGTGTTCATGGATTGATGAATCGAGTCTGCAGGCCTTACTTGGATCAGTTTGTTATCGTCTTTATTGATGATATACTGATTTATTCCAAGTCAGAACAAGAACATGAAGATCATTTGAGGAAAGTTCTGGAGTTACTAAGAGCTGAACAACTCTATGCTAAATTCTCAAAGTGTGAATTTTGGCTAAAGGAGGTTCACTTCTTAGGACATGTCATAAACAAAGATGGAATTCATGTAGATCCAGCCAAGATTGAGGCGATTAAGAACTGGACTACTCCATCTACTCCAACAGAGATTCGTTCATTTCTGGGTTTGGCAGGTTATTATAGAAGATTCATTGCAAACTTCTCTAAGATAGCCTTGCCACTCACTACATTGACTCAGAAAAGTCAAGCTTTTATATGGGGACAGAAACAAGAAGATGCATTTCAACTTCTTAAACAGAAGTTATGCAATTCCCCTATCCTTAGTCTTCCAGAAGGCAGTGATGATTTCATTGTCTACTGTGATGCTTCAAACCTTGGTCTCGGTTGTGTACTTATGCAACGGGACAAGGTCATTGCTTATGCTTCAAGACAACTTAAGGTTCACGAGAAGAATTACACTACTCATGACCTTGAGTTAGGGGCTGTGGTCTTTGCATTGAAGATTTGGAGACACTACCTGTATGGTACTAAATGTGTTATCTATACAGACCACAAGAGCCTTCAACACATTCTCAATCAGAAAGAACTCAACATGAGACAACGACGTTGGGTTGAGCTTCTAACTGATTACGACTGTGAGATTCGTTACCATCCGGGTAAAGCCAATGTGGTGGCGGATGCTCTTAGTCGCAAGGAACCAGTCAAACCGATTCGTGTAAGAGCCATGGAGATCAACACACAGCCGAACTTGAAAGACTTGATTCGTATTGCACAACAACAAGTAGTAACAGATAATCAACTCAAGACAGACTTGGATTGTGGTATTGAGAAGAAACTAGAACCTCGAGCTGATGGGTTGTTATATCTCAACGGCCGCATTTGGATTCCAAAGTCTGAAGAATTGCGCACGCTCATCTGTGATGAGGCTCATAAGTCGCGATACTCAGTTCATCCTGGAGCCGACAAGATGTATCAGGACTTGAGGACATCTTACTGGTGGCCGGGGATGAAGAAAGACATAGCACTGTACGTGGGAAAATGTCTTACATGTTCAAAGGTCAAAGCAGAACATCAAAAACCTTCGGGACTTCTACAGCAACCTGAAATTCCTCAATGGAAATGGGAACAAATTTCCATGGATTTCATAACCAAGTTGCCGAGAACTCCGCGAGGTTTCGATTCGATTTGGGTGATCGTTGATCGACTCACCAAATCTGCTCATTTTCTCCCTATCCGAGAGGATTACAAGATGGAGAAGTTATCCACATTGTACATCAACGAAATCATTGCACGTCATGGTACACCAACATCAATCATATCTGATCGTGATAGTCGCTTCACTTCTCGCTTTTGGCAATCATTGCAAAAGGCTTTGGGAACGCGTGTTAATCTTAGCACGGCGTATCATCCCCAAACCGACGGCCAAAGTGAGAGGACTATCCAAACACTTGAGGACATGCTCCGTTCTTGTGTCATTGACTTCGGTGGAAGTTGGGACACTCATCTTCCACTCATTGAGTTTTCATATAACAATAGCTATCATACGAGCATTCAATGTGCACCATTCGAGGCTCTATATGGTAGAAAGTGCCGATCACCGGTCTGTTGGACCGAGATTGGTGACTCACAGGTCGTAGGACCAGAACTCATTCAGGAAACATCAGACAAGATCACAATCATTCAGTCACGGCTTAAGGCCGCACGAGATCGGCATAAGAGTTATGCTGATCGACGTCGGAAACCGCTTGAGTTTCAAGTCGGTGACCGAGTCTTACTCAAAGTTTCTCCCTGGAAAGGCGTTGTCCGATTCGGGAAGAAAGGGAAACTTGCACCAAGGTACGTTGGACCTTTTGAGATCCTGGAACGGATCGGTCCCGTAGCCTACAAACTCAAACTTCCAGTGGAGCTAAGCAATGTTCATGATACTTTTCATGTATCAAATCTTAAGAAATGCTTGGCGGATCATGATGTTCAGATTCCACTGGAAGACATACAGATTCAGAATAACATGCAATTCATTGAACGTCCAGTTGAGATCATGGATCATGGGGTCAAGAAACTTAAACGCAGCCGTATCCCGATCGTGAAAGTGCGATGGGAGGGCAAACGCGGTGCTGAGTTCACCTGGGAACGTGAAGACCAGATGAAGCTTAAGTACCCTCATCTTTTTACAGTATCTTCGGCTAGTTAATTTCGGGACGAAATTCCCCTAACTAGGGGAGACTGTAACATTTGTGCATATAGTCATGTAGTTGTAAACAGTGTTAGAACAGTGTCTATTCATGGTTCAGTTCAATCAATGTGATTCAGTATGTTCATAATGTGTGCTTGTGTGTTACAGGATCTTAGAAATCAGGAAACAAGTATGTATTACCTATTTACAGTCGATTTCACTAAGCAAGAACAGTAACTTGTTATATCGAAACAGTGGTGGGCAGCGAGAGTGAGCCCTATACATATACTGCGTTCGGTGTAACAGGTTAGTGTTAGTGCGTAGTGTTGAGACGAATAGTATAACAATTAATTAATTCAACCAAGATCGTAATCGGTAAGCGAGACTGAGTATAGTTATGGGTGACGATCCATAATAATACGAATGTTGAACTTATAATTACGATTAAACATCTTTAAATATTTTAATACGATCGGAAAACGTACGCGATTGCGGGTATACACGTAATTGTGAATGTTTTAACGATCCGACAACACACGAAGAGTAAAAATAATTATATTAATTATTTTTATATTTTTACAATTTTGAAACTCATCATTTAAATGAGTTTAACATCTATTTTTATTTAAAAACGCGTAAATTACGCGTTACGTTCCGGAAACGCGAACCGAGCGACCGAAACGGACCCGAACTTCACCCGAGCTATAAAAGCCTTGAACAAGGCTTAAATGCTCATAAATTCCACCAACAACCCTTTCTCTCTCTAATAGTTCGTCTACCCCTCTCTCTCTCTAAAAACCAAGCTTTAAACGCGCGTAACTCGCTTATTTCTCGACGGATTTCGGAGTTCTTGGTGTCCACGCGAAGCTCTCAACAAACCCTACCAGAAAGTACAAGAATATCGTGGTTTCATCCAGCCAATCTCGAGGTAATTGAGCTTGAAGTTTCGGAAAAAGAGGGTTTTCATGGTTGTAATTGTGTTTGTGATCAAACCCGACGAACCACCGGTTAAAATCATCACCATTCTTAGTTTCGCACACCTAGCAACATTCTCTGAAGTTGTTCTAGCCTAGATCGAGTTCTGGAAATTGAGGTTCGACGAAGGAGATGATGCTGGTAACAGGTTCGGTGGCCGAACCCTCGTCCTCAGCTGGCCGAACCCTAATGGATCTCTACGAACCTGCATGGTTCGTTAGACATCCGCCGAGCTTTTGGGGAAACCTCCTGAACCTGTGCCGAACCTTCATGCCTTCGACGAACTAACATGATGCCATGAAACCCCTGGGTCAGTCAAGAACTATAGCGAACCCTAGGGTTGTAGCCGAACCCCTCCTGGTCGACGAACCCTCGGGTGTCCAGCTTCAGCAGCCGAACCCATAGCTAACCCACGAACCCTAGTCGCCATGCATGAGCCGCGAATGAGCCACGAACCCTGCATGGTTCGTGGCATGACCAACCGAACCCTCGTGGATGATTATGGACAACGAACCCTTGGTCACTAGCAGCGAACCCTAGGGCATGATAACAAACCTCCGGTGGACGAACCCTAGTGAACCATGTATACAATTGCCGAACCTTGTTAGCACCTTGCCGAACCATTGGACCTTGAACGACTTTAGCCGAACCATAGAGGGATGTGGAACAAGGTTCGCTGCCCATGGTTGCTAACCCATAAACCATTCGGCCCAATCCAACTCCATGTAGCCCAAATTCAATACCTTATGGTCCAAAACAATGTTGGTAGGCCCAATTAGATCCTATTTGGCCCATGATGATCTTAGGTGGCCCAATAGTGACTTAGAAGCATAAATGGCCTACATGAACATTAGACGGCCCAACTCAAATCCCATAGGCCCAATCCAAGCCCATACGGTTCATTATGATCCTAATTAGCTCGATATTAGCTTGGGCGCGTTACGAGGCCTATATACAAGTTGTTGGGCCAACATCACATTCTCTTGGCCCAATACCACATCCGCTTGGCCAAACATTACATTTAATGGGCCCATTGCATTTTAAATGGCCCATGGTGTGGTTTGCAATGCAAAATGGTTATGAATTGACTTATTTGGGTTAAGATTAACCTAAACTAATAATGAGATCAATTCATAATCACATAGGAGTCTAAAACACTTAAACTTCTTCATACAATTCATGTTATCAAATGGTTTATCAAACACTTAAACATATGTGGCACACAAGCAAGTTATCATACAAAAGAATATTTCACAAGTTTCTTGAACCCATGATCAATCAAGTAATCAAGTTAAACAAGTTCAAGAGAACACAAGTCAATCAATGAATCAAAGTCTATACAATTATAAATCCTATATCTTATGTATGATTACAATGTTATAGGAAACAATTAGAAGTCCTGTTTGCTACTTGCTAACTGTTTAGTTCAGAGTCTACTGCAGACAGGTGAGAACTTTAGCCCCTCTTTTACTGTTTTATAACTGTTTTGGGGTGGAACACGTGATCAAAACTGCTATTTCAATCTTGTTTCATTGCACAGTTTATGTGCATCCATAAACATTACAGGTTTATCTTATGAATCCAAGTGATTCTTCAACTGTTTAAGGAAATTGTCAACTGTTTTAAAGGAAATATTTACTATTAAACCCTTATTACTAAAAAGGATTTTAAAATGTTTTCATGAAAGGTTTATTAACAGTTTTAACTCAAATGTTCTTTTAAAGGATAAACATTTTTAAATAAATGATTTCATCAACCCTTCTTTTGCTATAAACCTTGTTGTTATACAAGGTTATCGCATCATGGTATTCAAAACAAGTGGTTCACAACATGGTATTCAAACTCATTGGTTCAAAACATGGTATTCAAACTCATTGGTTCAAAACATGGTATTCAAAACAAGTGGTTCAAAACATGGTATTCAAACTCATTGGTTCAAAACATGGTATTCAAGTCAAGTTGTTCACATCATGGTATTCAAATCAAGAGATTCATTTCATGTTACATAAACAAAGGATTCAACTCGTGGAGTTAAATCCAGGTTTTCAATAAGACATTAACACATCCGGTTAAAGTGAGATTCAGAAAACATGGTGTCATTTGTTGTAAACAAACTTATAAACCCATCAAGTATCATATTCATTAGCGTTAGTACTGGGTGATCACAACAAGGGAAAGCGGACACATACATTGGGGCAGGCCGATTGCTGCAGTTAGTTTTTAAATCTGTTTTATAAACTAACTGCAGATTTCGGTTACATATGGTTTATTCAAAACTGTTGACATATTATCTAACTCCAAACGTGGTTTGGGACTTGATATTAGATGTTGACTCATGTGCAAACAGTGATTGGACTGTTTACACTCATTTTCTTACTTGATGTTAGTTTGGGTTGCAGCTCATCCGTGTGAATCTTATGATGCTTTAACTTACCTATGTCTTATATCATATACTCATGTTTACAAATGCTTAAACCTATTGTTCTCACCAACTACGTCTGTAGTTGACAGTTACTTTTCACGTGTTTCAGGTAATCAGGTTTAAGACAATCTCAGGGACAACTAAGGAGACCATTCTAAGATAGAACAAGATGAAGAAACATGCTAGGATGGAATAGAAACTCACTAAATCCTAAATGTTTAATTGTCTTGTTTGGAGTCTTATTTTGTAAACTATATTTTGGGTCTGTAGTTGTCTTACTTTTGGTAGATAGATTGTCTGTAACTAATCAACTGTCTAAACACTATGAAATGTAGTAATCCATTGTGGTTGTTCTTATTCAATACTTGTGCATGAATCAACTGATCATACGTCACCGCGCCGTGGATTCCGCACGCGGCGCAGGGGTGTGACACATACCAATTGAAGAGATACAATTGGATGAAAACTTACGTTTTGTTGAAGAACCATTGGAGATTATGGATCGTAAAGTCAAGCAACTAAGACGAAGTCGTATTCCTATTGTTAAAGTTCGTTGGAATTCAAGGCGCGGACCCGAGTTTACTTGGGAACGTGAAGATCACATGAGAAACAAGTATCCCCAACTCTTTGCCGAGGAAGTCGTACCGAATAACGAGTCTTAAATTTCGGGACGAAATTTCTCTAACAAGGGGAGACTGTAACATCAGTGCCGGACGCGTGCCGGAACAGTGATCGTAACAGTAAACATGTACAGTGATTCAGGTACACATTTCGTTAAACTATGTTTAGACTAATTATACATTTGATTATCATGAAACTATTAAACGATTGTCTGAATCTGACTGAAACCTTAGGGTTTAACAGTCAGAAAACATGTCAGACAACACAGTGTTGAAACACGAATACATGATGTGATATTAGTTGTATAAACGTATGTGAGGTTTAACAAAACAAAACCTTAACAGTTGTCGTTTCAGAATGCTAAACCGACGTGTTATTCGTATAGGTGACGATCTGTACGAATAATTCTGACAGTTTAACGTTCTGAAATAATAACTTAACAGTAGAAAACAAGAATCAGAAAGCCAAACCATCGACGTGTTCGTTCGAATGACGATTCGAACGAATACGCGAGGTGGTGACGCAATCTGATGAAACGATAACGAAAACGAATAACGACACGAACGATCATAAATTTAAAGAAATATTATATTTATTATTTTACAATTTTGAAACTCATCATAAAACAATATAACTTGAATTATTTTATTATATCGCGAATAAACTTAACTAAACGCGAAAAATTAAACGAAACGCGTAAACTATTAAAAAAATTCGATATTTATTTATACGGAATGATATTTAATATAATTCCTAGTAATATTTATAAATTGTTTATCCTAAAATAATTCTTTTTAATTTATTTACGAAAAACGCGCGTAAAAGAACCGGATACGCGACGAAATCACGAACCGAGCAACCGAAACAAACCCGAACACCCCGGGGTATAAAAGCATCCAATGAGGGTGTTCCTCCTCATTTTTCAGCAACTCTACCTCTCTCTAAAAGCTGTTCCCGAACCCTCTCTCTCACTACAAAATCCAAACTTCAATCGACCATATCTCCCTCGTTTCTAGCCCGATTCGAGTGATTCTTTCGCCTAAACGACCATCTTGAAGCCCTCTACATGAAAGTACAACTCATCTGAGGTTCTACCCAGTTGATTCCGAGGTATGATGCAAGAAAGTTCACGGGAATTAGGGTTTTCTATGTATAAATCGAATCATCTATATAAAATCGGTCCTAGGTCACCTCCGTTCAAATCTTTTGTCTCTTGGGACTTTCTGTCGTGTAACTATAATAATGGGAATCAACCAAGGTCACTTGATCCAAGGTTGAAGATGATGAAGTGCAGGTCGTGAGCCAACCACAGTTGGCCGAACCATCAGGTGCTGTGGCCGAACCCTTTTGAAAGGGACGAACCCTGTTGGCTCCACCTACCACCGAACCTTCGATGTCAGAGTCTGGGTCACGAACCAGTTTGATAACTCGCCGAACCCTAGAGTGCTTCACGAACCCTGAGTTAAGGACGAACCCATGTAGGAGGCGAACCCCTGTGATCCCGAACCTGTTACAGTCACTTTAGCCGAACCCTGATGGACCACGAACTCTATGAGGCTGTCGAACCTTTGCTCCTGATTGGCGAACCCACATGTGCTTGAAGGACCTGCATGTTATTCCCGAACCTATGCTCATCCAGTTGTGACCGAACCTTTGGGCACCAAGGGTTCGCTGCCATCACAATTGGTGTTCGGCTGACTCAAGCTTAATTCATTTCGGTTATATGGATTTAATATTCTCACAATTCCTAAGGCCCAATACACATTGCTTAGGCCCATTAAGTGGTGTTAGACCGCATCACGTTATTCGGCCCATAATGATCATAACCGGCCCAATCCTTTTTGTTCTCGACCCATCATAAACATATCGGCCCATCTCCATAACGTGTGGTCTAGTTTAATTGTTTCGGCCCACATCAACCGTGAATGGGCCAACCTAAACTTTTCGGCCTAAACTTCCTAGTTAGATTGATAAGTACCCATGAGGCCCAATAGTGGCCCATGTGACTTATAAGGCCCAACAATATCCGGTCCAAGGGAGCCCAAACCGATGACTAAAACATTTACGAACCGTGGGAATAATATTAAACAAAGACATGAGTTGACATTTTAGACAAGGTATGTTAAAAAGGTAATACAAGGAATGCAAAGTTTTGAAACATGTATTTTGAAACTTTGAGGTATAAATCCAACAATAATTCAAATTGTTGCAAACAATCAATGAGAACTAACACAACATTTCATAACATATGGAACTCCGGGCCGGATAACAAACAAGACCTGCAAGTGCTAGTCAAATTTAGGATTAACACTTACACGCACTACAAACTCTTATAAACTTATGCAAGTTATGCTTATGAAATACAACGTCATGAAATCAATACAGGACCGTAAACATTACAACCAGTGCAAACAAAGAGAGCGTGCATTTTTATTCTACTTAAGTCAAGCACTTTGGACCTAAGGTGAGTTCATTGTCTCCTTTCAAACTTATTTGTTTTAAATTCGGGACTGAGAAGCATGTTAAACATTTTATTAAAATGTTATTTAATGCTTTAAACATAAACATGAATGCTTATGATTGAAACCTTTACTTTAAGCTTGATGCTTAAAATCAATTGTTGATTACTTGATACGATTACATGATTCTTGATACAAATACATGATACTTGATTCAATTACATGAGACTTGATACAAATACATGATACTTGATTCAAATACATGAGACATGATACAAATACATGATACTTGATTCAATTACATGCGATGTGATTCAATTACATGAGACATGATACAAATACATGATACTGGATACAATTACATGAGACTTGATTCAATTACATGAGATGTGATTCAATTACATGAGACATGATACAAATACATGATACTTGATTCAATTACATGAGACTTGATACTATTACATGCTACTAGGCCATCATACATGTATCTAACCATAGACTACGTAATTGCTGAACGTCTGGTATTCCAGAGCTGGTACCTATGGGGTGAGATACATGTAATAACATAAACGTAATGATACTCAGCTATTACCTGGTTATAAGTGACATATAATTGCTGAACGTCTGGTATTCCAGAGCTTTTGTCAGCTTATATGAGGTATGTAAAGGCTAAACATGAAAGTATCGATTCTAAGCTATTACCTGGTTATAAGGGACACGTAATTGCTGAACGTCTGGTATTCCAGAGCTTGTGTCGGCTTATATGAGGTATGTAAAGGCTAAACATAAACGTAACGTTACGGAGCTATTACCTGGTTATAAGGGACATGTAATTGCTGAACGTCTGGTATTCCAGAGCTCTTGTCGTCTTATAAGAGGTATGTAAAGGCTAAACATGAACTTGTTGAATGCTAAGCTGTTATCTATATAAGAGACATGTAATTGCTAAACTTCTGGTATTCCAGAGCTTTTGTCTGCTTATAGGAGATATGTAATTGCTAACCTATGTGTGTGTGAATCTATGATGCTTGATAAACATGATGAGAAACTAACACGTACGAATACAATAGACATGAAAACTTTGAAACAGATAACAAAGGCTTTGATGAGGATTGAATTGATTGGTAGGTAAAATGCTTAATTATTATTAACAACAGTGTCATATCCGGGTTAGTATGTGGTGGGATGGCGTCTGGGCGGGTCGTAGGCTCGACTCAGGGGTATGCCCTATATATAAGCATACCGATTTGGATATTACATGTGGAGTTAATGAGGTTAAGGTTTTACTGAAAGAGGTTTGTTGAAAACTATTTTAAACTTATAAACTATATGAACTCACCAACCGTTGTGTTGACTTGATCTTTTTACATGTTTTCTCAGGTGAAGGACAGGTTTAAGCTTAATCTTTTGGACATGCATACTAGGCTGCCCGAATAGAGGACCTAGTTAACTTTTGGAGAAGCACATCTTTTGTTGATGATTTACTATACTTTTGATATCTCGTATAGTTACAAGATATAAACAATTATTCTTTTGATAGGTTTACTTGGTTAAATTGCAGAACATTGCTATTGTAATTTAACTATGTAATCCTATATATCATTTGATTGTGCTTTAGATATTCTTAAACATTGATGCTATGTAAACAATCTGATCATCATGATTATCATCCGCGATATCACGCCCCGGGAACCTTCCGCCCGGCGGGGACTCCGATCCAACCCCGCCGGCTCGGGGTGTGACATATGTAAAAGTTGAAACTAAGGCGTCAACGCTCGCAAAATCCATTCCACCGTCGGTGCACTGAGCTTATCTGCCATCAACAAAGGGTCATCTGGGAAGCATTGTTCACGCTTTTGTTCACGTTTTTGGGCGTTTCACCAGATTCATCGACAGCAACGGTAACTTTGAGGGTCAATAACTCGCGTTCATGTCGGACGCATCATTGATCGTCATCGGATTGCTTGTCGGAACATCATTGGTGACGATGTTTACAGAATTTTCCACCAGAAAGCGGGAGGATCGGAATACTCGCGTTAGCGAGGGCCAGATATTTCATGATGGTGCTTTTCTTCATGTCGTTGTTGGCGTCTATTCCAGCGTGGCCGGAGGGGCCGCCGTTGATTCCCGTCGATGTTCTGATGATGCGATCGGTGGGGGAGATAGATTGGGATGACATGAAACAGGTGATTCCGGCGTTAAAGATGTTAATTTTAATGATGCTGGCAATCCAAAAAAAACAAAATAGAAGTGTCTAAACCGACACTTCTATTTAAGGTATTATACAATGGAAACATGTCGTCTTCAGAAGGACATAGAGGAATTCTTGGCAAAAATAATCTTCTTCCGGTGTGTTGACCAACAGCAATTTCTGCATCAATAACATTATGATGTAACCCTTTACAAATCAATCGTGTTCCATTACATAAACCATGTGATGGGTCGATGTTCCGTAACAAAATAATAAGGCAACCAAGTTTTAATCGAAGCTTATGAGGAGGCAATCCACTAACAATAAGTGAGTTTAAGAACTCGATCGGATAAATGTTGCGACGATCATCTTCTACTTCGTCAAAACTGTAGTAAATCTTTTCCTCCCCTTGAAAGAGGTCAATCATTTGATCATTAATCTCATTGACGCTGTCATTGGTGGTAGATAATATTGCTCTAGAGATGATATAATCAGAAGAATACAAATTGGTTTCAACCGATAGAAAGATGACATTGATCAACTCTTTGATTGAGTTCTCTGGGATGGTGAATGCAATGGTCATGTCATCAGGTATGTGAATAAAACTTCCTTCAACAGTCTCCTCGTTTCCGTCACCAACTCTTAAAAGAAAATCAGAAAACCAAGGACCATTACGGGCTCTCATATTTGTGGTCAAACGCATCTTTTTGGTTACTGACCAAGGAGGCGACATTCATAGGCTAACGTCTACAAGCTGTGCTCGAGTGCCTCGTTTAATAACCGGTAAAACTTTTCTGAAGTCACCTCCCATAACCATTATCTTTCCACCAAATGGAAGACTAACGCCCATAATGTCTTGGAATGTTCGATCGACTGCCTCAATCGCTTGTCGTTTTGCCATCGATGCTTCATCTCAAATGATTATTTTGGAATACCTAATTAGTGTAGCAGCTCCACTTTGTTTTTTAATGTTGCACAAAGAATTATTATCAAGATTAATGGGAATCTTGAACCTTGAGTGAGCGGTTCTCCCTCCAGGCATATTATTCGTTGCAGCACCTGATGAAGCTGTAGCAAGTGAAATAAGACCACGTGAACGAACTTCGGCAAGCAAAGCTTTGTACAAGGACCATCTATAAAAAACACACCTGATAAATCATTATCAACATGCAACATGATTTCATCAAACACATTTCTTTGGACAGAATTAAGCAAATATTTGGCACATACGTGTTCACCATCCACAACTATCTCGTGCTCTTCTTGTACCTCACGATGAGTTACATGTTGTACGTTAACATCTGCTGTTATGTTTGGCAGATCAAAATCATGGAGATTTTTACCCATAGATCTTAGAAAGACCTCAATATCAGTAGGAACCATATTCCGAACTCGTTCGACACTTAGACAATGTAAACGATGATGTTCTGATAGTGAATCAAAGTTGTCGTTCCATAACTTTGGAACATTTCCTGGTTCGCAAAAAATCATGATGGTCGTGAATAACCTTCTTAAGGCATTCGGGAACTGAAATAGAGAGGCATATGTGAGACAATGTGATAAACTTTCATCATTTTCTATTAAGCCTAGCTCAAGAGATGCTTTTCGAAATGTGGTGTGACTGACACCATTAACTGTGCAAAGATCATCAAATGAAGTAGGACCTTTAACATTTGACAAAAGTAGCCGTAAATAGTACCTTTCTCCTTCAGCTGGATTAGCTGAAAAAATACGACCCCTCTGTGTTTTATGTAAACAAGGATTCCAACGACGGGTGGTTCCGTTCCAAGTGTAGTGTTTGGGAAAATATTTATACAGATATTGTCTTGATGATTCGTCTGTTCTATTTGTTTAATGCAGTCCACATCGTTCTCTTATCTCTTTCCCTATCAACAATCTCATACATTATATCATTATCATTGAATCTAACCATCTGATTATTAGGGAGATGAAGTTGTAAGGCTAACACGGCTGGATAAATCTGTGAAAGAGAGATGAAAAAAAATGCGCCACATAGCCTCTGGCGGCGATACATAGCGTGCATCTTGAAATTTTTTAATCTCATTAATGACAGATTGTTGTTTGTCTTGATCTTGCTCAACTTGAATAACTTGTTTATCATGGCCTTTGTAAACATACTTGAATAAATATTTCACTGATTTTATGCTTGAACAAACCTCGACATTGATGTGACAGTTGAACATCATCAAAAGACTTGGATTATATGGGACAACCCATGTGTTATCCAGATTTTTTTCCCGTAAATCCACTTTTATTCCATTATCTCTCCTTTGATATAATGGATATGCATCATCTCCTTGGGTTGTCTGTTCATTAAATTGTCTAGGATAACGAAACCGACAAATGGGAGGGTCACCCTGCATACAAGGACTGTTTGAACATAAGCGTCCACAAGGACCATGAATCATGTGTCTGACAACAAGCTCGTGCAACTTGGGATGTGTTAGTCTGTGAGGGATTTTGGCACATACAATCTTATCATAGTGGTCTGGATTATTGATTTTGTCTTGCGGGTACAAAATAAGAAAAAATGTGCATGCGGAAAACCATGCTTTTGAAACTCGATGACGTAAACATATGCCTTTACTTTCCCGAGGACATGTTTCTTGAATAGTTGTTCCTTAAGATCTTCCAATTTAGCACGAAACACCCTTGAAACAAGATCAGGTCGATCCAGTGCAGTTTGATCAGCTTTTAAATTATCACATATCTTAGGCCATCGCGGATTACATGTCATTGTAAGGAATAAATCAGGTTTTCCGTCGTCTTGAACCAAACACATAGCATCTAGATACCGACGACGCATATCCCGAGGCCCTCCAATGAAAGATTCCGGCGAGACAATGCGTTGTCCGACTCTGTTAGCATTAACCTGCCAACATTAACGCAATCCACAATACTTGATACAAATCTGCTCTTATCTTAGCCTGGTTTCGCTCACAAAACTGTAAACGTGATGTTTCAAGTTTTATGTAAATATCTATAACAAATTATTGTAGCAATCTACCACCAAACAAAAGCACGTTCTCTGTTGAGCGAATTTGGAACTTGTAACAGTAGTACTCTCGCATAGCCACTGTTTTCCGACCACATCGTGTGCTAGACTCTGAATAAAAGTAATGTTAAAAGATAATAATACTCATTAATGTATTATATTTAAGCTATTCACTTAAAAAGGATATGACAATTGTTGATACCATACATACTTATACATACATACATACAAAATGTGACACCCGGTCTTTACATTTCACATTCATACTTGTTTCATTTCATTTAATTATGTTTAATTAGATGAGCTAAACACACACAACTGCGAAACGATAATTCGAGGAACTATCGAATCGTACATTGCACTTTGGTTTTGGAAACCAAGTGTGGCAAACACAAAACAATAATTCGAGGAATTATTGAATTGTGCATTACACGTTGATTAGGATTAATCAAGCATGCAAACATTTCGTAAAACACGAAAACAAACGATCACCGATAATTCGAGGAATTATCGAAACACACACTAGTCTCATGAACGTTGGTGAACAAACGATTGAATGACAATTGAGTCACACACGATCGAACATTAGTAATCAAGGTCAAACAATGTTAAACGAGGAGTTATAAGCGTGAAATGATCGAAAAACGAATCGAAACGATGAAAATAGGCTAACTGGGCTTGCCTGGAGGCCCAGGCGGTACGCCTGAGACCAGCCAGTGAACCTTGGCGTTACGCGCTCGTAGGGAAGGGAAGCATCGGATGCCAGCCTTCCGCACGGTACGCCTGGCCTCGGTGTTCCTCGCTAGGCGGTACGCCTGACAGGGAAATCGCTGAAAAATCTCTTAAAAGCCACAAAAATCATTTCTACTCTATCTTCACTCATTATACTCGAAACCACACGCAACCAACCGGCCATTTCTTTTCCCTAACCCCTGTTACAGCCCCTTTTTCACCCATTTGAAGCCATTGGAGCTCCCATACTGGAAGATTGAAGCTAGGAACTCACAAGAAGCTTGAAGGGGAAGATTGGTAGGCTTGAAGATCATCATCACCACTTTGTTTTCTGCAAATCATTGCTGTCCAGAAGCAACTAGAGCTGCTACAACCATCTTCCAACGATTATATAGCATTTAAGGTAGTCTTACATGCTTATTAATGATTAGATCGCACATTCAAGGGCTAAAAACCCAGGCCGGCGGGAACGGATCGGGTTTTCCCGTCGGGCGGAAGGTTCCCGGGGCGCGATATCTTGAGTGATAATCAAATGATCAGATTGTTTACATAGCACATGATAAATAAATGAGAAACTGCTAACACATCCATGATATAGAATTGCAAGATTACATTACAATGTATCGTTCATAAAGCCTCAATGTGGGATTGTTCTCGTTGTGATTAACAAAGTCGAATAAGAACTTGTCTTATTACATCATGTTAATTATGTGTAATTGATAAGAATCCCATGAAGTTACGTTATCATGATCATCATTTACTGTAATCCATGTGATCCCAAAGCCTCAATGTGGGATTGTTCTCGTTGTGATTAACAAAGTCGAATAAGAACTTGTCTTATTACATCATGTTAATTATGTGTAAATGATAAGAATCCCATGAAGTTACGTTATCATGATCATCATTTACTGTAATCCATGTGATCCCAAAGCCTCAATGTGAGATTGTTCTCGTTGTTTGTTTATGTGTAAACTGTCTAAATGTTTGCTCATGTGGAAATAACTAAGTATTATATGATATAATCTTACAACTATGTTATTCTAATGTGTTGTTGATTAAGAATTTACATTATCATAATCATCTGAGTTTTCCTGTTATCTCATGATCATACAAGCATGCATACAATGATAAGCGATAATAAACAGTTTGATATTATCTAAATCACAGTATAAATAACATGTTAAGCAAAACTTTTAAATAAATAAAAGTAAACATGTTTCTCAGCCCCTAGAGTTAAAATCAGTAAAGATTAAAGAAAAAGGGGCATATGAACTCACCTTGTTGTTGTAGGGTTGACTTAGCTTAAAAGAAAGAAGACGCGCGCTCTTGTTGCACTGGAGTTTGTTTTACGACCCTGTATTGAATTCACATTGTATTTGTAATTTATAAGTATAAACCTTGAGGATTTAAGTGCGTGTACGTGTTAGCCCAAGAGTTGGCTAACACATGCGAGTCTCGGTATCGATCTTCGTTCGGCCCTAAGTAATTGTAGTGATTTTACTTGGTCTTTTGTTTATTTGACTTAACACTTGAAACCAATTGTGATTATACCCAAAACTAAATTGTTTTAGGATTTATGAATTCATTTCCAAAGCTTTGTCATCTTGTAACAATTTAATTGAATAATTATGAGTGTGTGTCATACTTTAATCCCATTTAATGTATTAACTCTTGAATTTAGGTTATCTTGAAACTCATTGGGCCGAATGTGAGTCGTGTGAACCGTAGTTCGCGTGGGCCTAAGTTAAACAACATGGGCCGAATTACATGGGTCTAGTGGCCAACATGGACCAATCCTCGAAAATGGGCCAATTGAAATAGAGTTGGATCGGTTGGGCTAGGGAGTTGTGTGGGCTATCACATGTGTTGGACCAAGTAGATGTTATTGGGCCTATTGGGCCTCATGATTTTCGTGTGGGCTGGCTAAAATTTACTGGGCCGATTCAGTTGGGCCGAAGTATTGGGCTTTGCGAGGGATAGTGTGGGCTCGGTGTTGGGCCGGAAGAGACTGCTGAGTCTCACAAGTTAGTTTGGGCCAGCATGTTTGGGCCAAGTTAATGAAAATGGGCTGATAGTAAAGAGGCTGTTGGGCATGTTTGTCGATGTTGGGCCAGCCACAGGTTGCGTTTCCGTTCAAGAATAGCCGGCGCTGCATGGTTCCAGCGAACCTATGGTTTACACAACCAAGGTTCGTGAGTCAAGAGTTATGGGTTCGTGGATTCAACATGCAGCCAGGTAAGGTTCGTCCCTGCATTATAGAAGTAGGGTTCGGCTAGGAAGCTACTGGCATGGAAGGTTCGACTGAAACAGATTCGTTGAGGGTTTCATCCGAAGGGTTCGGTGGAATCAAACAGGTTCGTCGCAGGTTCGTGGTTCCTGGTGGTCACAAGGTTCGGCAGCTAGCTCAACCCAGGTTCGTCGTTGGGGTTCGGTGCTGGTATTTGGCCGAAGGTTCGCTGCATGTTGGGCCAAGGGTTCGTTCAGCATATCAAGGGTTCGGCCATGGTTCTCTTTCTCACGAACCCCACCTGCAACTACCCTCTTCACCTTTGAATACACTTTCGAAGGCCATCTACACATCATTACAGACGAGAAACAACCATTGAGAGTGTGTGTGACTCGAAGGAAAGGTGAGGAACCGGGTACACAGTTAAGTCGACAAAAAGGGTTTCGAAAACCCTATTTTCAGTGATCTTTGTGGCCTCGTACCTCGATTTTCGCTGATCAACAGCACAGATCTGTTGTACTTTCAAGTAGAGGGCTTCAAGAGCTACGCGTGGGCGCAAGAATCATCCAAATCGGTTAAGAAACGAGAGAGTTATGGTGTTTTGAAGGTGTGAAAATGGTGGGGGAAGTGTAGCCGGAAATTGAAAGAGAGAGAGAGGTTGAAGATGAAAAATGAATTAAATGAGTTCATTTGGGGTTTTTATACCCTGTGTGGTGTTCGGGTTCGTTTCGGTTGCTCGGTTCGCGTTTTTGTCGCGTAAACGGAAAATTACGCGTAATTTATAATAAATAAATAAAGACTCTAATTTAATTAATTTGATGTGTTTCAAAATTGTAAAAATGCTAAATATTTTATTTTATTAACTTTATTGTCGTTTCGTGTCGTGTTTCGTTTCGTTTCGTCGAATCGCGTCACCATCGCGCGTATTCGTTCGAATCGTCATTCGAACGAACACGACGATGGTTTTGCTTTCCGACTTTTGTTTTCTACTTTCCTGTCATCATTTCAGAACATTAAACTCACAGATATGTTTGTGTGAATCGTCACCCACGCAAACACACTGTCAGTTCGTTATTCTGAAACGACACTGCAATATTGTTTGAATTGTGTTTCCTCACTGTCAGACTCAACTAATCACCCTGATATCACATAGTTTTCACATTGAATTGTCGGCCATCTGATTCCTGTCATCTATGGACATCAGATCGCAACCGATTTGTTTCTGTTGTTTACTTGAACACTGTTGTTTCTCATGATCTGTTGTGTTAATTATACTTAAGTTTTCACTTAAATACACACAACTAAAGTTTCAAATGTACGTTGTACTTAATGTATCTAAGTTTACACAAAAATACGTACAACGATTTCTTGTATTTAAGAATCTGTTAATACAAACATTGTTTACACACATGTACGTACACATAGTTACTGTAGAAAGTACACGCACCGTACGGACTTGCCGGCCGGTCCGGTACTAGTTGTCACAGTCTCCCCTTGTTAAAGAAATTTCGTCCCGAAATTTAAGCATAAGAGTCGGGCTTTATTTCTCGAACAAGTGAGGATACTTGGCTTTCATGTTGTCCTCGCGCTCCCAAGTAAATTCTGGTCCACGCTTGGAGTTCCATCGAACCTTTACAATAGGGATACGGCTACGTTTCAGTTTCTTAACTTCACGTTCCATAATCTCTACAGGTTCTCCAATGAAATGTAGTTGCTCGTCAACTTGTATTTCTTCCAATGGTATGATCAATGACTCGTCTGCTAAGCACCTCTTGAGATTTGATACATGAAACACATCGTGTACTCCGCTGAGTTCATCAGGGAGTCTGAGTCTGTATGCCACAGGACCTATGCGTTGAGTAATCTCAAACGGCCCGACATACCTCGGTGCTAGCTTGCCTTTAGCCCCAAAACGAACTACGCCTTTCCATGGGGACACTTTCAACATAACTCGGTCACCCACTTCGAATTCCAAAGGCTTGCGCCTTTTGTCGGCATAACTCTTTTGGCGGCTACGTGTTGCTTGTAATCGTTGTTGTATCTGGGCTATCTTATCGGTAGTTTCTTGAATAAGTTCAGGCCCAGTTATTCTGTTGTCTCCCACTTCGGTCCAACAAATTGGAGACCGACATTTTCTACCATAAAGTGCTTCAAATGGAGCACATCCGATGCTGCTGTGGTAGCTATTGTTGTAGGAGAACTCAATGAGTGGTAAATGTGTGTCCCAACTTCCACCGAAGTCTAGGATGCATGTTCTCAACATATCCTCTAGGGTTTGAATGGTGCGCTCGCTTTGTCCATCCGTTTGTGGATGATAAGCGGTGCTCAAGTTAACACTTGTCCCTAAGGATTGTTGCAATGATTGCCAGAACCGCGAAGTAAATCGACTGTCCCGGTCAGAAATAATAGACAATGGCACCCCGTGCCTAACTACTATTTCATCAATGTATAGCCTCGCAAGTTTCTCCATCTTGTACGTCTCTCTGATCGGCAAGAAATGTGCGGACTTGGTCAATCGATCAATGATGACCCAAATAGTATCATATCCGCTGGAAGTGCGGGGCAGCTTGGTAATGAAATCCATAGCTATTTGCTCCCATTTCCATTGTGGTATCTCCGGTTGTTCCAGCAAACCCGAAGGTTTATGGGGTTCTGCTTTGACTTTGGCACAGGTAATACATTTTCCAACATGAGTGGAAATGTCTTTCTTCATACCCGGCCACCAATAAAATGACCTAAGATCTTGGTACATCTTATCGGCACCAGGATGAACTGAGTATCGTGTCTTGTGTGCCTCGTCAAGTATAAGTGTTCGAAGTTCATCTGCAGCTGGAATCCAGACACGATCCAGGTAATAGATAACTCCGTCTTGTTTTGTCTTGAAATGTTTCTCGGCTCCACAATCGAGCTCGCGTTTCAGATTGTCTCTTGTTACTGCTTCTTGTTGTGCTTGTAAAATGTGATCTCTCAGACTTGTTTGCACAGTCATTCCCATTGCACGAACGCGTAAGGGTTTGACTCTTTCCTTCCGGCTCAAAGCATCTGCAACAACATTTGCTTTGCTCGGATGGTATTTGATCACACAATCGTAATCGTTCAGAAGCTCAACCCATCGTCTCTGTCTCATGTTAAGCTCCTTCTGATCCAATATGTGCTGTAAACTCTTGTGATCTGTGAAGATGGTGCATTTGGTACCATACAGGTAATGTCTCCAAATCTTTAATGCAAAGACAACAGCTCCCAGTTCAAGATCGTGTGTCGTGTAATTCTTCTCATGTATCTTCAACTGTCGTGAGGCATAAGCGATGACTTTGTCTCGTTGCATCAAAACACATCCGAGCCCCTGATGGGAAGCATCACAATATACTACAAAGTCATCATTTCCTTCTGGGAGTGTTAAGATTGGAGCATTGCACAATCTTTGTTTCAGTGTCTGGAATGCCTCTTCTTGTTTCGGAGTCCACACAAAAGGTTCAGTCTTCTGTGTGAACTTGGTGAGAGGCAAAGCTATCTTAGAGAAATTCGAAATGAATCTCCTGTAATAACCTGCCAATCCCAAAAATGATCTGATCTCCATCGGTGTTGTAGGCACATCCCAGTTCTTCATTGCTTCTATCTTGGCAGGATCCACATGAATACCATTGCTCTTAATCACGTGACCCAAAAACTGAACTTCGCTTAACCAGAATTCACACTTGGAGAATTTGGCATAGAGTCGTTCTTCTTTCAGAAGCTCCAAAACTGTCTTGAGGTGTTGCTCGTGTTCCTTCTCATTCTTTGAATAGATCAGTATATCATCAATGAAGACGATAACAAACTGGTCTAGATACGGTTTACACACCCGGTTCATCAAATCCATGAACACAGCCGGTGCATTCGTCAATCCGAATGGCATCACCATGAATTCGTAATGGCCATATCGGGTACGAAAAGCCGTCTTTGGTATGTCCTCCTCTTGAATCCGGAGCTGATGATAGCCTGATCTCAGGTCTATCTTTGAAAAGTACTGCGCTCCCTGTAACCGATCAAACAAATCATCAATTCTCGGTAACGGGTACCGATTCTTGATGGTGAGTTTGTTGAGCTCTCGATAATCAATGCACATCCTGAAAGTTCCATCGTTCTTTTTAACCAAAAGAACCGGAGCTCCCCACGGAGAAAAGCTCGGTCGGATGAATCCTTTATCGAGTAATTCTTGTAACTGATTAGACAGCTCCTGCATCTCTGATGGAGCAAGTCTATAAGGAGACTTAGCTACAGGAGTTGCTCCCGGAATCAAATCGATTCGGAATTGCACCGATCTCTCAGGTGGCAGTCCCGGTAAGTCATCCGGAAATACTTCTGCAAATTCTCTCACAACTGGCACATCTTGAATCTTGATCGTCTTCTTGTCTTTCTGAATCACGTGAGCTAGAAATGCAACGCATTGTTTTCGTAAGTACTTGCGAGCCTTCATGCACGATATTATCTTGACACTGCGTTTCGCTTGGTCTCCACGAATCTCCAAGACCTCATTGTTCTCCACAGGAATGCGTAGTGGCTTATCGAAACAGATGAACTCGACTCTATTAAGAGATAGCCAATCCATTCCGATGATGATGTCGAAACTGCCCAGCTCCATCGGTATCAAGTCGATGGAAAATGTATGATCGCCAAGTGTTAGTGGGCAATTCCTAAATATAGTGTCTACTGTGATCTGTTTGTCGTTTGCTATCTCAATAGTGTAAGGGGAGTCTAACAATTCCTTATCATAATTAAGATGGCATGCAAAATCGGATGAAATGAAACTCTGATCGCACCAGTGTCAAATAATATGGATGCATAAAAGTCAGATAAGAGAAATGTACCCGTAATGACATTCGGGTCCTGTCGAGCAGCAGCAGCTCCTATTTGAAAGGCTCTTCCTGGCGGTGCTTGAGCCCCTTGTTGATTCCTCTTGGGACAATTCCGAGAGAAATGTCCTGGTTCGCCACAGTTGTAGCAAGACCTAGGATCAGCAGCAGCAGCAGCAGCAGTAGCTGCATTGTTGTTTCTGTTTTGAGTCCTCAGACTCCTGCAGTAATTTGCTGTGTGACCAAATCTCCCACAGTTGGTGCAGTGTCTGCACGGGATATTGGGTAGATGATGAAACTTACACGAGTTGCACAAAGGTGCAGTGCCAGTGTATGGCTTCCTGATCTCCAATGGTTGTGGCTGGTTGCGCATCGGAGCTTGAGTAGTGGCAGCAAAGTTTCTAGCCACCTTTTGTTTCTTAGCCGGACGTTTATCCGACTTCTTGGAAGTTCCAGCTTTGGCTGTTTCAGCCTCCTTCTTGAATGCCCCAGAGGCAACCATCATATCTGTCAGGGATGCTGACAGTGTAACAGCTAATTCCATGGTAGTAGGGTGGGCAGAAATCACATGACCTCAGATACTGGGCGGTAACCCACCGATGTACCGCTCTATCCTTTTCTCTAGTGTTGGCACCACGTCAGGTGCCACTGTGGCAAGCTCATGAAATCTTGTAGTGTAAGCCAGATGCCCACCACCAATCACCTCCAGATTGAGCAATTCAGTCTCAACCTTCTTTAATTCATTTCTCGGGCAAAACTCTGTCCTCAACATCGCCTTGAATTCACTCCACGGCATAGCCTGGGCCTCATCCTGCCCTCTGACTGAAACTTGAGCGTTCCACCAAGTTAACGCTCGCTTGCTAAATGATCCCGCAGCATACTTAACTCTGTTCTGTTCAGGACAGCCACTGATGTCGAGGGTAGCCTCCATCTTCTCGATCCACTGGATCAGTCCGACTGCACCCTCGCTACCACTGAAACTGGGTGGCTTGCAACCTACAAAGTTCTTGTAGGCATAGTCCTGACTCTGTCTGGTGTTACCGCTGCCTTCTCCAGATGAGTTGGCAACGTTGTTGCTGTTGTTGGTGTTGATTCGGTTCATCATGTCTGGGATTACCTCCCTCAGCTGACTGGTCAACAGAGTGGCCAGTGCAATGGTAGCGGGATCCAGCTGATAAGCCGGTGGTGGCGGAGGAGGAGGTGGAGGTGCTTGTGTAGGAGAGTCTGGCGGTGTCGGTGTCGAAGAGTGCGGAGCTGATCCTTGAGTCAGTGGTAATAGAGGTGGTTGTCTTCTTGGCGGCTTTCTGATCATAACCGAAGAAAATCGGTTAGTGCAGTGATCAGAAGTAGAAGACATATGCAAATAGAATCCTAAGTCACATGATCTCTATATGAGGGTCCCTAGGTTATAGTCTAGGCCAAACCGTTTAAGTAATATGACCTGTATTTCTCTATAACCATGGCTCTGATACCAATCTGTCACACCCCAGGCCGGCGGGAACGGATCGGGTTTTCCCGTCGGGCGGAAGGTTCCCGGGGCGCGATATCTTGAGTGATAATCAAATGATCAGATTGTTTACATAGCACATGATAAATAAATGAGAAACTGCTAACACATCCATGATATAGAATTGCAAGATTACATTACAATGTATCGTTCATAATTTAATCAGGTAAATCTACCAAAAAGAATCAATGTAACTATATCTTGTATATGTACAAGATATACAAAAGATGATTCATTGTTCATGTCACCAAAAGCATGCAATATCAAAAGTAGCTAGGTCTTCTAAAAGTCCACTACCTAATCCTTGCATAATAGTAGTTACACCTGTTCATTACCTGAGAAACATGTATTTAAACAAAGTCAACACTAGGTTGGTGAGTTCATAAGTAAGTTAATGTAAAACCTTGATTCATTCACATGCACATACACCATGATAAAACTGTTACTTGTATGATTATCTGTTTCACTTGTTCACCCAATGGCTCCTCAATAGTTATAGTCACAAGTACTATGTCATCCTAGTAGTGTTGCTTATATATAGGGCATATGTAAGGGAACTAAGCCCTAGCCAACATCCCACCACAACATCACTAGAACGCCACACTACTTGTGATACAACTATTGATTTCCATTCTCAATTCCCATGTGTATCTCATTCTTGATCACATGTGTTCTCATGTATAGAATAATAAAATGATGGCGTTGTAATTATCAAACCGAAGTATTGATAATCAATATATGTGTTAAGGATATTAGATTAATTAAATCTGTTCCTTGTATTATTCTATAGTGTGTGGGGTTAACTGTTGTTTCACTTTTAAATATTAAAAGTGTTAGTTAACTATTTATAATGTAATCTCAATGCAACGTATAGAGCCCAAATGAAATCCATTGTAATCCTCACGTAATCAGATTACAATGCATTCCATTCACCTCTATTCCGCCGTGTGATCCCAAAGTCTCCGTGTGGGATTGTCCTCATGTGATTAACAAAATTGAATAAGAACTGGTCTTATTACATCATGTTAATTATATGTAAATGATAAGAATCCCATGAAGTTACGTTATCATGATCATCATTTACTGTAGTCTATGTGATCCCAAAGCCTCAATGTGGGATTGTTCTCGTATGATTAACAAAGTCGAATAAGAACTTGTCTTATTACATCATGTTAATTATGTGTAAATGATAAGAATCCCATGAAGTTATGTTATCATGATCATCATTTACTGTAATCCATGTGATCCCAAAGCCTCAATGTGGGATTGTTCTCGTTGTGATTAACAAAGTCGAATAAGAACTTGTCTTATTACATCATGTTAATTATGTCGAAATAACTAAGTATTATATGATATAATCTTACAACTATGTTATTCTAATGTGTTGTTGATTAAGAATTTACATTATCATAATCATCTGAGTTTCCCTGTTATCTCATGATCATACAAGCATGCATACAATGATAAGTGATAATAAACAGTTTGATATTATCTAAATCACAGTATAAATAACATGTTAAGCAAAACTTTTAAATAAATAAAAGTAAACATGTTTCTCAGCCCCTAGAGTTAAAATCAGTAAAGATTAAAGAAAAAGGGGCATATGAACTCACCTTGTTGTTGTAGGGTTGACTTAGCTTAAAAGAAAGAAGACGCGCGCTCTTGTTGCACTGGAGTTTGTTTTACGACCCTGTATTGAATTCACATTGTATTTGTAATTTATAAGTATAAACCTTGAGGATTTAAGTGCGTGTACGTGTTAGCCCAAGAGTTGGCTAACACATGCGAGTCTCGGTATCGATCTTCGTTCGGCCCTAAGTAATTGTAGTGATTTTACTTGGTCTTTTGTTTATTTGACTTAACACTTGAAACCAATTGTGATTATACCCAAAACTAAATTGTTTTAGGATTTATGAATTCATTTCCAAAGCTTTGTCATCTTGTAACAATTTAATTGAATAATTATGAGTGTGTGTCATACTTTAATCCCATTTAATGTATTAACTCTTGAATTTAGGTTATCTTGAAACTCATTGGGCCGAATGTGAGTCGTGTGAACCGTAGTTCGCGTGGGCCTAAGTTAAACAACATGGGCCGAATTACATGGGTCTAGTGGCCAACATGGACCAATCCTCGAAAATGGGCCAATTGAAATAGAGTTGGATCGGTTGGGCTAGGGAGTTGTGTGGGCTATCATGTGTTGGACCAAGTAGATGTTATTGGGCCTTTTGGGCCTCATGATTTTCGTGTGGGCTGGCTAAAATTTACTGGGCCGATTCAGTTGGCCCGAAGTATTGGGCTGTGCGAGGGATAGTGTGGGCTCGGTGTTGGGCCGGAAGAGACTGCTGAGTCTCACAAGTTAGTTTGGGCCAGCATGTTTGGGCCAAGTTAATGAAAATGGGCTGATAGTAAAGAGGCTGTTGGGCCTGTTTGTCGATGTTGGGCCAGCCACAGGTTGCGTTTCCGTTCAAGAATACCCGACGCTGCATGGTTCCAGCGAACCTATGGTTTACACAACCAAGGTTCGTGAGTCAAGAGTTATGGGTTCGTGGATTCAACATGCAGCCAGGTAAGGTTCGTCCCTGCATTATAAAAGTAGGGTTCGGCTAGGAAGCTACTGGCATGGAAGGTTCGACTGAAACAGATTCGTTGAGGGTTTCATCCGAAGGGTTCGGTGGAATCAAACAGGTTCGTCGCGGGTTCGTGGTTCCTGGTGGTCACAAGGTTCGGCAGCTAGCTCAACCCAGGTTCGTCGTTGGGGTTCGGTGCTGGTATTTGGCCGAAGGTTCGCTGCATGTTGGGCCAAGGGTTCGTTCAGCATGTCGAGGGTTCGGCCATGGTTCTCTTTCTCACGAACCCCACCTGCAACTACCCTCTTCACCTTTGAATACACTTTCGAAGGCCATCTACACATCATTACAGATGAGAAAAAACCATTGAGAGTGTGTGTGACTCGAAGGAAAGGTGAGGAACCGGGTACACAGTTAAGTCGACAAAAAGGGTTTCGAAAACCCTATTTTCAGTGATCTTTGTGGCCTCGTACCTCGATTTTGGCTGATCAACAGCACAGATCCGTTGTACTTTCAAGTAGAGGGCTTCAAGAGCTACGCGTGGGCGCAAGAATCATCCAAATCGGTTAAGAAACGAGAGAGTTATGGTGTTTTGAAGGTGTGAAAATGGTGGGGGAAGTGTAGCCGGAAATTAAAAGAGAGAGAGAGGTTTGTTAGTGCATATTTTGTAATTGTTTGCTATTCAAAAGTTGATTTTATTTATTTTGTAGAAGGTTCGCTGCTTATTGTTTTGGTTTGTTTGGCCCACGAACCCTAACAGTTAGCCGAACTATAGAAGGTATAAGGTTCGGCGAACCTATGGTTCGTGAGTAAGGTTTGTCTAACGAACTCTAAGGGTTCGTTCACTGAACCTTAGGGTTCGGCTAGCAAACCTTATTCAATGAAGGTTCGCTGCTGCTGTTACTATAAATAGATGTTTTATTTGTAGTTTCAGTAGACTTTTGATCAGACTTATAAGAAAATTCTCTGTGTGAGAATCAGTGTTCTTGTAATCATTTGTTGATATATACAAGAGTGTTTATAAATTGCATGTGTTCTTTGTTATTTTACATACTTGCTATGGATTCCGCACGTAGTTAGTAGTTTGTAGAGCTTTGTATTCGATCCTAATTTGGTTCTAGATCAAGATCACCAAATCAACAAGGTTGAAGATGAAAAATGAATTAAATGAGTTCATTTGGGGTTTTTATACCCCGTGTGGTGTTCGGGTTCGTTTCGGTTGCTCGGTTCGCGTTTTTGTCGCGTAAACGGAAAATTACGCCTAATTTATAATAAATAAATAAAGACTCTAATTTAATTAATTTGATGAGTTTCAAAATTGTAAAAATGCTAAATATTTTATTTTATTAAATTTATTGTCGTTTCGTTTCGTGTTTCGTTTCGTTTCGTCGAATCGCGTCACCATCGCGCGTATTCGTTCGAATCGTCATTCGAACGAACACGACGATGGTTTTGCTTTCCGACTTTTGTTTTCTACTTTCCAGTCATCATTTCAGAACGTTAAACTCACAGATATGTTTGTGTGAATCGTCACCCACGCAAACACACTGTCAGTTCGTTATTCTGAAACGACACTGCAATATTGTTTGAATTGTGTTTCCTCACTGTCAGACTCAACTAATCACCCTGATATCACATAGTTTTCACATTGAATTGTCGGCCATCTGATTCCTGTCATCTATGGACATCAGATCGCAACCGATTTGTTTCTGTTGTTTACTTGAACACTGTTGTTTCTCATGATCTGTTGTGTTAATTATACTTAAGTTTTCACTTAAATACACACAACTAAAGTTTCAAATGTACGTTGTACTTAATGTATCTAAGTTTACACAAAAATACGTACAACGATTTCTTGTATTTAAGAATCTGTTAATACAAACATTGTTTACACACATGTACGTACACATAGTTACTGTAGAAAGTACACGCACCGTACGGACTTGCCGGCCGGTCCGGTACTAGTTGTCACACTTGGATTATTGAAATATGTTTAAAAATGATTTCTAAGCATATTGGAAACTTGGATTTGTGAAAACGAGCTTTTTAAACGGATACTTACTATTTTAGGGAACTTTATTTGGGCAAAATGGCATAAATGGCGATTTATGCGCGAACGATGTGTTTTAAGTATGTAAACGTGTTTTTACAAACATACTAGAGTAATTTGTTTTATGAAATGGGATTTCATAACCACACTTTCCTAAAATGGAAACTTTCCAAAAATGGTAACTTTTAGGATTCTTACACGTCACCTAAGTGAACGATGTACAATTAGCGTCATAGGATGCAATTTTGGTGTCTTATTTGCATTAAGACACATAAACACAACAAACGTGTCACCAACGATTCGTCGAGTCAACACAAGTCAACACACACACTCGGTTGAGCACACCGACACTTGGAGTTGTATGGATTACAGCACACCACAAAACACATACTCACACCTATATGGTTATAGGTGCATGCTAGCTGGTGCTAGCTTTCGCAAGACGCGAACACATACAAACCGGAACTCCTCTATCAGGTGAGTTCACGGCCCCTTTTTACATTTTCTACCTTTGGGGGAGAAAACATTACATACAACTGTTTTTGAACAACATACACACTTTTGGTTACTTTTGTACATGCTAATATCGTATATGCATATGTGTGGTATTCATCTACAAAATTGATAAGTCCTCATTAAACACACCTCGAACCGTTAATAGCGCGTTGCGCTTAGCGTGGTAATTCTGAATAGTACTATTTGGGCTTGTGTTACGTGACGTATGGCCACCCCGACTGGAGGTCGGAACAGTGCATAATTGACCAAACAACATTGTCATATCTTGTTGGATGGATATGGCGGGAGGCAACATGTTAGCTTCGGTTGCGAACCCGCATATGGTATAACTCATATTGACTAGCTATCAATGGATATTGCATTGTATCGAAATGTAGACCTGCAAACATTTACTTTAAACATTTTGGATGTTTATTGCTGATATAAAACCTGTGCTCTCACCAACCTTTTTGTTGACCCTTTTACTCGCATGTTTTCTCAGGTAACTAAGCACACACTCAAGGATATGATGCTAAGCTGGAGTCTCATGCATCTACATAATGCTTTAGGCTTGAAAATATTATCATTTGTTTTGTTGTGTATTGTCAAACAATTTAAATCGCTTCCGCACTATTACTTTGTGATGTTTTGAAAACTGTTCTTAATTAACGCTTCCGCAACTTACGAATTAATCTGTTTTGATAATTTATACTTTACTTCCGCAACTCTGATTTTACAAAACTGTTTTATCCAAGTTATTGGATGTACGTACCAAACCCGACATATAGGTCTCGCAACTGTGTGACCGGAGATTGCGATCCTGCAAGATCAGTCCAGTCGCGCCTCGTCGCACAGGCCGGGAAGGTCGGGGTGCGACACAAAACATATACAAATACATAACATACAGATACACACATACATACATATACGAAGCTGTAATGTTTTATACATACTGCCTTTGTACAAAAAGTGAAAAACACAATTTAACAAAATTAATATATGCCTTTGTACTTCCTTTGTACAAAAAGTGAAAAATAAACGTGTGTTATCATGATACATGCAAAACATTGGTTTCACCAATCAAGCTTCAAAGATCAAAAAAGAAAACAAGGAAGGGTTTTACCTTTTTTGGATTTTCTGTCTTAAACAGAAGCTCTCAAAGCAGTTCAAGGAACCTGTTTTAAAAAAAATAGAATAAAGAAATTAATATATGTAATATACTACATATTGCTTACTACAGATTGAAAAACCATACACACATTTACTAACCATGGAAAGAACTAAAAATAAAGTAAATGGAATTGTGTGGAGGCATACCAATGACAATTGAAGGATATGAAGTGCAGGTGCAAAGAACTCCAGGAAAAGAACTCCAAGCAAAGAACTAAACATAAAAATTAGGTCAAACAATGCATTCGGCTAGGAGCAGAAACGAATTTTGAACGAATTTTACCAATTTCGAAAGCAGATTCGGCTTGGAGCATAAACAAATTTGAAACGATATGGCTTCAATCGAACATAAAGCCCTCTCTTTAAAGGAGAAATCTGGGATTTGAAATTTGAATGTGGAGCCATTTTAGCCGTTTTCATGTGTTAATTGTTCAGAAGCAAGGAATTCAAAGAAAGATGCTTACCTTTTGCGTCTTCCTTCTTCCGGCCACCTCTGTGGTTGAGAAATCCCATCTCTGCTGACAAAATCCGATTAAGGAAAAGTTGAATTCTGAAGATGAACGACTCGATTGTTTGGAGGGGAAAGGAGAAGAAAAGGGAAAAAAGGGTTAAGGGAGGATGGAAAGAAGGTAACCGAACAACACAAGAATAATCGGGTATGCAATGTATTGTTGTACCAGATGCTCCATTGATGGTACATTTCTTAATTTTAAGATCATGGGCTCTCTCTCCAATCTCCATTGTAAAGGAGTATAGATAGTAATAAGATAATACATGGTAAGATATACACAAAGATGCAAAAATGCCAAAAAGGGTAAAAAGTAAATAAATAATATTAAACTATTTGGAATGTGATTTTAATAATAATCTAAATTGTTTTCAAAAAACAACTTCCTAACATTAATGAAAGTTAGTAACAACTTTGACCAACTGTTTTGACCCGCAATCATATTACATTAACATTTATGACTATAATGCCATTATATATCTTTCCATAAAAGTTAAGCCCAACAATCACTCCCCTAAGCTTGACCATATTTCTTATTAGCTTCATTTCTTCCTTGTAGCAGGGCCACAACTAGGAGGCCAATCTCGGATTGCGAACACCTTCCTTTCCTTGAATGCTAATTCCTTTTGTTGTTGTGATTCTCTTATGTTGATGCTCATTCCTTTTTTAATGCTGAACTGAGAATCTTGAAGTTGTATTCTTCTAATGTTTGCATGATACAAATCCATTAGTTGAAGGTGCTCATCATATTGTAACATTAGCTGAAACCCTTTTCTTGAATCCAGTTTCATGTCAGCAGCGATTAGTGACCAAAAGCCATTTTCTATTACGTTTCTTTTTCCACCATTCAATTTGACAGCCATATACAGGTAATACAGATACACTTTACTTCCCTCCAAAACTGGAACGCAAAAATCATTCTTCTTTATTACGTATTTATTGAACCACTTCATCATTTTGCTGAACCGAACCTTGACACATTCTTCCTTGACTATCCTCTTATTAAAGCTATTCAATAAATCCAAGAACACCACCATTTGCTCAATGGTGCTTACCTCCAATGGTTCTAGATTCTCAAAGGGTTGCTTGCCCTTTACAGTCTTATTCATAGTTTGAATCCTTTCGGCATGTAATTCCATTTCTTCAAAGTGTTTCATCATGATCTCGGTTGGATTCAAATATGACTTTTTACATACACAATTATAATTAGCCACTATAAAGTATATACATCTACATACACATAAAAAGTATAAAAAACATGTATTATAAAGTTTAACACACAAGCCAAGCCATGTGGGGCTGCTGATATGGTACACACATAGGCATACATATATACATTTTTACCCATGTGGGGCTGCTGATATGGCATCGGCTGCCTTGGCAGGGGGTTGTGGCATGGGGTGTGGCATGAGGGCTGGGGCATGGGTGTGACACATACACATGGTAGCCAACACAGGCCAACAACATTAACTTGAGTGTAAAAACTGATGCATACATAAAAACTGATACTTATCTATATATATGTATTTATAAGTATGTATGTATTTATAAGTATGTATGCAATCATGTATGTATGTATGTATAAAAATTTTAAACAGGTATGTATATATGTGTTGTATGTATATATATTATAAAAAAAATTTACCCATATTTGTTACCCACAGTACACCTAGCCTATATAAACAATTCTAGTACAATTTGCAATTATACCTGACATACATACAGATACATAGGCAAATACATAGGCATAAAAGTCAATTTAAAATACATACATACACAGGAAAGCATACATACATACACACATAACTGGTACTAAACTGGTTACTAATATGTTGCTCTTAGTGTCAAATCTTTTGAGATGATATACGCATGTGTATGTATGTATGTATTTATAAGTATGCATGTAGTCATGTATGTATGTATGAAAATTTTAAACAGGTATGTATATATGTAGTTGTATGTATATATTCTAAACAGGTATGTATGTATTTATGTTATGTATGCTGTTGTATGTATATATTATGAAGCTATGTATGTATACAAAACAACAAATGACACATACACATGGCTCATGTGGGGCTGCTGCTATGGCATGGGGCTTCCTTGGCAGGGGGTTGTGGCCGGAGGGCTGGGCCTATGTATTTTGTTGTATGTATATATTATGAAGCTTTGTATGTATGTATTTATAAGTATGTATGCAGTCATGTATTTTATAAGTATATATTATGAAGCTTTGTATGTATGTATGTATATATAATATGTTGCTCTTAGTGTCAACAGATTTACTAATATAAAATAAACACACTGCAGGGCTTCACCCCGCCACTGCAAGCCACCATCCAAGCCACATCAAGGTTGCAGCAGGCCACCTCCAAGCCAGGTTGCAGCACGCCGTATAATAGGTCATAGCAGGGTGTGGCAGGGGGCTGGGGCATGGATGGTGGAATTCATGAACATTAATGAATAGACCTATTAGTCAATACATCTAAACATACCTATTACAGCTGGTTACTAATGTTTACTATTATACATAAACCGGTTTACATACATACATAGGCATACATACATACATAGGCATATATACACACTCTCATATTCAAAATAGGCACGCACAGGTAGTTTACTCTTTTATAATATATATATATATATATATATATATATAGAGTTCATATTTTTTTTTAACAAAAATAGTAGGTACACGTGTCATTTAACCAAAAATTTGGTTAACCAAATTTATGTTACTAATAACCTGTTCATGTTAAAATAAACAGTTTATGAACTATTTTTTGGAGTAACACCATAACACTATGTTAAAATTTGTTTACCCAAAATTTGTACCCAATATTATACATATGCATACCTATATGTACAAACACTCAATAAATACACTAGTATAGATACAAAAACAAAATAGATACATACATAGGCATACATACATACATACATTGGTTAGCTGTGCAAGGCACACACTAAAACCAAGGTAATTTGAACTCGATTTAGTTCAGTTTGTGAAAAATCCAGATATGATTCCGAAAAGAATCATTCAAAATCAAAAAAGAAAGAGGAATAATATTCTATCCAATATTAGACCTTGAAACAGAACCTTGTTGAATAAAAAAAGAAGTATTCGGATACAAGGGATATGCTTTGGGACGGAAGGATTCGAACCTCCGAATAGCGGGATCAAAACTCGTTGCCTTACCGCTTGGCTACACCCCATTTCTATTTTTATTGGACCTAATACTAATAAAGAATAATATTGGTTTGCTTTTCTTTCTGTTACTTCGAAAGTAGCTGCTTCAGACATAAGATCTAATTAAAGTCACAGAAAATCGAAAACCCGCCCCCTTATTTCCGAAGGAACTGGAGTTCCATCTCTTAATGAGGCTACTATGAAATATTTACTCATGGCAACAGACTTACCAAATGAAGAAGTTATGCAGATCGAGATAAAAAGGGGCTGGAAAATGTACTTTGATTGAGCTTCAGATATGAAAGATCTCCCTCCAAGCCGTACATACGACTTTCATCGAATACGGTTTCTTCAACCATTATGGAAATTCCATTGTCTCACAAAGCCTCCCGGATACATTGGTTAGCTGTGCAAGGCACACACTAAAACCAAGGTAACACAAGCTTATTTCAAGTTGACTTGCATCATTTTTGTGTTGACATGCAAACCCAGTTTCAAAGTTTATATCTTTCTATTTTTTACAATAAATTAAATATTTATCTGCTTTGGTCAGCCATGCAACTGGCAGTAACCAGCGGATGAGACTGATTTAAGAAAGAAGCAGGAAAGTGATGCTTAAAAATAAAACCAATATCAGTGCAAAATGTAACTGCTTTAACTGAAAAAGGATCTGACACAATAAGCTTGTGCCCCTACAATTACCACAAGTGGATGTGTATCATAATCATCTCACTTAATTTGATAAAATGAAACTGCAAGATTCCACATCTCTTGCTACCACTGAATCTAATCTGAATGGTCTATACATGTTGATCACGTAGCGAAGGGTCCACACACTTATATAATGAAAGTAGACACACATAAATACATACAGATCTTATACATACATACATACTCTAATGCCTTCATACAGATACATAGGCAAAAACATAGGCACAAAAGTCAATTTAAAATACATACATACGCAGGCAAGCATACATACACACACATGGGGTTGCCTTGGCATGGGGCTGCTAGGGGCTGTGGCATGGGGCTACCAAAGTTAACCCAAACTAAGCCTAGCCAAACCAAGACTTTAATTACTTTAATTCGATCATTATGGTGTAATTAACATGTTATAACCGTTAATAATCATCAATGTTATGATTATTGATGGGTTAAATTCGATTACAACTCAGATTAGTATGAATTTCGAATTTTTCCTTGGTTTATTACTCAAATTTTGACCTAAAAAGTCAAAATTGATTGTTTTATGTAATTACATGTTTAATTATTGTAATTTTGTTCTTTCTAGATTTGTTTAATTTGATTTTAATCCTTTTTGTTTGATTTTGTTTGATTTCATATTGTTTCCGTTATTTTCTGATTAACGGGGTTAATCCGAAATGCCGGATTGTCACAAATATGCAAGACCTGCATACATATTAAAGGAAAAAGTGGTTTAAAGGAAAATTTTGTTTTTATACATATACATAACTAAACATACCTATACATACACATACATAAATCTATCATGATGCTCACATAAAGAACTTGTGGTTCAAAGGAAAATTTTCATTTTTATAACTTCATACACACATATCACATAATACATTAATGAACACTTGTACTAACTTTTAAAAAATTCATATTTAACAGGGGTGTGGCAGGTTGTAGCACGCCGTATAATAGGTCATAGCAGGGGTGTGGCAGGGGGGCTGGGGCATGGGGTGTGGAATTCATGAACATTAATGAACAGGCCTAATAGTCAATACATCTAAACATACTTATTACAGCTACTACTAATGTTTACTATTATACATAAATTGATTTACATACACACATAGGCACAAAATAGATACATACATACATACATACATACATACATACATACATACATACATACATACATACATACATACATACATACATACATACATACATACATACATACATACATACATACATACATACATACATACATACATACATAGGCATATATACACTACATACATAGGCATATATACACACTCTCATATTCAAAATAGGCTCGTACAAGTAGTTTACTCTTTTATAATATATATAGAGTTCATATTTTTTTAACAAAAGTAGTAGGTACACGTGTCATTTAACCAAAAATTTGGTTAACCACTGAATCTGATCTGAATGGGTCTATACCGGTTGATCAAGTAGCGAAGGGTCCACACACTTATATAATGAAAATAGACACACATAACTACATATAGATCTTATAAATACTTATGTAATTTTAAAGTTTACAGATCTTATACATACATACATACATACATACATACATACATACATACATACATACATACATACATACATACATACATACATACATACATACATACATACATACATACATACATACATACATACATACATACATACATACATACATACATACATACATACATACATACATACATACATACATACATACATACATACATACATACATACATACATACATACATACATACATACATACATACATACATACATACATAGAAATAAGAAAACAAGGAAGGGTTTTACCTTTTCTGGATTTTCTGTCTTAAACAAAAGCTCTCAAAGCAGTTCAAGGAACCTGTTTTAAATAACATAGAATAAAGAAATTAACATATGTAATATACTACAGATTGCATACTACATATTGAAAAACCATACACACATTTACTAACCACGGAAAGAACTAAAAATAAAGTTAATGGAGTTGTGAGGAGGCATACCAATGACAATTGAAAGATATGAAGTGCAGGTGCAAAGAACTCCAAGCAAAGAACTAAACATAAAAATTAGGTTAAACAATGCATTTGGCTAGGAGCATAAACGAATTTTGAACAAATTTTACCAATTTCGAAAGCAGATTCGGCTTGGAGTAGAAACAAATTTGGAGCGATATGGCTTCAATCGAACATAAAGCCCTCTCTTTAAAGGAGAAATCTGGGATTTGAAATTTGAATGTAGAGCCATTGTAACCGTTTTCATGTGTTAATTGTTCAGAAGCGAGGAATTCAAAGAAAGATGCTTACCTTTTACGTCTTCCTTCTTCCAGCCACCTCTGTGGTTGAGAAATCCCATCTCTGCTGACAAAATCCGATTAAGGAAAAGTTGAATTCTGAAGGTGAACGACTCGTTTTTTTTGAGGGGAATGGAGAAGAAAAGGGAAAAAAGGGTTAAGGGAGGGTGGAAAGAAGGTAACCGAACAACACAAGAATAATCGGGTAAGCAATGTATTGTTGTACCAGATGCTCCATTGATGGTACATTTCTTAATTTTAAGATCATGGGCACTCTCTCTCCAATCTCCATTGTAAAAAGGAGTGTGTGTGTGTGTGTATATATATATAATGTTAACCCATTTTTATTGCGTTAACCGAATAATTACATCTTATTAATATAGGGCCTACTTACATTAATACAAAAAAAAAGCATACATCTTTAAATTTACTTTAATATGGGCCCCAAAGTAATAAGATGTAGTTATTTAGTTAACGCAATAAGGAAGGGTTGACAAAAGAACCACACCCTATATATAACTATTTTTATGTATGTTTTAATATCTAAAACTGAGTTGTTGTAACCCAATCCATATCTTTTATGTACCTAAGATACAAATGAATAATGAAATTTGTAAACATACATCATCATATGATATCACTTATATCACAAAGTAACGTAGTATGTTTATGTTTAACTCTTCATAACTAACCAGTCACAACTTCATACATATCTTTAATTTTTTTTGAACGACATTTGATCTCAATGTGGGAACCACTGATTTTCATGCCATGTCACCAAGGTCTAGTTACCACGACTTTCGTTGAGACCCCACCATCACCCAAGGAGGAAACCACACCAGAAAACCTTTTGACCTCTCAAGGACCCCTATTTCGCATTGGGAGGGATTGATACATTTCTTTAGGGTCAGGCTAAATATACCCACCATTTTGACTTGTCATACCCCCTCCGCCAAAATATTAAATATAAATTTGTCAAAATCAACCCTTCAACTTTATAACACAACCAAAATGCACCAAACATTATTTCCACCTTAAATTCTACTAAACGTATACCCTTCTTACTTATCATACCCCTCTATGAAATATAAAATATAAATTCATCCAAAATCATATTTAATTGTATGAACCCTAGTTCCTCTTTGTTCAAGTGCGATTGAACTGAGGCCCGATCGTTGTTGCAAACATAGGGATTTCATTTCTCGAACATAAACAAGTGTAATGGTGTATGAATTGATAATGATAACAATTATCTGGGCTTAGATTTAGAGTTTGAGTTTTCATTCGACTACTGTTATTTAGGCTTAGAGCTCGTATTGATTTGTGTTTTTAAACGATGAATTGATAATGATAACGATTCTGTGATGTTTGTAGTTGTTTTATGTTCAAATTTGAATGATTTTCTCCTTTAACACGAGCTATAGAACGATCAGGTCGAAGGTGGCTATCCATGGATCTATGGTTGATTACATGTAGAGTATGATGGGGAAGAAGATGAAGTTTGGAACATTTGCAAGAACAGTTCCTCATGTTTTTGTTTAAAGGTTTATGGATTTTTTTAGTAAACAACTAAAAAAATAAGGTTTATTTGTGTATATTTAAAAAGCTTAAGAATGAGTATGACATATTAAAAAAATACAAAGAGGGGTATATTTAAGAGAACCACCTTAGCTTGATGTTGCAACATGTTGGGGTGCGCGGGTGAAGATTCCAGTTATCTTGAATTTTGTCTTACTGTAAAGACAACTTTTAAACCTTCCCAAAACTCAATCCTTTGGCTTCCACTTTCTCCTCCAAAACCCTTCAATCCTTTTCCGCCATTGAAGCTCTTAAACCCTCAACAATGAACTCTTCTTAATTATCCCACAGTCGATATGAACTCCGCTCATTTCATCCACTTCAAATCCACTCCCACTTCATTTAATCACAAATCCAACATCTTACCCACCAACAATCTCATTTCATCTGGTCTCCTCTCAAATTCATTCCCTAAGTTGGCCCCTGTAATCCATGATTTATCGTTTTCGACCCGTGCCAGCATCCCCAGACCCGGTAAATTCATCACTAAACCTGAGTTTATATATATTCTTGCTCGCATTTTGATCTTTAAAAGCTATCTTCGTATATCTTAGAGCATACTCTTCATATCCACATTGATTAATGATGCATACACTTTGATACCAACATGTACTGTGATCAGTACCTTTTTTTTTTTTTTTTTGACAATTAGCTCATTAAATTAACTGAAGATTGTTTCTCATTTTTCGCAGTTTCTGAAGCATATTTGGAGGATCCTGATGATAACACAGATGATAAGGAACAATTAAAGCTGCTTAGATTGAAATTGAAGGAAATTGGAATAGAATGTGGATCTTGCCGGCCTGGCCAAACATATAGCTTGAATTGCCCAATGGTGAGCACGAGTTTTGTATTTTTTTTTTTTTTTGTGTGTTCTTTATGATACTTAAATTTTGGTTGAAAATTGGGAACACTTAGTATGTGAAAATATGGACACTCTTTATTTTTAAATCTCTAGACCGTTATTTTGATCGCCCCATTTGTTGTGCATGCATGTAATGTATATATGTGTCAACTCTCATGGGACAAAAGTAAAATTGCACCAATTTTAACGCTTTGTGAAAATAACATTAAAAGCGTTTAGTTGGTTGGTTAATCAAGCATAATGAGCCCGGAGTGTCATTGGAAACAACCACTCTATCCCTATGGGGTAGAGAAAAGGTTGTCTACATCTTACCCTCTCAGACCCTATTTTAGCGTTGTATCTCTCTGAGGACATAATCAGTGATAGGAGTTCTTGGAGGCGTAGGATAAAGGCGAGAGATCACTAGATTGTTTAGGATATTGGTTAGTGATCCTAGTTCTAAGTAGAACCTTAGTTCTAGGTAATGTCTGTTTGATATGTTGATATCAAACTTTATGCTTTCTGCCTATTGATCTTAGTGATCCTAGTTCTAAGTTAATATTTATGCTTTCTGCCTATTTATTTGGTGTATGTCGTAGGTTATATCAGACTTTTGCTTTTCATTGGTTTCATTGGTGTTCTGCTTACTCTACTTATTCAGTTTATTATGTTTTATTGGCTTTATATGCACCGGTTTCTCCCTATTGTTTTTCCATGTGTTTATCAGTATGTGTATGTGGTTTGCAGCTTTTGTGTTTGCATCTTTGATCAGCTAGGTTGCAGTGTTCATAGTATGTTTTTTAATATATATTAAAAAAAAGGCGAATTTATGAGCCGGGAGTCTCCTATGAAGTAGCCTCTCTACCTCATTTTGGGGTAGGAGCAGTGTTGTAAAAATCGCGATTAGCGGCCGATTAATCGGGATTAATCAGTAATCGGCCATTAACTGATTAATTTTAGCCTAGTCGGTCGAAAAATCGCTAGGCGGTCAAAGTCGGTCAAAATCGGACCTAATCGGTCAAAATCGGCTCTAGTCGGGATAATCTGATTAATCGGTCACCTTAGAATCAAACGATTCCAACCATTCCGGCGACTTAGCCGGTCCTAATCGGCCACATATCGGCCAAATTCCGGCGATTCCAGTAAGAAATCTTCAATCTAACCAACAAGTACGAAAATATAATGACTCACCTGGGATTCGACCGGACTCCAACTCGCGATTGGCGATACAGGATGGGTGTGGCTGTCGGATTCTGTGGCTGTCGGATTCTATGGAGGTGGCGAGAAGAAGCAGCTCCAAACCTTCGAGATGGAGAAGAAGCAAGCGTTTTCGTTTTGCCCTAGCAGTGGCTGAGAACGGGAATGGGGAAAATATTGGGTTTATATTGTATAGGCCTAACTTTTTAAAATAAGGATATTGGGTATTTGGGTTAATTTTTTATGGGTTTTTTTTATCCTTTATGGTTTTTTAAAGGAAGAAAATTAAAAGGTATTAATTACCCTATAAATCATGAAATAATTGGTTAAAATTTTTAGATATTTGAAAAATGATATATAAAAAAATTGTATACATGTATAGAATTTTGAAAATTACATATAAAATTCCAATCCGATTAATCCCTAGTCCCTACCTCGCCGACCGACTAGCGATTTTTACAACACTGGGTAGGAGTAAGGCCTGGATTCATTTCTCCCCTCCTAGACCCCACTCAAAAGTGGGAATTCACTAGGTTTGTTTGTTTGTTTATTTGAAACATAGCGTAAGAGTGTGGCCGTTGAAGAGAATGGGGCATTTTTTGTTGACTTGGGTGATTTTTCGATGTGCATTATATAACTGTTTTTGATATTTTATTGAATAATTAGAATAAGATAATCGGCTGTAATTGGAGTCTTGGAGGAAATAATGTTTGGACATGTTTTTGCTGCTTAAAGTTGTACTGGTAATATTATCAGTTGTTTAAGGGACAATTTCTAATTGATCAAGGATCTTAACATATAAATTTATGAAAAGGCATTGTTTTTAATGTTTGTATTTAAATTTTGCGTACGAAATTTAACTTTTTGTCAATTAAAAAAAACAAACTACCATATTTTTTTATATTATTTATTAACAGTTTTTCAAGATACTTATGTAAATTCATATATAATTCCTAATAGTTACCTTCTTTCTTGATAGAGTTATTTAGATTGAAATTGTGTAAGAAGAATGAAGTCTTTAAATGGGTAAAATAGTGGGGGTAAATAAGTAATTGATTTTCAAGTAACTTAATTGTAATTTGTATGAAACTGACTACCTGACCCCTAAATAATTCGATTTATCCAAAAATTTAGATGTTATCATTCTACTTCAAATTGCGATAACAGATAATTAGATTGATAATACAAACTCATAGACTCCTCAAAATGAAGCTTCATAGGTTTCTCTGATTATATTCAGTTTTTCTCTCTCTTTATATCCAAAATCAAAGAAAATTCAAATAGATGTTTCTACTCCTCCAACAGTGCAATGGTGGTGACTCTGGGGAGAAGAAACTTGCTCTCTTCATTGCTGATGATGGGTAGGTTGCTTCATATTCTTGCCATTAGTTTATTATTCTTTTCTGATATTTCTGTTATTTAATTTAACTACTTAAAATGTTGTAGTAATGCTGTATGGACTTGTTTTCGGGCTAAGTGCGGATGGAAAGGCAGTACTGGGGTTAAGATTTATCATTATTTTATCTTTTTTTTACCACTCAGTTTGTTTGAGTATTTTTTTCAGGGTCTAATAATGTTGCAGGGTTCCGCAGATGTTAAGTCAAGTTACAACCGTATGAATAAACTTACCAAAGTGAAAAAGATTAAGGAAATCACAGAGCGTGAATTGAAGTTAGAACCTTTGTGCCATGATGTAATAATTTCTCTCCTATTTACTTATGTTGCAGTTTGGATTTGTGTTTTGAAAGGGATTCTGTGATATTAAATAGTTAGAATCAAATAAGCAACTGTAGTAAAACTGGCTGTTGTTTGAAATTAGAGTATTAAGATGCTTTATTGTTTAAAGAAACGATAAATATGGTTTCATTTTAGCCTAGTGTTGTAAAAATCGGGATTAATCGGAAGTCGGCCATCAGCCGATTAAATTTAGGCTAGTCGGTCGAAAAATCGTCAAAATCGGACCTAGTTGGATTAATCGGTCCAAGGGCATAAAATCGGTCAACAGGGAAAAAAAGGTCAACGGGCCAATAATTTTATGTCTAAGCCAAAAATTTTGGTCCAAGCCCAAAGAAATTGTGGTTTTTCTTCTTCCCGGTCTCAGTCAACTCCTAAAATACGATCGATCGGTCAAAAAGCAGTTGCGCTCGATTGGTCTCCGTCGACTACTAAGGATGCTTATGTTAATGTTTGAATTTTTTTAGTACTTTGTTTGTTATCTTTAAGTTTATTAGAAAAATATTTGAATTTTGAAGTATTATCTTTATATTGATGTGTGTATTTGACTATTTGTGTGTGTGTATATATATATATATATTAAATTTTGAAAAATTCTATATAAAAATTCAAATCCGATTAATCCTAGTCCCTACCTCGCCGACCGACTAACGATTTCTCCAACCATGTTTTAGCCTTCGGTAATCATTTTTGTTGTCTTGTATATGATATGAAACTGTTGCCTGAAACTTATTATTTGATCCTAATAATCTGAAACATATGTGTGCATCCAAAATTAATAACTGATTATAGTGACTTCAAGTCACATTTATCAGACGTTATGATCCAAAGAGCGAGTACCTAAATCTTTATTGTGGTCATGATTGATGTTATCGTATTTATGTCATTTAGCTATGTGAATATTTTGCTGAAAGAATGATATCTAAAGAGACGTTACAGAGAAATTCTGTCATGCAAAGACGATATGAAAATCAGGTACAAAGCATATCCTTCTAGACATAAAGTTGTAAACTTGTTAACTTAATATTGCCACTTGTTAGAAATATAGGTCACAGTTTCAACCCATCTACATACGAACGGGTCGGTTGCGGGTATGATTTATCACTAATATGTTAAACGGACGAGATAAAAAATAGCTTTTAACGTTATTTTCATAAAATATTGCCATTTATTAGAAATATAGGTCACAACTTTTAACGTTATTTTCACAAAATAAGTAAAATTACTTTAAAATTAGTGCAAAAGTAAAATAACGTTACTTTCTATTTTTTTCACTAAATAAGTAAAATAACGTTAAATACACCCCATTTGCGGTGCACACATATGATGTATATATGTGTGGCCCTCAAGGGGCCAAAGTAAAATTGCACTAATTTTAACGTTATTTTACTTATTTTGTGAAAATAACGTTAAAAGTGTTGGGAACTTGGGATGACTAACTTCAAACGAAAACTTTGAGCCGGGGACTCCTTCGGAGCAGCCTCTCTATTTCAATTGGGATAGGGGTAAGGTTGGTGTCCATCCTTCCTCCCCAGACCCTACTGAACAGTGGGAATATACTGGGTATGTTTGTTTGTTAAGTAAAATAACGTTAAAATTAGTGCAAAATGGGCAAAAGTTAAGTGTATTTTTAATGCATAAGTGCTCCTAAATCATTCTATTAAAAAGAGATTAGTGTTGATATGCTACATTATATGTAAGACTATTTGCCACACTAATTATGTATAGAAAAAAGTTAAATATTTTGGATGAGAAGTGTTATCCGACCCAACCCGTTTTGACCCATACCAAAGAGATCCATTTTGACCTGTTACCTAACCACACCATTTTTCTACCTATACATCATATGTCATTGTCTATGTGGTTCAGTCTATGAGCATAAAAATTATTATTTTCGGAATAACTTTATGTTTTGTTTGTAGATTGTTATTGCGTTTACTTACAGACGAAAGGGGGAACTTATTAGTTGCAAGTACCGGGATCTTGCAAAGCACTTCTGGCAGGTCCTCTCTCTCATCTATTTTTGTATGCTAAAAGATGCACTTTTTAAAAAACTTAAGATGGTTTCATTTTACATGCAGGAAACGGATACTCAGAAAATATTATATGGACTAGATGATATTGAAGGAGCACGTGATGTCATCATTGTAATATTTTCATTTTGAAACACACTTGCATCACCTAGTCAGTTTGTGTTTTTATGTCTTTTTCTAATTAGTGATATAGTTCTTATTTTCTTGCAACAGGTTGAGGGTGAAATGGACAAACTTGCAATGGAAGAAGCCGGTTTCAGGAATTGTGTGAGCGTCCCTGATGGTGCTCCACAAAAAGTTTCCTCTAAAGATTTACCATCTCAAGAACAGGTCGTAGTTTAATTCAACTTTAAATTCTTTCATTTTTGGTATATCATGCTGGATCTTTTGTCACGGTAGTTAATGCAAGTTATATTTTTATTTTATGGAGATAGGACATAAAATACCAATATTTATGGAACTGCAAGGAGTATTTGGAAAAGGTATGTTTACTTTCTCGTTTTTGTTTTGCTCGTGTTACATCTGTGTATAGGTGGCAGTTTCAATCCATTAATCTTTTAAAAATCTGAAAAAAGGACAACTAAGTGTTTATGGGTCAACCAACTTGGTTCGTCTCGGCTCACATAAAACTATCCCGTCACCAAGCCGGTCTATCTTGCAACCTCTATATTTGTGTTTAGCTTTCAAAGTTCTAAGATTTGGCATTATTCTTGGTTATTGAAGGCATCTCGTATTATACTTGCCACTGATGGGGATCAGCCTGGTCAAGCTTTAGCTGAAGAGCTAGCACGCCGCCTCGGAAGAGAGAGGTTGACTTTGATGACTGGTTGATGTTGACCTTACATTCGAGTTGTAGTGAAGTATCGGATTTTCTACAACACCCTCAAGTTTTGATGTTATGTTTATTTGAACAGGTGCTGGCGAGTCACGTGGCCAAGAAAAAACGAAAATGAGCATTTTAAAGATGCTAATGAGGTTCTCATGTTCATGGGCCCTTCTGTATTGAGGGAAGTTATTGAGTCTGCTGAATTGTACCCTATTAAAGGTTTATTCAGCTTCAAAAATTATCTTGCTGAAATTGATGCATATTACCATCAAACCCTTGGTACTGAGATTGGAATTTCAACCGGGTGGAAGGCTATGGATGATTTATATAATGTACGTGCACCCTTTCTTTATAAACCTGAAAACTTAACAGGCCAAAATTGGTAATTCTGTGTTATGGATAAAACAGGTTGGGTTGAGTAATACTTCTAGTTAGTTTATAAATAGGATTCAGGAGATTTTATGCATTAAAAATACACTTTCGTGACCTTTGACCCATTTTCTTTTAAGCTACTATTTTTTAGTTACATGTTACCATCTTGCAATAATGACTAATGTGCACTCAGGTTGTGCCAGGAGAGTTAACTATAGTTACTGGAGTCCCAAATTCAGGAAAGAGCGAGTGGATTGATGCACTCTTATGCAATCTTAATCAGAGTAATGATTGGAAATTTGCACTCTGCTCTATGGAGAACAAGGTACGCATGTTCTTCAAAGTTCAAACACAATTTTGCATTATTACTATTAGCATTTCATTTTTGTTTTCTAATTCTTATTCGTTTGGACTTGAATATAGTAATGATATTGCTTTTGTTATTTCATGATTTATCTATTAGAAAAATTTGTGTTTCATTTCAATAAAAGACGAGGTCTTTTACAGCGGTTCAAACACAACATTTTTTTTTTTTTTTGGTAGCGGTTCTCATATGAATAAAAACATTGTAAATCTTTTGAATTGGTTGCAAGCATTTTTTAGAAGTGGTTCCAAATCTTCTTTTACAGTAGTTTACTAATAAAAAATATATTATTACTGTTCACAGGCAATGATTTCCTTTTCATAAATGTATATAATAGTAATAATATTCAGTAGACCGCGTGAATTTTAAATTATAATAATAATTAAAAGTTGGGTAAATACATTACTACTTAGGGATGGTTCTATGTTTCTCTACATATAGGTTAGAGAGCATGCCAGAAAACTTCTTGAAAAGCGCATGAAGAAGCCATTTTTTGATGTGAGGTACGTCTGGTTTCCACTTAATTTAAAATAAATTAAGATTTGTACCTTAAAATTTATAACATGACCAAAAAGAACCTAATTTATTTCTAATTTTTCATCATCGCACATGATTTTGGCATGTTTTGTTTTTGCGGTGATTGCGTATCCTAGGTATGGAAAATCAGTTGAAAGAATGAGCAAGGAGGAATTGGAGGAAGGAAAGAAATGGTTGAGTGATACTTTTCATCTCATACGGTGAGTTTACTAACTATGCAACATTGTTACAAGATGATAGTTTTTTAATGCTACAAATTTAAGGGTGTTCAAATAGGTGTGAAAATGATTGCCTACCAAGTATCAGTTGGGTGCTCGGGCTTGCGAAAGCTGCAGTCCTTAGACATGGGGTGAATGGCCTCGTGATTGATCCATACAATGAGCTTGATCACCAGCGACCTCCCAACCAGTGAGTATATCACACTTATCGTATAAAAGTTCTTTTCGAACCTTTTTTTGTTTTATAAAATAGTTTTATTATGTATTGTCAAGATATAGTGTTAGTATATATAGGGTCTGAAGCTGGTGTTCTCTAAGAGCAAACTCTTTATCTAGTCCTACCCTCCTTAGGCCTCACTTTGTGTGGGATTTTTGTTTGTTTATATAAAAGAGTAAAATTTAACACGTAAAATTGGCGGTGCTTTTTTAAGCGAATTAATGATGCATGAGATGCTATTGCACATTCATCACTGGCCTTTATTTGTTCATATTTGAGTGACGCTCTGAGCAATCATTTATGTACAACAGGACCGAGACGGAGTATGTAAGTCAGATGTTGACTAGCATCAAGAGATTTGCCCAACACCATTCATGCCATGTTTGGTTTGTGGCGCATCCTAAACAGGTTAGCATCATGGTAAATTTTTTCAAAGGTGGCAATTCAAACCATTTATGTTTTAAACAGGTTAATTTGGGTTATTCTTTGTCAGAGGTGTAAACTAGTTGAACCAAAAGCTCGAGCTTGGCCCGTTTAACTTATAGAACGCTCGAGCTCGAGCTATGCTCATTTTGAGCTAGAGCCAAGCTTGTAACTAGTTTTTCAAGCTCGAGCTTGGCTTGGCTATAGTTCGTTTACTATTTATTAATAGTTCTAAAATTTATATATACCATAATATATATTATTTAGTTATTTTTATCATTGTTTTATAAATAATAATAACTAATATATATATTTTACATATTAAATCAAAAAATTAAGTAGCAGGCTCATTTAGGCTCGCAAGTCTGCTTGAGCTCAATAAGCAAAGCTCAGGCTCGTTTATTAATCGAGCTTCAATGAAATGTTCAAGCTTGTTTAAGCTTGGTTCAATGCAAGCTTTAAGGAGCCGATTAAATAACTTGCGAGTCTACTTGACTTGTTTATTCTACTTGACTAGCATCAAGAGATTTGCCCAACACCATTCAAAACCTTCTAAATCGTTTTTTTCCTATCTGCATTTTACACATTGATTATTTATACAACTAAAGAGTCAAGAAAAAGTGGTTGGACGACCCGTCTTGACCCATATAAAAAAAAATCACCCAGTTTGATCAGTTACCTAACTCCCTGACCCACCATCCCTCCTGTACATGGCCAGCGAATCGAATTAACTTTTAAGATCTTTTCAATAGTTGCAACAATGGACCGGAAAGCCTCCTAATCTATATGACATTAGTGGAAGTGCACACTTCATAAACAAATGCGATAACGGAATTGTTATTCATCGAAATAGAGATCCAGAGGCGGGTGCACTGGACCTGGTGCAGGTACTGTGCTTTTCATCAACTAAGCATTTATTAAACAGAATAATTACATATAATGATCCATTATATGTTACAATTCCATTTAATTAATGGGGGCAAAAATCTCTCAAGCCAAGTTAAAGTGTTAATTATGTCACATAACACTTGATTATATGGCCCCTAAAAAGTTGCAATAATGAACCTCCAAGGAAGCGGTGTAGTGGTTAAATTGGAGGAGAGACAACCTATAGGTCTCAAGTTCAAGTCCTACTTAGGGTGATTTTCCTTGGAGGCCACCGATCTGGTTACTTGTGACTGCGCTTTAACTGTTTCTCTGAGTTGGTCGGGTACTGGGGGGACCTGGGGATTTACCATGTAAGTGGTTTCCCACAGTTATAAAAAAATGGCAATAATGGGATAATTTGTTTCTAAATCCAAACACTCCTTAATCTTTCAAAACATGCTTAAATCTTACTCGCTACTTTTCTTGAAAAATATTTCTCTAGATTTGCGTGCGGAAGGTACGGAATAAAGTATCTGGAACAATAGGTGATGCATTATTGCAATATAATAGGTATGTTGCTTCCAAATTTCTTAACATTTTACTACATCCAAGCTGCTAGCAGGTTGCTAGTTTTCACATGCCTGGTTTTTTTAGTTCTCTGGAGCATGTCACATGGATTTAAATATGCTTTTTATTAAAATAGTCCATTTGAAATGTCAGTATTTTTGAGTGACTTTCTAAAATCTAACCTTATAATAAAAAGAAATGAAAAACAAAAAACAAAAGATTAAATTGATTGTTGATGATTGTGATTAATTTTCTAAATTTTTTCCAAAATGAAGTTTTTTTGTGGAACCCTCCCCTATATAGGGAAGAGTTCAAATAATAACCCACTTCTATTGTTGTAGCCCATCAAGCACTGCCAAGGTCAAGCCAAATCTTTGGAGTTTTTTTCATGATCTTTATTATACATGTACAAAAATATTTTCTTTTATGAGTTTGTGCAAATTTAATATATATGTATATATAGAGATTCATTCAAATGAGAACCAACAAGTTGGAGAAAACAAAAAAGAACCATTTAAGAACACATGATTTAAAGGGTACAATAAGTAATTTCCTTTAAATTATATGAAGTTATTTTCATAGCCTTTAAACTAGGGGTGTTCATCGGTTTGGTTAATGGTATAATTGGTTTTCAATTTTTTTTCCCTATCCAAAACCAAACCGAACCGAAATTGAGAAGTAGTTCAGTTCGGTTTCGGTTAAAACCGAACAAACCGATTAAACACCAAATAAACTGGTTAAAAATCTAATAAACCGATCCCAATCGAATAAACCGGTTAAAAAACAAATAAACCAGTTAAAAATCGAAGAAACGGAATTCAACCTTATATATTATTAACAAGATAATAAATTTAAATCTGAATTCGGTATAATCGGATACAGTTAGAAACCAAACCGAAAACCAATTTCAGAATTCAGTTCGGTTTTTTCAGTTATGAACGCGGTTCAGTTTTTTTTAGTTACGAGTACGATTCGGTTTTCGGTATTAAACGGTTTTTGATTTTTCTTGAACACCCTTACTTTAATATTTGAATTCACAAGAGTGTTTTTTTTCCCGGCTCGTCCTGAACACCTCAATTCTCAGGGCGGCCCCTAAAAGGACCCATTTTTTTCTCGTCCCAAACCCCAGAATTGTTTTTTATTCTTGGGGCCGGCTTTGGATAAGATTCTTATGAGTGTGTTTGTAGTAAATTTTGCTGGATTTACTGCTGCAGAGTAACAGGTGAATATATGGACATCAAGTAGCTAAAAGGACAGGAGGTGAAGGTCCTCTCATCCATATTTTTGGTTTTATTTTACTCTTCAAGATTTGTAAGTTTAGCAATATGATATGCAAATTGAAGAAATTTCATTTATATATAAAATTTGATTATATGCAAATATCCTATTAGATCGATCATATTCTATTTGTTATTTTGTCAACAACCATTGTCGCATTAATATTAACAAGTTACATTAATATTAACTAGTAAATGTTATAAATTGTTTTTTATAATCTAAACAAAATGTTATATATGTTTGGGGTTTAGGTGTATAATATTTTTCTAACTCTTTTGTTAAGTTTTAATATTTTTTATCTTGATTTCTATTGTTATATGGCTATTTTTTTTTAGAATTTGGTTTCTATTAATTGAACATGCGATTTGTATATTTATATTCATGGTGTTAGGAGAGAGATGTATATTAAAAACCTCCTTTAGTTGAGAAAACCTTGAATAAATGAAAAAAATCATGTAAAATTTTTTTTTCTTTATTTTTTTTACAGTTTTGTAACCATCATTAGGGTCATTTTTTATAAAAAAAAATGAAAAAAGCGCCGACTAGATTTAAAAAAAACATAAAAAAAAGATGTAACACGGATGTAATACAGCTGTACATGCCTTAGAAAAAGGAATTATTTCTATGTTACATTGTTTTTTTATATTTTTTTATAAAAATGATCCTAAGTTACTAAACTATAAAAAAAATAATAACTTTTTTTTCTTTTGCATAGGGTTTTTAAAGATTTTTTCAACTTAAAGAGATTTCTGTTTTATACATCCCCATGGTATTATATGATAAACTATTTATGTACATTAACTTGATACTTTTTCTCCATTCAAAATATTCATAAAAAATTTACCGAAACTTTAATTACGCAAAACTCACAAGGATCACTTAATTAACTGATAATAACAAAATATTATCCGTGTTAGCCGTCTTGAGTGAAATGTAAACATATTTTATCCAATTTTTAGAACTTTATAAATAAATAATTTTATTATAAAAAACACCCTTTAACTCATAAAATTACATATTTTCTGAAATGTTATTAGAATAGTTGTGTATTATAATTTCTCAATGAAAAATGATGGAATATGATACCACAATATAGAAAATAATGGAAAAGAGAAGAGTTCGCAGAACAAATAAGAATAATTAGGGTTTATGTTAGTAAGAGAAGGATTATAATGAAAAGAAATAAACCCTTGTTCAAACTAAGCAGAGCCCAAAATCTAACCATTCCATCCCCTGTTACAATCAAAATACATCTTTAGTTACACTCCTCCCACTGGTTACTATTATTAATGACTTGTTTACCCTTTCTAGAATACATATTTATCACTTTAGGCTTTTCCTTAATTAATACCAATGAATTAATCGTATCTGGAAACTGGGCTTAATACATGTTGCCACTGCACTAGTCATTGCTCAAAGGAAACAGAGCTGTCTCAAAGCATACGAGTGTCTAAAATAGCATCAGGAAAAAGAGCACTAGCATCGCCCACTACTAATTCCGGAGAAAGGATGGAATCCGCACTTTCTTAAGAACGGAAACATTAAATGCAACTTATAAGCAACCTCACCAACTTCAGGTGAATTCTAAGGGCTACAATTGCTTGTCTGTAAGGCTTCAATTTCACATAAACCCATTCCCCAATCTGAAAATGCACCTCCTGCCTTTTTTTGTCAGCTTGAATCTTAACAAACTTTGAGCACTGGCCAAGTGAACTTTTAATTGTTTGAGTGCTTCATCCCTGTCTTGGAGCTCACGAGCCAACGATTTCATACGAATTTCCCCTATGACAAATCCCAAAACTAACTGAAGCCGACGACCAAAAACAATTTCAAAGGGAGTAGTAGCTGTAGATACATGAAAAGTGGAGTTATACCAAAATTCGGCCCAAGGAATCCAATTGGCCCATGTTTTGGGTTGATCTATAGCAAAACAACGTAAATATGCTTCTAAACAGCGATTAACAACCCTTGTTTGGCCGTCAGATTCTGGATGATATGCCGAACTCATGTGTAATTTGGTCCCCATGGCACCGAAAATCTCCTGCCAAATTTTACTAAGAAATAAGGGATCCCGGTCAGTCGGCCACTGACAATGGACTTTGGTATTCCATGATGGCGAATAACCTCTTTGATAAACATCTCAGCCACTGACTTAGCGGTATACGGTTGTTTCAATAGAATGAAATGGGCATATTTAGATAAGCGATCCACCATGACTAAGATAACATTGAATCCTTTAGAAGTGGGTAATCCCACAATGAAATCCATAGATAAAATTCTCTCAGATTGCTTCTGGAATATCTAAAGGTTGAAGTAAGTGAAGCTGAACTTGCTTTACAACACTGACATGTGTCACATTCTCGAACAAACTTCTTAATCATGGTGGTCATACCTGGCCAATACAAATTAGCAGCCAATCGCCTATATGTACCAGAGTGACCCCTGTAGCTGTTGTGTGGAATTCAGGTAACAAAGCTGGCAGGAGTTTGGAATGTCGAGAAATTAACACCTGGTTGCAATAATGGAGGACTCCATTTTTAAGAGTACACTCTGGATATTTATTGGGATCAAGTTGTACTTGTTGCACTAAGTTTTGAAGTTCGACATCAGCTTTTGCTTCCTCAATTAACTGAGCACCCTGAAGCCACACTGGAGCTGACAGAAGGCTGTTGAATTCTCCTGAATAAGCCTTTCTGGATAGCGCATCAGCAGCTCTATTCTCCCTACCTGGCTTGTATTGGAAGTCAAAATTATAGCCCAATAGCTTGGCAACCCAATTTTGTTGAGCTGGAGTGGAAACACGCTGTTGTAATAAATACTTGAGACTATGTTGATCTGTGTATACTATTAAACGAGTGCCCAATAAATACGTGCACCCATGTTGAACAGCCAACACTAAGGCCATCATTTCACACTCATATGCTGATTTGGTTAAATTTCGGTCACTGAGGGACCTGCTAAAATAAGCAATTGGTTTTCGATTTTGCATGAGAACAGTGCCAATTCCTCGCCCAAAAGCATCGCATTCTATTATAAAAGGACATGTAAAGTCGGGAAGACTTAAAAAAGGTGTTGTGACTAAGGCCTGTTTTAGTTGTTCAAAAGCGTGTTAGCCTCCACTTGCCACACAAAACATCTTTTTTTGTTAGCTCTCTAAGAGGTCGTACGATGCTACCATAATTGTTTATGAACTTATGGTAGTAACCCGTTAAGCCTAAAACTTCACGAAGACTTTTTAAAGTCTTTGGGACTGGCCAGTCAAGGACAACAACGATTTTGTTTGGATCCATGGAGACACCTTGACCATCGATGATATGTCCCAAATAATCAATCGATGTCTGACCAAAAGAGCATTTTTGTTGATTGACCAGAAATTGATTTTGCCATAAGATGTCAAAAACGAGTTGTAAATCATTCATGTGATCCTCCCAAGTTGGGCTATAAACTAATATATCATCAAAAAAATGACAATCTTGAATCGTAGCCACAGGCGAAAAATATCATTCATTATCGCTTGAAAGGTAGCCGGAGCATTTGTTAAGCCAAAAGGCATAACAAGGTATTCATAGTGGCCATCATGCGTGCGAAAAGCTGTTTTTTCTATGTTCACCGCATGCATCCGGATTTGGTTGTAACCCGATTTTAGATCTACTTTGGAAAAAAAAAAAGGCACCGTGTAGTTCATGTAGGAGTTCTTCCACAACAAAAATAGGATATTTATTTGGAATAGTGGCTTTATTAAGAGCTCGATAGTCCACACAAATCCGCCAAGATTTATCCTTCTTGCGAACCAAGACAAGGTTAGAATAGGTACTTGTACTAGCCCGATTCATGCCTAGAGCCCAGTTCTTGAACTTGACGTTCATTTTCTGTTTTGTGAAGATGAGGATAACGATAAGGACAGACACAAATAGGTTGAGTAGAGTTTAGAAGGATAGTATGATCAAGAGAACGAGGCGGAGGAAGGCCCGAAGGAGCACGAAAAAGATGAGAAAAATTGGACAATAAAGAAGTGAGAGCAGTGTGTTGGATGTTATCAAAGCTGAGGATAAAGGAATAAAAGGTCTATTAGAATCAGGAGTATGTACATCAAAGGATAACCATTGGTGAAGAGTTGCTGATCCGGATTGATTTGGAGACAATCCTTGTAACTGAACATCGATACCTTGGTAAACGAATCACATTCAAGCATTGTGCCAATCATGATTCATGGGTGACTTCTCCCAGAGATCGTAACCACTCCATGCCCAAAATTAAATCCAAACTACATGTTTCAAAAAGAAGAGCATGAATATAAATTCACACGTACCCACTTGAACTCAGAGATTAAGGCAACGTTCCGGTGACTTCGGTCACGAAAATTGAATGTCCATCTCCCAATTTAATGTGTTCCTGAAAAAGAAAAGGAAGATAACCCCAAGACGATGACTAATAACCCCAAGACGATGACACAATTGGCGATTTTAGAGGATAATTGGCTCGTGATTTATCGAGACGTGGATATGTGTTTTTATCGGTATGTGGGATCCCAAAGGATTTGGACTCCCCTGAGCCCAAAGACGAACGCCCTTCACTGGGCTGAGGCCCAAATTGATTGAGGTAACAAAAATGAGTCAGGGAAACACTACAGGCAACAGAATCCGGTCGGAGCATTCCCTCAACATCCTTCGCCAAATACCTAGTGTCCAATCGTGAGGCCGGACGGTGTAATCGAACCCAGTTCTTCACATCTTTTTCAATCTGGCAATGAAATACCCTAATGCTTGGGATTCTGGTAAACGGGGAACCAAGGATAACAAATACTTAAAATCCTCGATATATTCATGAATTGAAGCAAATTGTTGAATCGTGGCTAATTGTTCATATGGATTGTGAATTTCTAACCCACTAAATCGTTGAAGCAGTTCCGATTGAAATTCCACCCACAAAATTGAATCTCGGACCTGGGTAATCACCGTGTACCAATGTTGTGCAACTCCGATCATACTCAATTGTGCTAAACGGAGTCGTAAATCATCATGAGTTTGGTTTATATCAAAGTAGAGACTAGCCTTTTGGATCCATACCTGAGGATCAAAGCCAATGAACTCCGGTTATTTAACCTTCTTCACCGCCCAAAGGACTCCCGTCGGAACTGTATTTCCCCATAAATTATAATTGGACGATGAAAATAAACCACTGGAAACTCCCGATCCCGATGACCCATCGACCTTTTGCTTCTCTTGATGTTTCATCCACGCAAGAACGACTTGTCGGAATTCATCCGATTCCGCACGATCAATCTCCAAGGATTGCAAAGTGGTTTTGATTTCGATGACATCGGATTGCAGTTGATGAATCTGTTGCTCTTGAACCTCCAAACGAGCGTTGGTAGCGCGGGTTTTCATGGATACCAGCAGATCAAGGGCAGGTCGGACCAATGATGGCATATGATACCACAATATAGAAAATAATGGAATAGAGAAGAGAAGTTCATAGAACAAATAAGGAAAATTAGGGTTTATATTAATAAGAGAACGATTACAATGAAAAGAAATAACCAGGGAAAACCCTTCTCCAAACTAAGTCGGAGCCCAAATTCTAACCAAATCTTTCCATCCCCTCTTACAATCGCAATACATCATTAGTTAGCCTACTGGTTAGGGCTTTACCTTTTAATCGAGAGGTCATGGGTTCGAGACCTGCCAGAGACGATTTAAAGGACATCCAGGTAAGGGAAGGAATCTTGAGATTAATCTCGGATTCTGGACCAAAGAGGGGCGAGGGTATACCTATTCCACGGAGTTTCCGCGCATCTGGTGTGGCGGCGTCTTACCTCTGCCCGGTGGGCCCTGTTAAGACAACATACGTGGTATGTAGGATCGTCGTCGTTCAAAAGTTATTCTCCTCCCATTATGCTACCACTAGTTACTATTATTAATTACTCCTTTACCCCTTCTAGAATACACATTTATCACTTTAGGTTTTTCCTTAATTAATACTGATGGATTAATCGTATCAGGAAAAAAAAAAAACAATGTTTAAAAAAATATCATTTGTAAAAAAGAAATATATTATGCAGATAATAATCTAATTTTTGAAAGGTTTTAACTTTTAAGCATTTGAAAACGCTTGGATTAATATCTACAGTGTTTGACACACATGACTTGGTTTAATTTGTAGCTCATTCAAGGTTTGCCCAATACTACCCAAATCAACCCATTTTCAGATAAAAATGTTGAAATTGTCTCCTCTAAGATAAAGTAATAGTTCGAATTACGATTCCTAATATACTGCCCGAAATTTTACACGATAGCAAACTTGAAATAAAGAGCAAAAACAGTTGCACTTAAAAACACACTTCTCATAATGCAAATTAAGCCTTATCTTTTCCAGCCTGAAGAGATTGAATCCTTTGTTGTAACTTCAAAATCTGGAAGAACAAAAAAAAGTTGATATTTAGATGCTTATTCTCATATAATAAATGCCAAAAAACATGAGATCTGGATTATAAAATATTAGACTAGATACTCATTTGTTTATAACTTTGTTTAGTTATGTCTTTATTGTATAGTATAGGGATGTCATATGTAAAATTATACCCTATAATTTTGAATACGCAAAGGAGAAGGCAGGGGATTCAATTCTATCATGGTATCACACGCATCATCGATCCTCTAGGGCTTCCCACCGCGCGTCGATTGCTGCTCATCATCGTCGATTGCTCGCTGCTTCTCCCTTCATCATCACTCGCTGCTTCTCTCATCATCACTCGCTGCTTCTCCCTTCATCATCGTCGATTGTTCGGCCGGATTTTATACCTTCGCACCACCAGAATTTTCGCTGCCCTATTCTTCAATTCTTCCTCCATGGCAAACCTTCATCCAGCTGTCACCGTCACTAACATCAAGAATTTCATTCCCATTACCTTGGAAATGGAAAACGCACAGTACACCTCTTGGTCGGCTCTATTTCCGATTCATTGCACTGCATTTCAGGTTCTTGATCATATTCTCCCTTCTGATAAAGCTACTGAACCTCCTACTGTTGATCCCGTTTTTTGGGCTCGTCTTGATGCCATAGTTTTACAATGGATATACGGGACTATCTCCAATGATCTACTACACACCATTTTGAAACCAAAGTCTACTGCTGCTCAAACTTGGCAGGCCCTTGCCAATATCTTTCAAGACAATAAAACTTCCAGAGCCCTACACCTTCAGAGTCGGTTCTCCAACATGAAACTCGACTCCTTCCCCACCGCCTCTGCTTATTGTCAACAACTGAAGGTTTTGTCGGATCAACTGGCTAATGTAGACGCACCCGTTTCTGATCCGCAACTAGTTCTTCAATTAATCAATAGCCTTACGGGTAGCAAACTTGATGGCCTTGGCATGATGCTACAACAAACATCCCCATTACCTGATTTTTACACTGCTCGGTCTCGATTGATTTTGGAAGAGACTCGTCAGGCTCAACAGTCTCAAACGGATACTGCTCTTCACACCACCACAACAGTCCCTGCTATCTCCCATGCTCCTGTAACTTCCTCTTTGCATCCGCAGACTTACTACAACTCACACAGCACCTCAGATTTCCATCGTGGTCAGTCTAGAGGACGTGGTCGTGGGGGTCGCGGTCGGGGTCGTGGCAGACGCAATAACAGCAGCCGCGGGCCAGCGGGACCTCTGGGAATCCATCCTTCTCACATTCCCCCATGGATGCAACATTATGCACCATGGTGGACACAACAGCCGTGGCCAGCACCACCAGTACCTCATCCCACCATACAAACTCCCCGTGGCCCATCACCTCGTGGCAACAACGCTGGCATACTTGGTCCGCCTCCATCTCAATTCTATGCTAACAGTGAAGCTTCGTATGCTCCTACAAATATTGAGCAAGTCTTGCACACCATGACTCTCAATCCCGATCAAAACTGGTATCTTGACACGGGAGCAACTAATCATATGTCCCACTCGGCAGGTAATCTTTCACATTATTTAAATAATAGCTTACAAAACTTTATCGTCGTTGGCAATGGGTACCAAATACCGATTCACGGTACAGGGGCCACCACACTCCCCCCACCTTACCCACCCCTACAGCTTAATAAAATACTTGTGGCACCGCACCTTATCAAGAATTTATTATCTGTCCGTCGGTTGACCACCGATAACAAAATCTCTATTGAATTTGACCCTTTTGGTTTTCTTGTGAAGGACTTCCGGACGCGGATTCCTATCCTCCGATGTGACAGCACCGGAGATCTTTATCCTCTCACCACATCATCTGCCAAAGTCACTAGTCCTTCTGCTTTTGCTGCTTTATCTCAAGATCTATGGCATCGAAGATTGGGACATCCTGGATCTTCTTTACTTAGTGTTTTGAATAAACAGAATTTTGTTTCTTTTCGTCAGAAGTCTAGTAAACAATTATGTCATTCTTGTGTGTTTGGGAAACATATGAAATTACCATTTTATGATTCTAATTCTAGTACTATTTTACCATTTGATATTGTGCATAGTGATTTGTGGACCTCACCGACTCTTAGCTCGGGAGGTCACCGTTATTATATTATTTTTCTTGATGATTACACTAATTATTTATGGACTTTTCCTCTTGCAACAAAATCATCTGTCTTCTCTATTTTCTCACAATTTCATTCTCTTCTCAAAACTCAATTCGAATGTGGGATTAAAACCTTTCAATGTGATAATGACACAGAATATAATAACAAATCCTTTCATGATTTTTGCACACAACATGGTATGGTATTTCGTTTCTCTTGTCCCCACACGTCTTCCCAAAACGGCAAAGCTGAACGCAAAATTCGCTCAATAAATAATATCATCCGTACTCTTCTTACACATGCCTCCTTACCTCCTACATTTTGGCATCATGCCCTTCAAATGGCAACTTACCTTCTTAATATTCTTCCTTCTAAGACTAAACAAAATCAAACACCCACATACCGACTCTACCATAAACACCCCTCTTATGATCATCTTCGTATTTTTGGTTGTCTTTGTTTCCCTCTCATCCCGTCGATCTCCATCAATAAACTCCAAAATCGGTCTTCTCCTTGTGTGTTTCTTGGTTACCCTTCCAACCATAGGGGGTATAAATGTTTTGATCTCTCCACTCGCAAAATCATCATTTCACGACACGTTGTGTTCGATGAAACCGTTTTTCCCTATTCTACACTCAATCCTTCTCCTCCTAATTATGAGTTTCTACACTCAAACTTATCCTCAGACCCACATCCGTACATCTGGTCATCTTTGTCTGGTTCTTCGGTGTCTACATCCATCCCCCCCACCCAACCTGAGACAACCACTACTCCTCCCCCCCAACCTGAGACAACTACTCCTACACCTACACCTACTCAACCCACCCCTCCCCCCCCCCTCCCGCACTCAACCTGCTACCACCACCATCCCAACAATGACCCAAACCACTAACCCGGTCCATCCACCACCCTTCCAAACATACACCCGCCTAAACAGAAACCGGCCAAACATTTGGGTTGACAAACCACACCCTTCACCACCATCACCACCACCACCACCACCACCGCCTCCTCCACCTCCCAAACGTACCATGACCACTCGTAGTATGACCGGTAACTCAAAACCTCGTATTCCACTAAACCTACACACCTCAGTTGATATTGCACCCATTCCCCGTAACCCAGCCGAGGCCCTTACAAACCCCGTTTGGACCCATGCTATGACTGATGAGTTTAAAGCTCTTATTCAAAATAATACGTGGGAGTTGGTTCCTCATCGACAGGATATGCATATTATTAGGTGTATGTGGATTTTTAAACATAAACTCAAATCGGATGGTTCTCTGGAACGATACAAAGCACGGTTGGTGTGTGATGGTAGGTCCCAACAAGTTGGTGTGGATTGTCATGAAACTTTTAGTCCAGTGGTCAAACCGGCTACTATTCGGACGGTTTTGAGTATTGCTTTGTTACAAGGTTGGGAAATTAGTCAACTTGATGTTAAGAATGCATTTCTACATGGCAACTTAACAGAAACAGTTTATATGCATCAACCGATGGGATTTCGCCATCCTTCATACCCTAATCACGTATGTCGTCTTCGAAAGTCTCTTTACGGGTTAAAGCAAGCTCCTAGAGCATGGTACCAAAGGTTTACTGATTATGTCACCACACTGGGATTTCAACATAGCTCTTGTGATCACTCACTGTTTATCTACAAACAGGGTCATGACACAGCCTACATGTTACTTTATGTTGATGACATCATTCTCACCACCTCTTCTGCAGCTCTCAAACAACACTTTTTGGCTCTCCTATCATCCGAGTTTGCTATGAAAGATCTCGGTCCTCTCAGTTATTTTCTTGGCATCTCAGTCACCCGCGATGCTCAAGGGATGTTTCTCTCACAGCAACAATATGTCTTAGACATATTATCTAGAGCCAACATGACCGATTGCAACCCGGTGCATACACCCGTTGATACTGCAGGTAAACTCGGTGCTCTAGACGGGGATCTACTAACTGACCCGACTCCCTACCGCAGTCTAGCCGATGCCCTTCAATATCTCACGTTTACTCGCCCGGATATCTCTTATGCCGTCCAACAAGTGTGCATGCATATGCATGCTCCTCGCACGTCTCATTTTAATGCTCTTAAGAGAATCTTACGGTATGTGAAGGGTACAATGGCAATGGGTGTTTACCTCCGTCGAAGTCCCATCTCCTCTCTTATTGCCTATACCGATGCTGATTGGGCAGGCTGCCCTGACACTCGTCGCTCTACTTCAGGTTATTGTGTCTTCCTAGGCGATAATCTTATCTCCTGGTCATCAAAAAGGCAGACCACCATCTCCCGGTCTAGCGCAGAAGCTGAATACAGAGGGGTCGCAAATGTAGTTGCTGAGTTGTGTTGGATTCGTAATCTTTTACTAGAGCTCGCCCATCCTACCAAACGGGCTTCTCTCGTTTACTGTGATAACATCAGTGCTATTTACATGTCTGGGAATCCTATACAGCACTACCGCACCAAACATATTGAAATTGACATCCATTTTGTTCGAGACAAAGTTCAGGCAGGTCACATTCGTGTTCTACATGTTCCTTCGCGATATCAACTGGCAGATATCTTCACGAAAGGATTGCCCAGGGTGTTATTCGACGACTTCAGATCCAGTCTAAGCATTCGTCATCCTCCCCCTTAGACTGAGGGGGTATATTAGACTAGATACTCATTTGTTTATAACTTAGTTTAGTTATGTCTTTATTGTATAGTATAGGGATGTCATATGTAAAATTATACCCTATAATTTTGAATACGCAAAGGAGAAGGCAGGGGATTCAATTCTATCAAAAATCATGACTTCATGATGGTAAATATGCAACTCAGATGTCAAGTCAAAGAATAATATATAATTATTTTAACAGTAAATTACCAACATGGTCCTTGTGGTTTGCTAGTATTTCACTCTTGGTCCTTAGGTTTCGTAAGTTACCTATACGGTCCTAAACTTTAGACATTTGTAACACATATAGTCCTTAGATCATCAAATTATCCTTAAATAATTGACCAAATTACCTTCACAAAAGAACTATATGTGTTACAAATGTTTAAAATTTAGGACCATATGAGTAATTTATGAAACTTAGGGACCAAAAGTGAAATACTAGCAAAACCATAGGGACGGTAATTTACTCTTTATTTTAAATAAACTGCAACTGCAATGGTGTAAAAGAACATTAATTTCATATTCAACAAAATAAATAATTCCATGAGATCCAAAAGCAATATGACAAGAGGTTGGTATATAGCTTATAAATGGGTTATGCATAATCTTAAATAGTAAGGTCAACAATTAGCATAAAGGAAAAATTAAAATGGGTCAGATAGGTTGAAAGTCAAACAAATGGTATTTACTATTTATTAATGCAATAAACCTCCTAAATATTTCTTATTTTTCTTAATGTTACACTATTAAAATGATATAATTATAACTCTATAAACAAATAAATAAAATAAGAAATGATCAAAAAGTGATGCAGGCCACACAACCCGACCTGTCTCATTTTGGGTAGTTACCCAGCCCATCCGACCCACCTATTTCTGACCTCTAGTGTCAGACAAGATTATCATTGATGGTATGACACGAATTTTGAATAGTTATCGAGCCTTATCATTCAAGTCAGACTTTTATCAAGTTCTTTCTCAAGTCAGACTGTCTGAGTACAAAGAATGACACGATAAGCGTATGGTCAGTTTAAAAAAGTCAATAAATGGTCAAATGAGTAATGTTTGGAATACTCAATTAACCTGAAACTAATAAAATTGCACTAATTTTAACGTTATTTTTTTTTAATTTTTGTGAAAATAACGTTAAAAGCGTTGAGTTGGTCGGTTAATCAAGCATCATGAGCCAAGGATCTCATTGAAAGCATCCTCACTATTCCTACGAGGTAATTGTAAACCTACCTACATCTTACCCTACTCAGACACTACCTTAGCTTTGCTAATGGTGGGATATACTGAGTACGAGTGTACGACAACGATGATGAATTAACCTGAAACTTTTTGTCCAAATCTTTTGTTTAATAATAATCTCTAGTATATCACATTAAGATTGACAAAACTGTATTGCTTCAATACAAGCTAACTTTTTGATTAAAATGAGTCGAGAGGTTTTAGGTACTAAAAAACACATTTTGAAAGGCATTAGACCCATTTGACCTTTTTCCTTTTAAGCTATTCTTTTTAACCTTTTTGGTCCATCATAGATAAGACATAACACAAACTGACGAAATTGCCACCTCTACTATTCATTCACCTATGATAAAAAAAAAGTAGCAAATAATAGCATATTGATTTCATATAAGGAAAAGTAGCATGACTACTATAAGTGCTCCATTTTGAAAATTGGAAGTCATATTTAGTAGGATTTACAACCTCATGCTTTTTAAAATCAAGCACTATGATTCCCTTTCGTACAAAAGAGGATAGTAGAAATCATCTTCACGAAAAGTCAACATTTTGACTTGGCACCACTATTCCTATACATCTATCTTTTAACAGGCTTAAAAAATTTTCTTACCGATCACACGAGCCACACCAAATAAAAAAAAAAGAAAACAAAGATTTAAAATTCATTTCCATGATAAAAGTTCAGGAACCCAAGCCTCACCTTGCCTACGAGCCTAGGCGCATGCCCACGGGGCTTTTGACAACATAGGATGCAAGTATGAAGAAGTAATGAATTCCATTTCAAAATAACAATTTGCTAATCATGAGAGGAGAAAAACTAATGTAAGAAAAAACTAATCAGCATAATTAAGTTTTAGTAATACACTACTTGACCTATAAGATGCCGCAAAAACATGTTTTTTGGAAGATTCACTAATAGACTCCATAATTATAGAAACAAGACCACCGCTGTGAAAAGAAAATTAATGAAAACCTCCACATACAATATATTATTACAATGTGAACAAAGGAAAAAGTTACTGACCGCCTCTTTCTTGATACTTTGTTTTCCCTCCAAATCCTGAAGAGTTGAATCAAGACGTTTCCTGTAGATAAAAATGGGATAGAATTGTAACACTATTAAAAAAAACAATAGCCATAGAACTCCAAAATAGCTTCTGATTATATCATCAATTACTTCTTTCAAAGCAATGGAATCAATAATTTACAGAAGTTTAACTAGACACATGCACATCAAGTCAATTAGAACATTCTTCAATTAAACAAATAATCATCAGTTTTGAAAACAGGCATCCATAATCTTAAAATGATAATTAGCATAATGTAGACGTACAATTCAGCTGAAATATATTCAATTCTTTTCCGAACATTTGCATTTGCTTCAGCCAGATCTTGCTTTACCAGCACTGGTCCTATTAATTTGTAGACATTTGCATCATCGTTCAACAGATCCAACTCCTTTACAAATATAATATAAATAAGAAAACAATTAAATTCAATACAACCAAAAATATTATCAATTCGCTAAGGTTGCCTCACACTTCTTTGGAATTCAATCTACATTTCAATTTCTTCAGTCAGGTACAAATCTAGCACAACGCAACAGATAAAGTAATTTAACTGTTGGACACTCCCTCTATCACCCATAACATACTAAAAAAAATTCTCTCAACATAGTTCATTTGGGGCAAAATTTAGGATCAGTAAAATAGGTCTAATCATGTTTAACACTTTAACATGTTATAGACGATGTGATTAACATAAGGATCAAACATGAAACCAACTCATTTAACTACTTTATATCTCATCCTATAATTTTTTATATGTTTTATGTATCAAGAAAGAGAGATGATGGATCCTAACCTTTTAATTTTAATTATTTTCAAAGTATAAAATCATATAGTATACTTTTTATTAAACATGTTTAATCATGTCATAAACAGGTCAGGAATTGCAAGCCTTACGGAAAATAATACACGTTTATAGTTCTATTTTAGTCCTTATCTGGTAACTCAAACCATAATATATACTATCAAAACCATCCAACTTTCTGCACATCAATGAAAAATAATCTGATTTAAAAGAACAAAATTATAACAGTCATTAAGTTTTGAAAAGCATCACAAAAACCATTCAGCTAGTTAAACCAAAACGGATAAATGTATATTGATTGTGTGCATAAGAGGGTACAAAAAGACCATATATCGAGTTTCAACTTACACAGAGAAACCTTCTACACTATGACCATTACATATAAATGCATAACTTGTATACTACATTCCCACACACTAAGGGCGGAGAACGGCCTGTAGCTTTGATTTTGTAAGAAAATGATGATCTAACAAGAATGATCTTATCAATTATTTTAAAAACCAAATCAAGATTGAACCTATAGGCTATAGCTATTGACATCATTGAAGATTGGTCCTGAATTTCTTTTCTAAACCTAAAATCTGGCATGAAATCTTTTCAAAGGTTAACACCACTATTAATCTTTACATGTAATCGTTTGTTCTCTGGATCTAAAAAACAGCCAAGACTCTATCTTAGTGTAAACAATCATATAGGTGCTTCAATTTGAACATCTATACGGTAATAACAAATTCAAGTACTTCAAGATACATGTTTGTAAACATTAATGTCAAATCGAAATACCTTAAGAACAAGCTCGTTTTCACCTAGCTGTATGGTGTACTTCTTTCTGACTTGATGGTTCTTCGATATGTCTGTAACAAATCAAAATATTACTTCCAAAATCTGAAAAAATAACACATAAATGATGAAGATCATGACTTACCCTTTTGGATTTTGCTGAGATCGTTGGCTTTCGCGTCAAAATCTTTCTGTAATTCTCGTGATGCACTTGATGATGATGATGATGATGATGATGATGATGATGCCATTTGGTGTGGATTTGTGAACTTGAACACGACGAACAACGCAGAGTGTGAATCTTTAATTGGTGTATATTACGTCCGGCTTAATTATGGTTCAAAGTTCAAACTCAGGAAATTGTTTAGGGTTTTGTTTGGTTGTTTTACATGATGGGTTTTGTCTTTTTATTTTATTTTATTTTATTTTTAATTTCGAACAAGTTTTTATTTAAATTATCAGACTAGGACTGTGTACGAGCCGAACCTAGCAACTGTATGCTCTTGCTTGGCTTTTTTTAATTTGAGAGGCTCGGCTTGGTTTGAATTTGTAGAATGAGCCATATGTTGTGCTCATTGCTCGGCTCGTTTTAAAACCGAGTGGCTTGGCTTGATCCGGCTTGGTTTTGCTTAGTTTAAAAATAAAATTTAATGCAAATTGGAAATGTTTATATCAATTTCAAACTCAAAATTTTGATTAATGAACACACGACTCTTTATTCATTGATTATTGTCACGTAAACGATCTGGTTAGCTACAACTAACTACCAACTGCCATCTAGTTGGTTATTGTAGTTACATATCAACATTCACATTAGCCCCCCTGTTATTACTGCAGCCCCTCTACATTTAGCAGCTAATGACTGCTATAGCAAATTCACATCCATGCAGACGTCAGTTGATGTCCCAAACACCACAGCAATCAAATTTGAGGTTAAAGGAAGTCGTGCTCAGTATCAATGATATCAAGTGATTACATAATTTATTCAAAACCTAATTTAAGCAGTCTTAACATCTAAAAATGCATCCAATCATCCATAATAGTCTACCAAAAGATCAAATGTGCATATCATTCTAAACCCCCCTAAATAGCAAAAGTCTGAGTCATTCAATGTCTAAATATATGGTTTTAATAAAGCAAACCTAATGCGCGATGACTAATCTTCGAAATTGCTCACTACGTTCAGATTGTAGGCAAAGATGATGCTTAACGCGTTCGGATCGGAGGCGTAGGTGGTGCTCACTTCGTTCAGATCGAAGGCGATGACTAAATATTTGGAACGTTAGAGACGGTGGGAGGCAGTCGGCCGGAAAGAACGTGAGAGACGTCATCTGGGAGACAGTGGGATTAATGAGCGGCTGAAAATCCTGAAATCATATTTCTGAAACTCTGGAAACGTGAAAAGTGACAAATATGAATTTGGGAATTAGGTATATATAGAGGATTGTGAGCATATAAAAACCCTTTGATAGAGAAATAACTCAATACATATCATCCAATGGTTAATCAAAAATTAAGTGTATGAGATCATGACATATGACATTTTTCTTTTATTAATATGCATGAACATATTAGACATTTTGTATTAATTAAAAAGCTAGATTTAATATGGCGATAACACTTGTCACCTTCTAATATTTTTTAATTAATCTACTTTTCAATTAAAAGTTTACCCCATTTTTATACATTCATAACTTTTTTATACTATATTATTTTTTTATAAAAATTGCACAATTTTACTCGTCTCATTTTTCTCTTTAATTCCGTTATAATCTTGACTAGGTTTTTAATTTCTTTACTGGTCCACGTATTTACATCAATGTAACAAATCTTAAAAACTTACCATTCACGTCGTATAAAAGACTGTTTGCATTAATGTAACGACTCACAACAATATTTGAATTTAAATTCAACTAAAAATCACGTTTGTCTTAAATTTGTAACGAGTTATAACGAAATTTTTATATAAAATTTACCGTCTCTTTTTTTAAACATTCAAAACTTTTTATATAATATTATTTTTTTTAAATAATTGTATCATTATACTAGTCTTATTTTTCTCTTTAATTCTGTTATAGTTTTGACTAGTTTTTTTAGATGCCCCTATTTTCATCATTGTAATGAGCATAAAATAACAAATTAATTTGGTTTTTTTTCATAACGGTAAATCACATCATTGCATATTACATCACTGTAATATACCATTATTACAAAAAAAAATCAAAATAATGTACTATATTTATGATCATTACATCGATGTAAATAAATGATATATGGGAAAAAATTAAAAAAACTAGTCGATATTATGACGGAATTAAAGAAAAAATTAAGTCACTGTAATACGTGTTACATCACCGTAAATTACATCATTCTACATTACATTAGTTTAATTTGCCGTCATTAGAAAAAAATAACGTGTTATGTTTTATGTTCGTTACATCGATGTAAAACGGGATATATGAGGAAAAACTAGTCTAGTTCTTACGGAATTAAAGAGAAAAAATACATTTCTGTAAATAATGTGTTACATCACTATAGTTTACCATTGTTAGAAAAAAATATTTCAAATTAATTTGTTATCTTTAAGCTCATTACAATAATGTAAATACGGGTCATTTAAAAAAATAAAAAACATATTTAAGACTATAACGGAATTAAAAAGAAAAATGAGACGAGTAAAATGGTGCATTTTTTATAAAAAAAATAATATAGTTTAAAAAAGTTATAAATGTATAAAAAACGGATAAATTTTGAATAATTGATTAATTAAAACATATTAGATGGTGACAAGTGTGACCACTATATTAAATCTAGCATTTTAATTAAACAAAATGTCTAATATGACCTTGCATATTAAAAAAAAAAGAAAAATGACACGTGTGACAATCTTATACACTTGACTTTTTGATTAAACATTAGATGATACTTATTAGGTTATAGCTCTATCCGAAGTTTTCATTTGAACACTTCCCCCTATATATATGGACACACACACATATATATAATTTAGTTATACTTAAGCGAGGGAGCCAATCGAGCGACTTTCCGAGCGAGCAACGAGCGAACTTACCTTGACTCATGCTGGACTAATTTAGAAATCGAACTGAGTATGCCCGGCTCATTTAAATTGAGCGAAACTCGAACGAACTTTTTCCAAGCGACGAGCGGTTTGAACAACCCTATATTAGACATTCTATTTCAAGTCAGGTGTTTATATCAAAATCAGACCAATAGTCGCACACCAATGTTTTTATGAGGCATTGTCTCATTGACATTGTCAAAACCGATTTGTTTTATGCGGGTTGTATAGGTTTATACAACAATATAAGGTTTTGAGTTATTTGAAATCTTTTTGTGTTCTTTGATATGCACGATAACTATTTGGCACGACTTAAGATTTCTCGATATTTAAGCCAATATTTAATGACACTATTCATCGATATACATAACAATTATTTGACATGATATAAAATTTCTAGATATAAGTATTAGAAAGCTATATATAAAGAGGTATTTACTTGTTTCTTTTTCACTTCATTTATAACAATTATCTCTAGCGATATTTAGCTGTTTGCAATGTCAGGTAATTACATATCAATGTTTGGCAGTTGTCACACCTCGAGCCGGCGGGAACGGATCGGCTTTCCCGTCTGGCGGAAAGTTCTCAGGGAGCGATATCGTTTGATAATCGAAATGATCAGATTGCTTACATAGCACATGAGATATAACTGAGAAATGCTAACATGACAATGAAATAGAATTACAAAGTTAAATTACATTGTTTCCTCATAATTTAACTAAGTAAATCTAATCAAAAGAATCAATGAGTTCATATCTTGTATCTGTAGAAGATATACAAAAGATGATTCATAGTTTTGTCATCCAAAAGTATGCAACACAAAAGTAGCTAGGCCTTCTAAAAGTCCACTAGCTATGTCCCTGTAATCCTGGTGACTAAACCTGTTCGTCACCTGAGAAAACATGTATTTAAACAAAGTCAACACTAGGTTGGTGAGTTCATAAATATAGTAATTGAAAACCTTGATTTGTTCACATGCACAATCACAATGTATTTTCTGTTACTTGTATGTTGTTTGATTCACCCATTCTCCCAATGGCCTCTCAATAGTTATATTTACAAGTAGTATCTCATCCTAGTAGTTATGCTTATATATAGGGCATATGTAGGGGAACCAAGCCCCAGCCAACATCCCACTACATAACTACTAGAATGTGACACCCAGCAATTTCAGGTAAATTGCAACTCTTACTTTCTTTACATTTCACATTCATACTTGTTGCATTTCATTTAATTATGTTTAATTAAATGAGTGAACACAAACAACTACGAAACGATAGTTTGAGGAACTGTCGAATCGTACATTGCACATTGGTTTTGTAAACCAAGTGTGGCAAACACAACACTAACACAAGACAATAATTCGAGGAGTTATTGAATTGTGCATTACACGTTGATTAGGATTAATCAAGCGTGCAAACACTTCGTTACACACCAACACAAACTATCAAAGATAATTCGAGGAATTATCGAAACACACACGAGTCTCACGAACGTTGGTGATCAATCAAACTTATGTGCTACTTTGTGATTATATGTTAAACATGTATTAGATGTTTAGAATAAGCGTTAGAAATCGAATACGAGCGAAATCGAATCATCGAAATCAAAAAACAAGGAAGTGGACTCATCGCGGTACGCGATGGTCCCTCGGCGAAAGGCTTCGCGGTACGCGAAGCAAACCGGGAGTCGAGACTCCCGAATCCTATCGCGGTACGCGATGAAAACTTTTGATCGGCCTCCGCGGTACGCGAAGGCCATGCAGATCAAAATTTTTATAAAACTTAATCCCATTCATTCTGTTCGATTTCTTCACATATCCTCCGACCTTCAACCCATATTCTCGACCAAAAACCCCCTGAGATCAACAGTCAAACCCCATAGAATCACTATTGAGGCCATTTCTTGGTGATTGAAGATCGTGGGAACAACAAGGAAGCCTTGGAATCCATCAAAACGACGAAAGATCGAATCCCAGCCGCTTGAAGGACCTCCAGAGGCTGTTCTAGTACGATTCTTACCATCTAAGGTAGATTTATATGTTTATCTCTAGTTAGATCGTACATGCAACGGGTAAAAACCCACATGCAACTTCTTACGGTTATTGTGCTCAAATGTGTTGGTGATTTGATGTGTATTTGATCTAGAATTACTGATTTAGTGTTTAGATGTGTTAGATTTGAGTTTGATTGAGTTATTGGTCGATTTGGTGATGATTTGAACAAACTTACCATAAAAGGAAACTTTTATGTGCAAGTCTTGGATCGGTAATGATCTAGACATGTTAGACATGTCTAGATGTTGTTAAATGTATATTTGAGTGTTTAGAAACACATTGGGATATTTGATTTTGTCAAAATCATGGTTTTATAGAAACTTACTATAAATGGAAACTTTATTTGGGCAAAACGGCATAAATGGCGTTTTATGCGCAAACGACATGTTTTAAGAGTTTAAACGTGTTTTATAAACATATTGGAAGTTATTAGTTTTATGAAATGGGACTTCATAACCACACTTTCCTAAATTGGAAACTTTCTAAAAATTGTAACTTATGTGATTAGAGTCATAGGATGCATTTTGGTGTCTTATGTGCATTAAGACACGTAAACACAACAATCGTGTCACCAACGATTCGTCGAGACAACACAAGTCAACACACACACTCGGTTGAGCACACCGACACTTGGAGTTGTATGGGATACAACACACCACAAAACACATACTTACACCTATATGGTTATCGGTGCATACTAGCAGGTGCTAGCATTCGCAGACGCGAAACACATACACACCGGGACTGCTGTAACAGGTGAGTTCACGGCCCCTTTTTACATTTTCTACCTTTGGGGGAGAAAACATTGCATACAAACTACTTCTGAACAACTTATACACTTTTGGTTTCTTTTGTACATGCTAATATCATATATGCATATGTGTGGCATTCATCCACAAACTGATAAGTCCTCATTAAACACACCTCGAACCGTTAGTAGCGCGTGGCGCTTAGCGTGGTAATTCTGAATAGTACTATTTGGGCCTGACAAGCCCCACTGTTGCGAGCCGTATGGCCACCCCGACTGGAGGTCGGAACAGTGCATAATTGACCAAACAACATTTGCCATATCTTGGATGGATATGGCGGGAGGCAGCATGTTAGCTTCGGTTGCGAACCCACATATGATATAACACATATTGACTAGCTATCAATTGATATTGCATTGTATTGAAAGATAGACCTGCAAAACTCTTACTTTAAACATTTTGATGTTTACTGCTGATTACAAACCTGTGCTCTCACCAACCTTTGTGTTGACCTTTTACTCGCATGTTTTCTCAGGTAACTAAGGCACGCGCATAAGGAATAGGATGCTAGGCTGGAGTCGCATGCATCTATTTAAGTGTCGTAGTTTACTAAACATTGATTATCATTTGATGTGTTGTGTAATGTTAAACAACTTTAATCGCTTCCGCAACTATTGTTACTTAACATTTTGAAAACCGTTTTAAATTAACGCTTCTGCTACCTATGAATGTTAAACTGTTTTGTTAACTTATATTTTACTTCCGCAACTCTGATTTTACAAATGGTTTTATCCAAGTTATTGGACGTATGTATGAAACCAGACATATAGGTCTCGCATGTTGTGTGACCGGAGACTGCGATCCTGACAATCTGCCGCCGTTCGCGCCCCGGAAGGGACGAGATTTCTCGGGGTGCGACATATAACTCCACACTACTTGCAGTACAACTATAGATATCCATTCCCATTTCACCTGTTCATCTCATCTGTTAATCACGTGTAGAATAATATAATAATAAGAGTTTAATTATCAAACCGAAGTATTGATAACCCTTTTATGTATTAAGGATATTAGATTTATCAAATCTGATCCTTGTATTATTCTGTTACTTGTGGGGTTAACTGTTAGTCACTTTTAATTATTAAGAGTATAAGTTAACCAATTGTTCTTTGTTCTCAACTTGAAATGCATAGAGCCTAAAAGGAATCCATTGCTACCTTCACGTAATCAGGTTACAATGCATCCGATTTACCTCTATCGCATTGTATTCCCATAGACCTCAACGGAAGCTATTACCAGTAGTGGAACATGAGAGAAGATCAATTTCTCAACCTACTAATCAATAGGATTCCGCTGGATTAATTACAATATCACTGCAGATTAATATCACCATGTGACGCTTCCCAGACCCTGATTTGAAGTCGCCCTGTTACCGGTCATACGTTACCGGCCAATTGAAATTACGAGTAACATACCGACCTACTCGCCGGAGGTTTGTCAAACCTATGGTACCACTATGCTATCGTCGATTTAGTCACGTCAAACTAACTGGTCAGCGATTATAAAGGGGCTTACATGATCAATTTGCATAAATGGCACATGATTGAAATGATATAATACAACAGTTCAATAGTAATTAATTGTAATTGTGTTCATCTGTGTTATTTGTTCTCATGGTTGTATGTTCTCATTGTTATTAACAAGGTTAAATAAGAACTTGTCTTATTATATTATGTTAATTGTGTATGAATGGTGTTGTTATCATGAAGGTATGTTATCATGATTACCATTCCTTGTTTTCCATATAGTCACCATGTTGTCATTAAGCCGTGGTAAGAACTAGTCTTACTACCCTTAATCGACTCAGGTGGTGGACAATAGTTGTTCCATGTTATCTTGTAATATGTGTTGAGTTGTAAGCTAAGTGTTATAAGCACTTGTCTTATTACACTTACTTGATGTTAAGAAGATGAGTTATCTTCATATCATTCTTGTGTTTTGTTCTTGTCATCATGTTCTCCTGTGATTATCTCAATGTTTGTTCTTGTAAGAATAAATAAGTGTTGTAAGATATAATCTTGCAACTATATTATTCTATTGTGTTGATGAGTTATGAAATTATATTATCATAATCATCTAATTGTTCTTGTCATATCATGATCACACAAGCATGCATACAATGATAAACAATAATAAGCAATTCAATATTATCTAAATCAAAGTATAAGAAATATGTTAAGCAAATCTTTTAAATTAATAAAAGTAAGCATGTTTCTCAGCCCCGAGAGTTAAAAATCAGTTAAGATTAAAGAAAAGGGGCATATGAACTCACCTTATGTTTGAAGTGGTTGACTTAGCTTAAACGAAGAATGCCCGCGCTCTTGATTGGACTTGTTGTATATTCACGATTATGTATTGATTTCACGTTGTATGTAACTTATAAGTGTAAGTCCTTAAGTACGTGTTTATGTGGGTGTTTGTGTTAGCCTTAGGTTCGGCTAACACTCGCGAGTTTCGGTCTTGGTCTTCATTCGGCCCGGTTCACTTGTTATCGTTTTACTAATTCTTGACTTACTGATTTCATGTCCCACTTGATTCATTATTTTGACAAAATGGTTCTAAGTGTAAGATTCAGAATTTTAAGTTAAATGTTATAATTCCTTAACCATTTGTAACATAGTTTTGTACATAATTTTTGTATCATCGTTGTTCAATTGTCTTTATTCCTTTAAACTACTTGTCGTCATAGTCAAAGTACCAAGTTTTTGTCTTTAGGAAACTACTTATTCAAAGCTTGTCACTTTTGTAGTAACACATAAGCAGTAAATGATTTCACGTACACAACCGCAATTAACTTTGTTTAAGGTGTTTAATTGTCTTGTCAACTATATGGGCCGAATGTGTGGGTCGAATAACTTGGACCAAAAAAGCCACCATGGGCCAAATGTCTTGGGCCGAGAAATAGTGTGGGCCAAACTATTGGGCCACAAGAATTTCATGGTTCAAAACAGTGTGTTGGGCCAACTCACAACCCTATGGGCCGAAGATAATTCAATTGGGCCGTTCATGGGCTAGACATGGGCCATTAAAATCACGTGGGTCAGCTAATGGTTGTTAACAGGATGGCCGAATCAGTTTAATTAACCGTGGGTATTTCCAGCGAACCCTAAGGTTCGTTTGGGTCAGCCTCAGCCATGCTAGGTTCAATGGTGGTAAGAAATTCGACCAAGGGTTCGTTCCTGGTGTAGACTCGACCAACATTCACTGTGGATGGTTCGGTGATAGTGGGAAGGTTCGCATGAAGGGAGGTTTGTTGGTTGATGAAAGGTTCGGCTGTTGCTGCACAGGTTCGGCCGAGTATTCATAGGTTCCTGATGATGGTTCGTGGCCACAAGAAGGTTCGGCTGATGAGTGGAGGTTCGTGGGTAGCATGGGTAGCTGACGATGGAAAGGTGCATCCTTGATGGGTTCGGCTGGTAGTGTGGGTTCGGCCAGTGAAGGTTCGAAGCTCATAGGGTTCGGCCCTCACTTGCTACTCCCCCAAAAAGGTTCGGCCGCTCTCAGGAGGTTCGCTCCTTCGACCATTCACTCGAACCCAGCCGTTCCTCATCACCTTCATCAAATCGACTCAGTTGCAGGTCGTCCCTACTGGTTGTGTTATGCTAAGATGGTGTCTCGAAGGTGTAGTGCGTGTGTAGTATGGTTTTAAACCGGATGGGTGTTTGGGTCGAACATAAGGAGAGAAAACCCTATTTTCGTGACTTTTCTCTTGATCATACCTCATTTTTGGCCAGACAAACTCTCTGATCTGCTGTACTTCTAGGTAGAGGAGGTTGAGAGCTACGCGTGGACACCAAGAACGCCCGATTTCGTTGAGAAATGGCCAAGTTATGAGGATTTGAAGAGTGATTATCCTAGTGAGAGGATAGGTTCGTGAATCTGATTTTAGAGAGAGATAGAGCTGAAATAAATGAGGGAAAAGCCTCATTTAGGGTTTTATACTACGGGTAGTGTTCGGGTTCGTTTCGGTTGCTCGGTTCGCGTTTTCGTTGCGTTTCCGGAACGTAACGCATATTTTACTTGTTTTTAAGAAAAGAATTGTTATTTTAATTATTTTGATAACTTTCAAATTGTAAAACAAAATTTATTTTGTTTTATTAATTTACTATCGTTCATGTCGTATTTCGTTTCGTTACGTCAGATCGCGTCACCATCGCGCGTATTCGTTCGAATCGTCACCCGAACGAACACGACGATGGTTTTGCTTTCCGACTTTTGCTTTCTACTTTCTAGTCATTATTTCAGAACATTAAACTCACAGATATGTTTGTGTGAATCGTCACCCACACAAACACACTGTCAGTTTGCTATTCTGGAACAACACTGTAATTAAGCTGTAAATTTTATTTCCTCACTGTCGGACTCAACTAAACATCCTGTTTTCACGTTGTTTTCATACTGATTTTTCGGCCATCTGATTCCTGTCATCTATGGATATCAGATCGCAACCGACTTGTTCTTGTTATTTGCTTGAACACTGTTGTTTCTCTTGTTTTGTTGTATTATCTGTACTTAGGTTTTCACCTAAATACTATAACTATTATTTATAATGAGTGTTGTACTTACAGTATTTAAGTTTACACATTTACGTACAACTGTTTCTTGTATTTTGAATTCTGTTAATACAAGCACTGTTCACAAAAATGTATTTACACATAGTAAATAGTGAAAGTACACATACCGTACGGACTTGCCGGACGATCTGGTACTGGATGTCACAGCAGTGAATCCTCTAACAAATCATTTTTTTGATACTAATCAGACATAAAAATTGTCGTTATGTTTGAATAATTTATGGTTTGTAGGTATAAACAAAATATGTGTTTCGTTTAAACTGTTCATGACTTTTGAAGATTTGCCGACATATGTGCAGGATACCAATCATAACAACAATGTTATTGTCGTCAAAAAAGTAAAAAAAATGATACAAGAAAAACATAAATGGTGATGTGATAAAAGTTTTCTGGAATTGTGATCATGGTGAGGAGTACAAAAGAACAACAAAATTGAGGGTCTTGAGGCGTTCTGGAACAAAACGGACCAATTGTCCATTTTAGTTGGTTGAAAAGTACTTTCATGAGTATAGATGTGTACCAAGTGTGATTTTTTTTGTATGCATTTTCTTCTTATGCCAACCAGTTGCAATTTGGCTTGGTGTATGCTAGGGGTTTTCAACAATTTGATTTACCATTTAAACGGTTTTAAATTTTTTTAAACTAACTAAAAACCAATCTGAATTGAACCATATAGGGAATCAGGTCATCCAAACCGAGTTCAACCAAATAAACTGAATTCAACCTCTGTAAACAACCAACAATAAAGCGGGTATTAAAATGCTAATCTATTTTTTTTAGTACAAAGGTGATTAAAAAAAACTGAGAATCACACTGAATAAACCAACACATCCATTCGAACAAAACCTTCTTGTAACCACTTAAGTGAATATAAGACAACTAATCTAAGCATATATATTTATAATATGGGTGTCAACGATCAACAAAAGTAAATATATATTTATGGATAGGAACCGGGTAACATTAACCACAAATACATGAGCATGTAAAGATATATATATATATATATATATATATGTGTTGTGAAAATATGCATGCGTTAGGCATGCATACGTGAAACACACACCCAACCACACAAGAGTAATAAACATGTCAACCCCTTTTATTTTATACTTGCATACTCAATTCAACACCTAACTAATTCACTAAACCGCACCAAGTGAACAACATAAACTATTACTTCCTAGTTTAGAACAACTAAACCAAAGATCTTTTTTTTCCTTTCCTTTTCCTTCACTCGGCAACATCAAAGGGGGTAACTAAAACCATTCAAATAGTTCCCATATTCTAGTTAAACCCATTTGGAACTAGAAAAGTTGGAGCTAAGTAAGGACAAAGTTAAACTTCAACAAGGATGTCATCTCCAAATCTTAAAAGATTCCTAAGATCATATTCTGCAGTAACAAATCCAATGTTGCAGCTTACTCCTAAGATATAATATATGATTTTATTGATGCTATCACTGATCACAAGAGTCTCCAACACATATTCGAGCAGAAGGAATTGAACATGCGACAACGTCGCTGGCTCGAACCCCTAAACGACTATGAGTGTGCTATCAAGTATCACCAAGGAAAGCCAACGTTGTCGCCGATGCCCTAAGTCGGAAGAATACCTCAAAACCCAAGAGGGTATGAGCGTTACAACTCACCATCCATCCCAATCTCCCTGAGCAGCTATGTATTGCCCAAGTGGAGGCACTTAAAGCAGAAAACCTAGTGGCTGAATCACTAAGGGGAATGGAGAAACGACTTGAGGTAAAAGCCGATGGCTTACATTATTTCATGGAACGCGTCTGGGTTCCATATCACGAAAACTTACGAGACCTTGTGATGGACAAGGCTCATAAGTCTCGTTATTCCATTCACGATCTGATAAGATGTATCATGATCTGAAAATCCTCTATTGGTGGCCAAACATGAAAGCCGATATCGCCACATACGTGAGCAAATCCTTGACTTGCGTCAAAGTCAAGGTCGAGTACCAGAAACCCTATGGATTACTCACACAACCTGAGATCCCCATGTGGAAGTGGGAACAGATCTCCATGGACTTTGTTACCAAATTACCCCGTACTCCTAGTGGATGTGACACTATCTGGGTAATTGTGGACCGTTTGACTAAGTCAGCACATTTCCTTGCGATCAAGGAAAATGACAAGATGGAAAAGCTAGCCAGAATCTATGTCAAGGAAGTGGTCTCGCGACATGGAGTGCCAATCTCCATCATTTCAGATCGAGACGCCAGATTCACTTCTAACTTCTGGAAATCATTGCAAAAGTCGTTTGGCACGCGGTTGGATATGAGTACTGCATACCACCCACAAATCGATGGCCAGAGAAAACGTACTATACAAACACTCGAATACATGCTACGAGCGTGCGTAGTAGACTTCGGCAATAGCTGGGAAACTCACTTACCGTTGGTAGAGTTCTCCTACAATAACAGCTACCACACGAGTATTAAGGCAGTGCCTTTTTAGGCCCTCTATGGCAGGAAATGCCGATCACCTATCTGTTGGGCGGAAGTGGGCGATAGTCAGCTCACAGGCCCAGAACTTGTACATGAAACAACAGAAAAGATTGTGCAAATCAGAAACCGTATGGCAGCAGCTCGAGATCGTCAAAAGAGCTATGCCGACAAACGCCGAAAGCCTCTGGAATTTCTGGTAGGAGATAAAGTCCTTCTGAAAGTTTCGCTGTAACATCAGTGCTGGAAGCATTGCCGGAACAGTGATTGCTATAGTACTTGCACAGTAACTCAGGTACACATTACGTGAAACTATGTTTATGCTATTGGTCTGAAATATGCTTTAAACCTTATGGTTTAACAGTCAGAAACATATCAGACAACACAGAACTGACACACAGATGCTTGATTTGATGCTATTATGTACAAACGTATGTGAGGTTAAACAGAACGAAACCATAACGGTTGTTGTTACAGACTGCTAAACCGACGAATTATTCGTATAGGTGACGATCTGTACGAATGATTATGAGAGTTTAACGTTTTGAAATAATGACTGGAAAGTACAAAACAAGAATCAGAAAGCCAAACCATCGTCGTGTTCGTTCGAATGACGATTCGAACGAATACGCTCGATGGTGACGCGTTCTGACGAAACGAAAACAAAAACGATACGAATGACAATAAATTTAAGGAAATATAATATTTCCTGTTTTACAATTTTGAAACTCATCGGAAATAAATTTAAAGAAACTATTTTAATTAATATATGAACGAATTAACGAAACGCTTAAAATAACAAATTTCGATAAATAATTCAAAGGAAAATAAATTAAAAGATTTAATAGAAATAACCACTTTTCAAACATTTAAAATAAGTCTTTTTATTTAAGTTACTAAACACGCGCGTAACGTGCCGAAAACGCGACGAAAACGAGAACCGAGCAACCGAAACGAACCCGAACACCCACGGGGTATATAAACCCTAAATGAGTTAAATTCTTTATTTATTACACTTTCCTTCTCTCTACAAGATTTTGAACTTCCAAGCATCATATCTCACTCGATTCTTGGTGAAATCGTTTGTTCTTGGTGTCCACGCGAAGGTCTCGAGCTCCTCTACCATAAAGTACAACCGATCTGTGCATTTGTCCAGCCGATTTCAAGGTACTGAAGCTTTAATATTCGAAAAAAATAGGGTTTTTGACCCTTTGATCGCACCTAGTCCACAATCGGTTAAGGCAACCACCACTTGAAATCTTCGACCAGTCCTAAGCTTAAACCGAGCTGCTGTGTGGGTAGGGAAGCCAGGGTTGAACTTACATGTTGTAGGGAAATTGATGGTGATGATGTTACAGCAAGGTTCGCATGAGGGTATGTTGGCCGAACCTTCACCCTTGCCAGCTACCACCACCCACGAACCTTCCACCATCAAGGCCGAACCTATGGAGCTGGCGAACCTATGGTCGTCTACCGAACCTTCCATGCTTAACTGAGGTCAGCCGAACCCTAGGAAGGGAGCCACGAACCCATGCATGCAAACCCACGAACCTACTAGTCCCGAACCTTGATGCAAGCCTCCGGCTGAACCTTCAACCTTCATGAAACTCTGGGCCAGTAACGAACCTCCATGGCTGAAACAACCATCACAGACGAACCCTATAGTCACGAACCAGGGGGAGACAGACAAGGCTAGCCGAACCTCCAGCCGAACCTACCTCTATCCCGAACCAGGATGCGAACCTATGGCCTAATGTTGGCCGAACCTTAAGTGAACCATGCCTTTGGCCGAACCTTGGGTGAATTGTGACTTAACGAACCTGATGGGAGTGGCTAGCAGGTTTGCCAACCTACTGGTGACCGAAACCCGATCCATGCGATCACCATTCCACCTCAAGCAATTGTCTAAAGCCATCTCTTGGATTAGGCCCAATAACATATGATTTTCGGCACAACACTCGGCCTTGGTCCATGGTAGCCTTTCGGCCCAATAATTGGGCCACACGCATACATCTTTGGCCCATGCACTTATACACGGCCCAAGTTGCTCATGGGGCCCAATAATTGCTTCATTGGGCTCCCATACATTACATTTGGCCCAATAACAACTCATTCGGCCCACGTGGTGGTAATTGGCCCAACTACACGGCCCAAAACACTTATTTAGCCAACATCAACACCTCGGCCCACTATAGCCCACTCAGCCCAAGGCTTACCTAGAATCGACCCACTATGATGCATTCGGCCCGATCAACAAAATATGTAAAACACTTTAAGTTATTATTGGTGGTCACTTGCATGGGATTTACAACTTAAATTACTATAAAGATGATAGTGTTTTGAAACTAATGTATTTCCTAAAGTCCTAAAGGGTTGTTTCTTAAAATATTCACAATTGGGGGCAAGGATCAAATCTAATAAACCAGGCTAAACCTCTAAAACAATAACCTAAGGTCGAATAAGGATTGAGACTTACAAGTGTTAGCCTACTTTAGGGCTAACACATACATGAACACGAACTATTACAATTTGTACTTATAAGATGTAAACAACATGAAACCAATACAGGATCGTGAATACTACTACAAACACAACAACGAGTGCGTGCATTCTTGTATTACTTAGTCAACCACAACAAACACAAGGTGAGTTCATTTGTCCCTTTTCAAACATATTTGTTTTTACCTCGGGACTGAGAAGCATGTTATACATTTTAAGAAATTATTAAAATGTTATTTAATGCTTTTAAACATAATCATGATGCTTATACTAATGCTTATGCTTAAAACTCTTATTTGGGAAGCTAAAGACTAAAACTTAAACTATATGCTTGATGTTATGCTACAAACTCTATGCTCAGACTATATGATCGATGCTTATGCTAGATACTTGATGCTTATGCTGTAAACTAAATGCTCAAACTATATGCTCAAGGCTTATGTTAGAAACTCTATGCTTAAACGATATACACAATGCTAATGTTATGAATTTTGTGCTCAAACTATATGTTAATGCTTGAAACTATATGCTCAAAGCTATGATTGTGTGTGAAATGCTAAGCTTGTATCTATTCATGGGCTACGTAATTGCTAAACACTGCTAGAGCAGAGCTTGTACCAATGCATTGAGATACGTGGAAGCTAAACTATGAGGATGCTAAGTTGTTATCTATATAAGAGACATGTAATTGCCTAACATTGCTAGAGCAAGGCTTGTGTCTGCTTATATGAGATATGTAAATGCTAAACTATTTGTGTATGCACGGCTTGTGTCTATATATGAGATATGTAATTGCCAAACATTGCTAGAGCAAGGCTTGTATCTGCATATATGAGACACGTAATTGCTAGACTATTCGGAAGCTAAGCTTAAACCAATTCATGAGATACGTAATGGCTAAACACTGCTAGAGCAGAGCTTGTACCCACGCATGAGATTGGTGAAAGTTAAACTATGATGTGTGAATCAATGGTGTTTGGACAACTTATTCTAAAGCTAATCTACATGAAATGCTATAAGCTTGTAAACTTTGAAACAGTATACTAAAGTTATGATGAAGATGAGATTGAATGGTAGGTAAAATGCTTAACTATCCTTAACAACAGTGTCATATGCGAATTAGTATGTGGTGGGATGGCGTCTGGGCGGGTTGTAGGCTCGACCCTTTCGTATGCCCTATATATAAGCATACCGATTTGGATATTACATGTGAAGTTAATGAGGTTAAGGTTTTACCAAAAGAGGTTTGCTAAAGCTATTTTTAAACTTATAAACTATACGAACTCACCAACCATTGTGTTGACTTTGTTTTCTTACATGCTTTCTCATGTGACGCACATGAATAGGCTAAGGCTTTTGGATTGCATACTAGGCTGCCCATATAGAGGACCTAGTTGACTTTTGAAAAGCACATCTTTTGTTATTGATGCGAATCACTTTTGATGTCTTGTACAGTTACATGATAGAAAACAATTGATTCTTTTGGATAGGTTTACTGGGTTAAATTATCAAATAGTGATATTGTAATTTAACTTTGTAATCCTAGTTAATGCTTTATTGTGCTTTGATTATTCTTAACATTGATGCTATGTAAACAATCTGATCATCATGATTATCACTCACGATATCGCGCCCCGAGAACCTTCCGGCCGGCGGGGAACACGATCAGTCCCGCCGGCTCGGGGTGTGACATTCGCCATGGAAATGCGTCATTCGTTTTGGTAAACGAGGCAAACTGAACCCACGGTATATTGGACCTTTCGAGATCCTGAAGAGGATTGGTCCGGTGGCATACCAACTCAACCTACCAGCTGAACTCGGTGGAGTTCACAACGTGTTTCATGTATCGAATTTAAAGAAATGTTTATCCGATGAGACACTTGTGATTCCACTGGATGAGATCCAGGTGGATGAACAACTACGGTTCGTTGAAGAGCCGGTAGAGATCATGGACCGAGAGGTCAAACAACTCAAACAAAGTCGGATTCCGATCGTCAGAGTCCGATGGAACTCGAAACGCGGACCTGAATTCACGTGGGAACGTGAAGATCAGATGATGCGCAAATATCCCTATCTCTTCAAACAAACAACGTCAAACGCCGACAGCAACGAATAAATTTCGGGACGAAATTTCCTTTCAACAAGGGGATGATGTGACAACCAGAAAATTTTTGTTTCTCAAACACTTTTGTTTCTCAAACACTACCAACAACAACCAAATTTCGGGACGAAATTTCTTTCAACAAGGGAATGATGTGACACCCGGCAATTTCAGGTAAATTGCGACTCTTATATTCTTTACATCTCACATTCATACTTGTTGCATTTCATTTAGTTATGTTTAATTAGATGAGTCAGACACAAACAACTACGAAACGATAGTTCGAGGAACTATCGAATCATACATTGCACATTGGTTTTGGAAACCAAGTGTGACAAACTCAAACAAAAACGCAAAATAATAATTCGCGGAATTATTGGATTGTGCAATACATGCTGATTATGGTTAATCAAGCATGCAAATGGTTCGTAGCAACGAATGCAAACTATCAAAGATAATTCGAGGAATAATCGAAACACACTCACGAGTCTCACAAACATTGGTGATCAAACAGTAATCAAACTTATGTGTTATTATAGGATTATGTGCTAAACAGGCATTAGATGTTTAGGTTAGACGTTGGGAATAGAACACGAACGAAATCGAATCGACGAAATCGAAAAACAAGAAAATAGATCCTTCACGGTACACCAAGGCCCTTTGGCGAAGGACTCGGCGGTATGCGAAGTGAATCGGGAGTCGATACTCCCGAATTCCTCGGCGGTACGCGAAGGCCATGCAGATCAAAAAAATTATAAAATCAACCCCAACCTCTTTCATTCGATTTTCTTTCAATTCCACCGAGTCTCTCCATCTATTCTCGACCCAAACCCACTAAAATCAAGCATTCAAACCTCTGGAATCACTTTGGAAGCTACCCTTGGTGATTTGGAAGACATTGGAGCCCTTGAAGCTTGGAGAAGAAGCTAAAGAGCTTGGAGCAACCATCAAACCAGTAGATTGTCATCATCAGGAGCTGTTCTAGCTTGGATCTGTAGCTCTAAGGTAGTTTTCTATGTTTATCTATGGTTAGATCGTACATGAATGATGTAAAAACACACATGCAAGTGTGTTTGAACACATGCAACTCCATGTGATTAGTTTACACGAATTTGTTGGTGATTTGATGTGTTATTTGATTTAAATTATACCTGGCAGAATGGGCGGGTTGGGTCGGGTTGGGTAACGGGTCAGAATGGGTTCGGGTCAGGATGGGTGCGGGTCAGAACGGGTTTTAAGTCAAATTAGTTCGGGTCTAAATGGATTGTTCTTAAAAAACATCAATTTAGTTTAACTTAAGATGTGTTATAAGTAAACAAATAGTCCATTTGGATAATTTTTAGTGATTTTCTCATCAAGTTATTAATCATTCTTAAATGTTTGAATCCATTGCATTTACATTTTTTTGGTGACCCATCTTGACCCGCGTTGTGTTTAAGTGCTACCCATCACAACCCATTCAACATTATGATGTTACCCATTTCAACCCATTGACTACAATTGTTTACCCAAATAAACTCATTTCCTTTAATATGGGTAAAAATTGCCACCTCTAATTTAAATCTACTGATTTTAGAATAGATAAGTGTTTGGATTGAGTTTGGATGAGTTATTGTTGATTTGATGATGATTTAGGTAAACTTGCCATGAAAGGAAACTTTTATGATGGTTGTCTTAGATTTGTGATGATCTAGACATGTTAAACATGTCTAGATGTTGTCAAATGTATATTGAGGTGTTTAGAAACACATTTGGGTAATTGATTTTGTGAAAATGTGATTTTGAGATAAACTTGCCATAAAAGGAAACTTTTGAAAATCAAAAGAGGGCTTTTGATGTTTTAAGATGTTTTGGTAAACTTTGGTTTTTGAGATATGTTTAGAAATGACTTCTAAGCATATTGGAAGCTTTTATTTTGAAAACGAGCAATTAAGCAGATACTTTCCAAATAAGGAAACTTTATTTGAGACAGTGATTTTTGTGTAAACGATACACTTTAAGTGTTTAAACGTATTTCTATAAGCATACTAATGGTTTTAGCTTTATGAAATGGGATTTCATAACTACACCTTCCTAAAATGAAAACTTGCCAAAAATGGTAACTTTTACGACTTTTACACGTCACTTAAGTGAACATCACGATTTAGAGTCATAGGATGCATGTTGATGACTTACTTGCATTTATGACTTAACACAACAAACGTGTCACCAACGATTCGTCGAGTCAACACTAGTCAACACACACACACACACACACTCGGTTGAGAACACCGACACTTAGAGTTGTATGGGATACAACACACCACAAAACACATACTCACACCTATATGATTATAAGAGCATACTAGCAGGTGCTAGCATTCGCAGTTGCGAACACACTTATAACAGGAAACTGCACTACCAGGTGAGTTCACGGCCCCTTTTTCTATTTTCTACCTTTGGGGGAGAAAACATTGCAAACAAACTGTTTTCGAACAACATACATACTTTTTGCTTATATTTGTACATGCTAATATCGCGAATATGCATATGTGTGGCACTCATCCACAAAACTGATAAGTCCTCATTCAACACATTTCGAACCATTAATAGCACGTGGCGCTTAGCGTGGTAATTCTGAATAGTACTATTTGGGCCTGACAAGCCCCACTGTTGCGCGCCGTATGGCCACCCCGACTGGAGGTCGGAACAGTGCAAAATTAACCGACCAACATTGTCATATCTTGTTGGATGGTTATGGTGGGAGACAACATGTTAGCTTCGGTTGCGAACCCGCATATGATATACCTCGTATTGACTAGCTATCAATGGATACTGCATTGTAATGAAATGTAGACCTGCAAAACATTTACTTTAAACATTTGATGTTTAATGCTGACATAAAACCTGTGCTCTCACCAACCTTTGTGTTGACCTTTTACTCGCATGTTTTCTCAGGTAACTAAAGCACGCGCACGATGAATTAGGATGCTAGGATGGAGTCCATGCATCTACTCAAGTGTCTTAGGCTCATGAACATTTAATATCATTTGGTTATGTTATGTATTGTTTAAACATCTTTAATCGCTTCCGCAAACTTTAATCTTATGTTATTTTGAAAACTATTTTAGTAACGCTTCCGCAACTTATGAACTATATATGTTTTGATATTATTAAACTTCCTTAACTCTGATTCTACAAACTGTTTTATCCAAGTTATTGGATGTACGTACTAAACCAGACATGTAGGTCTCGCAACACTATGTGACCGGAGACTGCGATCCTGACAGTCTATCGCGTTTGCGCCCCGGAAGGGACGAGATTTCTTGGGGTGCGACAATCTGTTCCGATAGTCTTTAACAAAGTGTTATAAGAACTTGTCTTATTGCACGATGTTAGTAAATGTGTGAATAACTTTGTTATCATGAAGTTACGTTATCATGCTTATCATTCTTGTTATCCCATAGCCTTCACGCAGTTGTAACTACAGTGTTGTGAGAGCTAGTCTTACTATACTTAGTTAGGTCAGGTGGTGAATGATGTCATGAAGTTATGTTGTCATGATCATCATTCTTGTTCTCATTAGTAATTGTTTCATGTTATCCCATAGTCTGCACCGAGTTGTAATCATAGTGTTGTAAGAACTAGTCTTACTACACTTAGTCAACTCCGGTGATGAATGATATTGTGAAATTTTGGTATCATCATATCATTTTTGTTAGTTGTTTTCATTGTCAGAGTGTTGTCTCTTGATTATCTCATTGTTCACTTGTGTAAGAATAATAAGGTGTTATAAGATATAATCTTACAACTTGTATTATTCTATTATGTGGATGAATTATGAAACTATATTATCATGTTTCATCCTAGATATCTCAGTTATGTTATTATCACACAAGCATACATGCAATGATAAGCGATAATAAAGATAAACAATATTATCTATGTCATAACATAAGGGAAATGTTGCACTAAAACTTTTAAGTAATTAAAAGAATTAGCATGTTTCTCAGCCCCGAGATTTGCAATCAGTTAAGATTAGAAAGGGAGCGTATGAACTCACCTTGATGTTGAAGTGGTTGACTAAGTAATCAAAGAATGCACGCGCTCGTTGTTGTACTTGAGATTGTTTTCACGACCCTGCATTGATTTCATGTTGTTTGTAACTTATAAGTACAAGTTATCGATTCGTAGGTTAACCCTAAAGTTGGTTAACTTTTATAAGTGTTTGTATTTTGAATTTTTCTTGAACCCATTTGATGATATAACATACTAATACTTAATCAGTTTAGATTAAGATTAGTACGAAATACATTCTTGATTTATATATTATTCTTGTTAGTGACTTTTACCAATTGTAAAATTTGTGGTGTCATAGTCCACCAACTTTTTAGTAAAAGTGGTTAACTTATTTGATAAAAGTAACCCTTTTTGCTACCTTGTTCAAAACATGTCTTAGTTATAAACGTTTGACACGTTTTAAACTATGGTTTATGATTAAACATTCGTTTAAAGTTTATTTATTTTCTTACCCAATGTTTAGGTATTATCGATTAATGCATCATACCCAATTGCACTCAAACAAAATCGAGTTTAAACCATTTGAATCCAAAATAATTGAACTTCATAATTAAATTATATGAAATTTTGTTGGCTGAACTTTTGTGAGTTTTCTGTGGTATGTGACCCACAAAATGGGTTCTCATTTTAGGTATATAGTTCTTGGCCAATAACATCTAAGATTGGTCTGGTGGCATACCAACTCAACCTACCAGCTGAACTCGATGGAGTTCACAACGCGTTTAATGTATCGAATTTAAAGAAATGTTTATCCGATAAGACACTTGTGATTCCACTGGATGAGATCCAGGTGGATGAACAACTACGATTCGTGGAAAAGCCGGTAGAGATCATGGACCGAGAGGTTTACTTAGAAATCTTGCATTTCAAGTTATTTTGAGCATGAATTATTCAATCAAAATTTGTTTTCATGTGAATCTAATGAGGTTTTATGTATAAAAATCAAACTACAAGTTCATATATCCGGTTTTGAGAGAAAACCCTAAAAACTGAATCTTTAAGCTCTATTTTACCTAGTTTGTGATGATCCAAAGCTCCGATCATTTGTACTTTCGTGTTGTAGGTGCTCCAAGCTTCGTTTTGACATCAAGATCTCTTGATTTGAGCAAGAATTGAAGGATTTAGGTGGGTTTTTGTGTGTGTTTTCTAGAGAGAGGGTAGAGAGACGTAAATGTAGAGAGAGAGAGGTAGTTGGCTGAAATAAATGAGAGATAAATGCTTGGTTGGGGTTTTTATACCCCGAGCAAGTTCAAGTTCGTTTCGTTTGCTCGGTTCTCATGTTCGTGATGTTTACGAATTTAAATAAAATAGTTTTCTTTAATCCTTTTTAAGGTTGTAATTCATAATAAATGTTTTTAAATTTCTTTTATTTATTTTATTGTTTCGAAACATTCATTTTATTTGTTTCGTCAGATCATTTCACCTTCGCGCGTATTCGTTCGAATCGTCACTCGAATGAACACGACGACGGTTTCACTTTCTAATTTTTGTTTCCTAATTTTCAGTTATCGTTCAGAATGTTAAACCCACAGATATGTTTGTGTGAATCGTCACCCACATGAACACTCTGTCGGTTTATTATTCGTAAACGATACTGACTGTTTATTTTGAATTTGATTTCCTCACAGTCGGACTCAACTAAACTAAACCGTTTGCACATTGTTATCATTGAATTCACATTGTTTTCTCTCTGAATTGTCGGCCATCTGATTCCTGTTATTTGTGGACATCAGATCGCAACCGATATCTTTTTGTCATTTGTTTTCACACTGTTGTTTCACATGAGTTGTTGCATTTATTGCATTAAGTTTCACTTAAACACATACAACTGTGTAGGATTCGATCTGCCCAAGATACATATTAAATTGATATGGCTAGTGTGATATGATCCAAGTCGGGTCATACCCAATAACAAGCTAGACGAACACCTGCAACATTTATTTATTGATTTGATCAACTAAATAAATATCAACACCAAAATACATTTAGAAAGTGGTTTTCTAAATAGATGCACTTGAGAAATTAATAAATATCATGGGTATATTTATTTTGAGAGTTTACTCAATATTGTTATTTAATAGGTTAAATAACATTATTAAGGTTTATATAATGTGTCACATAACTTATAAAAATGTTACAAGTTAAAATGACTTGTAAAAGTTACAAGTTAAATGGGGTTCTAATTAAATCAAGTTGATTAAATAATTTAAGTGAAAAATTTTTTTTGAAAGGGTGCCCTCCCATTGGGCCCTTATTTTCAGCCATTAAGATGGCATGGAAACCCCACCTCTTGATTTAATTGGCTTGATTAAAATGCACCATTCACATACACATGTATCTCTCTCTCACTTGATATAATCCAAGGCATTTCTTCTCTCCCTTTCTCATATATATTCACGGCAGAAAATGGGTGAAAAGGGGCTGGAATTTTCGGCTGGAACAAAGGTTGTTCAAGGCTGAATTTTGGTGTTGAAAATCCTAGCAAACAAGGTGGTTGTTGGTGGCTTGGGGTATTACTTGCTTGAGGTCTTCTATCTTGGAGATTAAGCTCTCAAACATCATCATCTTCCTCTCATAATCACGTGATTTCAAAGGTATTTCATGATGTTTTGAATGATTGTTTGATAGCATGTTCTTCCATATAAAGATCCTTGTTTATGGGTTTTGTTTTAATCTAATGTATTTGATGCATAAACTAACTAATCTCAAAATGGTTTTTGATTATAACTCCGCTGTGTTTTTTAACATATTAATGGTTAATATGACTTTGATAAAAATCTACAAAACCCAACAATGGCATCAAGAGCCAGGTTATATGGATACATGCTTCAAAAATCGAAATTTTCGGGTCCTTTTTTCATAAAAAGTGGGCTGGAAATTTCACCTATGGAAATCCCTTTGTTTTTCAAGATATTACTTTTATATGCATAGTAAGGATCTTGAAAAATTAAAATCATAAGATGGTTTGTTTGTTTGGACAAAAACCCATTTGGATTTGGTTTGTTTTGGCCGAAATTTGGGTTATAAAAAAAACAAAAGGGTTCCCTTTTCGTTTTTTTTGGTACATATTTTGGATGTATTTTTTAGTGCATAAAACCTAGCCATGACCTTGTGTTTGAATGCTTGTGATTGTGATTTCATTTGATTGTAAATAAAGGCTTTGTAATTTATTTGTTTCATTTGGTATGTAATAAATAGATTAGCTTGCACTTAATTTTTCTAGAAAAAATGTATTAGGATTTTTTTTTCTATGTAACATGGACTTTGGGGCTGATTTGTAAGACAAAGATGGTGCCTAAAGAAGGTGGTAGAATCACAAGACAAAAGGGATGCTTGAAGCATTTGGATGCGGGTTCAAGTGGGAGTTCATCAACACAACATTGTGTCATGTTTTTACCCTTAGAAATGACCTTTTGACACACTTGTTATGGCAAGCAAGTGTGGTCAAAATAGTTGGCTATGGTTATGCACTTATATTTTATGTTTGGTTGTTTATTTTGTTGTTTGGTTGAGTTTAACATTTTGATTGAAAATTGCATAAACTAGTTAAACAATTAAAATAAAACAAGCATAAAATTGGTTCTATAAAAATCCTTAAAGGAATTAATAAAGTGGTTTATTAAGGGTTAATTATTTAATAAAATAAGTTTTATTAAAAGGAATCTTGAAAATTGTTTTCCATAAAATACCATGCATTTGAATGCATACAAATAGTATGGTATAAAAAGGTTTTTCTAAAACTAGAATTTTGGAAACTACAAAACCCTTTTAAAAACAAGTTTAACACCATCCTTTTAAACAACACTCGATTCACTTGCAACTCGTTTATGGGATAAAGGTCACCTAACCATAAATGTAGAAACTTGTGAAGTTGAGGTGAAATTACTGTATTTGTGGGATAAAGGTCACCTAACCACTTATATATGGAAAATCACACGTGTGTCTAAGTAGGACGACTTGATTTGGAAATCATGCATTAGGATCACCGAAGCATGACGTACAAAAGGTGTTGATGGGATAAACATGCCAAACAAAACATAAGATGTTTTAACCGATCCCATACACTAGAAGTTGTAAAAGGTTACAATTGTCAAACGTTGACTACCTTGTTAATTTAAATAAAGGGATAAAGGTCACCTAACCGATATTTAAATATAACGTTGGATTCTACATTTTAATTATTAATTGTCTATAAGACATAAAAGGGTATTAATAATTAAAATACATTGATATTAAAAATACTAAAATTGAACTTTGTAAAATTGTAGATGGCAAACAACAACAACGCAATCCCGATCGTCCATAACTTATCACTAAGAACCATCCTCGAGAAGGAACGTCTTAACAATGGGAACTTCATGGATTGGTACCGAAACTTGAGAATCGTTCTCTGGCAAGAAAAGAAGTCCTAGTATTAGACGATCCCATTCCTGATCAACCCGATGAGGATAACGTGGAGGCCTTTAACGATTGGGTCAAGTACGTCGAGGACTCCGTGCAAGTCTCATGTCTAATGTTGGCGAGTATGACTCCCGATTTACAAAAGGACTTTGAGAACCACAATGCTTATGACATGATCACCCAGTTGAAGGAAATGTTTCAACAACAATCTAGGGTGGAATGGTTCGAAACGGTTCGAGCACTTCATGCATGTCGGATGGACGAGACCCAATCGGTTTCATCTTATGTTCTCAAGATGAAAAGCCACATTGATCGCCTCGAGAGACTAAACTGCTGTGTCTCAAATGAGTTAGCTACGGATTTGATCCTTAACTCCCTATCCAAAAGGTTTGAGAGTTTTGTCATGAATTACAACATGAATGGATGGGACAAGAGCATTGGTGAACTTCATTCAATGCTCAAAACGGCCGAGGCGGGTATGGGTAAAAAGGTTTTACCGGTCCTTACGATCAATGAGGGAGGTAATAAGAAAAGGAACCACCCCGACCCCAAGGCAAGTGTTGCCAAAGGGAAAGGGCACGTCAAGGGGAAGGGTAAAGGAAAAGCTAAAATGGAACCAACCAAACCGAAGGAAAAGAAGCAAAAGGTTGCTAAAGATGACCCATGTTTTGAATGTGGTGAGATAGGCCATTGGAAACGCAATTGTCCGGTCTATCTCAAAGAGTTGAAAGCTAAGAGGGATGCGGGGCAAACCTCAGGTACAAATTTTATGATACAATTGAGCTAAATGTTATTTCTTCTAACACATGGGTACTAGATACCGGATGTGGAACTCATATTTGCAATTTGTTGCAGGGGTTCAAAAGAAGTGAACATTATGCAAAAGGGGAAATAAGTCTCTTCATGGGCAATGGTGCAAAGGTTCATGTTGAAGCCCAAGGAGACTATGTTTTGAAGCTTCCAAGTGGTTTGGAAGTTATTTTGAAAAACATTTTGTATGCTCCTAGTTTGACTAGGAATATTATTTCAGTTTCCCTTTTAAGACAATATGGTTATGATTTCAAGTTTGTTGACAATGATATTCATGTTTCTTTAAATCATATGTTCTATTTTAAGGCTATTCCTTGTAGTGGTATTTATGAATTGGTTCATGATAACACAACATACCATAGCTCAATGTACCAAGTTATCACCAAAAGGCTCAAATTAGATTTGAGTGATTCCTATCTTTGGCATTGTCGCCTTGGACACATAAACAAAAATCGCATGCAAAAACTTCAAAAGAATGGTCTTTTAAAAACTAATGAAAATGATTCATTTGATGTATGCGAGTCTTGTTTACAAGGTAAAATGACAAAGGCCCCTTTTAATGGGACTAATGAAAGGGCAAAGGATTTATTAGGGATCATACATTCGGATGTATGTGGACCTTTTAATCCGATCACAAGGAATGGTGAAAGATACTTCATTACCTTTACCGATGACTATAGTCGTTATGGGTATGTGTACTTGTTAAGACACAAACATGAATCTTTTGAAATATTCAAAATCTTCAAGAATGAAGTAGAAAATCAACTCAGCAAAACGATCAAGATTCTTCGAACCGATAGAGGAGGTGAATACCTAAGTAGTGAATTTCAAGAGTATCTTAGAAGTTGTGGGATTGTCTCACAACTTACTCCACCTGGAACACCACAACATAATGGTGTGTCTGAGAGGAGGAATCGGACTCTATTGGATATGGTTCGATCTATGATGGCTAGAAGCACACTACCTCTATCATTTTGGGGTTTCGCTTTGCTCTCTGCGGCCCGTATTTTAAATATGGCCCCAACCAAGAAAGTGGAAAGGACACCTTTCGAAATATGGCATGGAAAGGTTCCATCATTGTCATATTTAAAAGTTTGGGGGTGTGAGGCTTATCCTAAGCAATACACTCAAAACAAACTGGAAGCCCGATCCACTAAGTGTATTTTTGTTGGATATCCTAGAGATTGTCTGGGATATTATTTCTATGATCCAACAGAGCAGAAAGTGTTTATTGCTCGAAAGGCAGAGTTCTTGGAAACTAAGTTCCTTTTAGAAGGAACTAGTGGAAGAACAGTGGAACTTGAAGAGGTTCAAGATTCACAAGACGATACACATTTGGTTGTTACTAGCAATCAACATGAGGATGTTGAGAATGATCATGTGGATGATCAAGATACACAAAACATTCGCAGATCTGGTAGAATTAGTGTTCTTCCTGAGAGATATGGATTTTTAATGGATGGATGCTATGTGGTGGATTCGAATGAACCAACCACATACCGTGATGCAATGTCAAAACCTGATTTTGACAAATGGCAAGAAGCCATGAACGTTGAGATGCAATCCATGTATGATAACCAAGTTTGGGAATTGGTTACACCACCTCTTAAATCCAAGGTAGTTGGAAGTAAGTGGGTTTTCAAAAGGAAAACCGATATGCATGGAAACTTGGACACTTATAAAGCTAGACTTGTAGCAAAAGGTTTCACTCAAACTCAAGGTGTTGATTATGATGAAACTTTCTCGCCAGTGGCAATGCTAAAGTCTATATGGATATTGTTTGCCATAGCTGCATATTATGACTATGAGATTTGGCAAATGGATGTCAAAACCGCTTTCCTTAATGGATATCTTGAGGAAGATGTCCATATGGAACAACCTGAAGGTTTTGTTGATCCAAAACATCCTAATAAGGTATGTAAGTTAAAGAAGTCAATCTATGGATTGAAACAAGCATCGAGAAGTTGGCATCATCGTTTTGATGATGAAGTAAAGAAATTTGGCTTCATCAAAAACGCTGACGAAGCTTGTGTGTATAAAAAGGCTAGTGGGAGCATCATTACTTTCCTTGTATTATATGTCGATGACATTCTACTATTTGGAAATGACATTCCAACCTTGGAAGGTGTAAAAACCTGGCTTGGAAGCTGTTTTTCCATTAAGGATCTTGGTGAAGCCGCCTATATTTTGGGAATAAAGATCTATAGGGATAGATCAAGGCGGTTGATAGGTTTAAACCAAAGTGCATACATTGACAAAGTCTTGAAAAGGTTCAAGATGGAAAATTCTAAGAAAGGTTTAGTACCTATTCAAAAGGGGACTATATTGAGCACATCTCAATGCCCTAGTTCAAAGGTTGAGCAAGAAAGAATGAATGGAGTCCCGTATGCATCTGCTATAGGATCCATCATGTATACAATGATATGTACAAGGCCGGACGTGTCATGTGCTCTAAGCATGACAAGTAGATATCAACAGAATCCTGGTAATAGTCATTGGATGGCTGTTAAAAGTATTTTGAAATACCTTAGAAACACTAAGGATATGTTCTTAATATATGGATCTGGTGAGGAGGAACTCGTTGTAAAGGGTTACACGGATGCGAGTTTCCAAACTGATCGAGATGATTCACGATCACACTCGGGATATGTCTTCATTATGAATGGAGGAGCGGTCTCTTGGAAGAGCTCAAAGCAAGATGTAATGGCACTATCTACAACAGAATCAGAATACATCGCCGCTTCATTGGCAGCTCAAGAGGCTGCATGGCTAAGGAAGTTCATTGCCGATCTTGGGGTTGTTGCTACCATTCAAGACCCCCTAGAGATCTTTTGTGATAACGAGGGGGCCATTGCTCAAATCAAGGAACCTCGTGCTCATCAAAAGACTCGGCACATAGAACGGAGGTTCAACTACATAAGGGATGAAGTTGAAAAGGGAAAGATATGTATTCGCAAAGTTCACACCGATCAAAACATTGCGGATCCATTCACGAAGCTCCTTGAAAGGACAAAGCATGAAAGTCATACTTGTTCCTTAGGACTTCGATATTCTAGTGATTGGAGTTGATTAAATTTTGTATTTGGATATCGGAACTTATGTAATTTGACTTGATTATATGGTTATAATTTTCATTTACTGTTCCATTTTAGCATGTTTAAATCCATGAATAAATGAGTTATTCTAAACGTCCGTAGTCGGTCATATTTGTGGGAACAACTATGAATGTAAGACTATTATAAACTTGGATTGGTTGATATTCACAAGGTATGAATATAGAGCAAGAGGTTGCTGCCAAGGTTCATTGATATCTATGGGATATAGATATAGGACTGGCCCGCTCTCAAATATTTCTTCATGGAATCTTTGTGATTAGTCATAAGAAATATTGAGTAAAGGCGAATATCATTGTGTCCTCAGACCTGAGATACATATTGGGTCTTGATATTCACCAAGTATTGTACTTTGACTTAGTACTTTGCTGTTCTGAAACATGGCAGTACATAAGGCTGAGTTCAGGTATGATACAAGGTGATTGTGAGAGACGTATGTAGTCAAGATGGAATTTGTTCCTCTTATTCGTTGAGAGTAAGATGTCTAAGGCCTGTTAAAGTTAAATCATCGGAGAATGACAACTCTATGTCTCCAGGATTTAACATGACATCTGTAACAAAAGGATAAATGATTGATTCACCTAAATCATATTCAAGTAAGGTACTTGAAGAGGATGATGTTATTGAATGGCAGTTAATCATATACATTAGGGGTAGCAAACCGTTGCTAGGCGTTATTTGCTGCTTGCATCAATCTTCTATGAATCTTGTGCAAGTGGGAGATTGTAGGATTCGATCTGCCCAAGATACATATTAAATTGATATGGCTAGTGTGATATGATCCAAGTCGGGTCATACCCAATAACAAGCTAGACAAACACCTGCAACATTTATTTATTGATTTGATCAACTAAATAAATATCAACACCAAAATACATTTAGAAAGTGGTTTTCTAAATAGATGCACTTGAGAAATTAATAAATATCATGGGTATATTTATTTTGAGAGTTTACTCAATATTGTTATTTAATAGGTTAAATAACATTATTAAGGTTTATATAATGTGTCACATAACTTATAAAAATGTTACAAGTTAAAATGACTTGTAAAAGTTACAAGTTAAATGGGGTTCTAATTAAATTATATGAAATTTTGTTGGCTGAACTTTTGTGAGTTTTCTGTGGTATGTGACCCACAAAATGGGTTCTCATTTTAGGTATATAGTTCTTGGCCAATAACATCTAAGATTGGTCTGGTGGCATACCAACTCAACCTACCAGCTGAACTCGATGGAGTTCACAACGCGTTTAATGTATCGAATTTAAAGAAATGTTTATCCGATAAGACACTTGTGATTCCACTGGATGAGATCCAGGTGGATGAACAACTACGATTCGTGGAAGAGCCGGTAGAGATCATGGACCGAGAGGTTTACTTAGAAATCTTGCATTTCAAGTTATTTTGAGCATGAATTATTCAATCAAAATTTGTTTTCATGTGAATCTAATGAGGTTTAATGTATAAAAATCAAACTACAAGTTCATATATCCGGTTTTGAGAGAAAACCCTAAAAACTGAATCTTTAAGCTCTATTTTACCTCGTTTGTGATGATCCAAAGCTCCGATCCTTTGTACTTTCGTGTTGTAGGTGCTCCAAGCTTCGTTTTGACACCAAGATCTCTTGATTTGAGCAAGAATTGAAGGATTTAGGTGGGTTTTTGTGTGTGTTTTCTAGAGAGAGGGTAGAGAGACGTAAATGTAGAGAGAGAGAGGTAGTTGGCTGAAATAAATGAGAGATAAATGCTTGGTTGGGGTTTTTATACCCCGAGCAAGTTCGAGTTCGTTTCGTTTGCTCGGTTCTCATGTTCGTGATGTTTACGAATTTAAATAAAATAGTTTTCTTTAATCCTTTTTAAGGTTGTAATTCCTAATAAATGTTTTTAAATTTCTTTTATTTATTTTATTGTTTCGAAACAGTTATTTTATTTGTTTCGTCAGATCATTTCACCTTCGCGCGTATTCGTTCGAATCGTCACTCGAATGAACACGACGACGGTTTCACTTTCTAATTTTTGTTTCCTAATTTTCAGTTATCGTTCAGAATGTTAAACCCACAGATATGTTTGTGTGAATCGTCACCCACACGAACACTCTGTCGGTTTATTATTCGTAAACGATACTGACTGTTTATTTTGAATTTGATTTCCTCACAGTCGGACTCAACTAAACTAAACCGTTTGCACATTGTTATCATTGAATTCACATTGTTTTCTCTCTGAATTGTCGGCCATCTGATTCCTGTTATTTGTGGACATCAGATCGCAACCGATATCTTTTTGTCATTTGTTTTCACACTGTTGTTTCACATGAGTTGTTGCATTTATTGCATTAAGTTTCACTTAAACACATACAACTGTGTAGGATTCGATCTGCCCAAGATACATATTAAATTGATATGGCTAGTGTGATATGATCCAAGTCGGGTCATACCCAATAACAAGCTAGACAAACACCTGCAACATTTATTTATTGATTTGATCAACTAAATAAATATCAACACCAAAATACATTTAGAAAGTGGTTTTCTAAATAGATGCACTTGAGAAATTAATAAATATCATGGGTATATTTATTTTGAGAGTTTACTCAATATTGTTATTTAATAGGTTAAATAACATTATTAAGGTTTATATAATGTGTCACATAACTTATAAAAATGTTACAAGTTAAAATGACTTGTAAAAGTTACAAGTTAAATGGGGTTCTAATTAAATCAAGTTGATTAAATAATTTAAGTGAAAAAAAAAATTTGAAAGGGTGCCCTCCCATTGGGCCCTTATTTTCAGCCATTAAGATGGCATGGAAACCCCACCTCTTGATTTAATTGGCTTGATTAAAATGCACCATTCACATACACATGTATCTCTCTCTCACTTGATATAATCCAAGGCATTTCTTCTCTCCCTTTCTCATATATATTCACGGCAGAAAATGGGTGAAAAGGGGCTGGAATTTTCGGCTGGAACAAAGGTTGTTCAAGGCTGAATTTTGGTGTTGAAAATCCTAGCAAACAAGGTGGTTGTTGGTGGCTTGGGGTATTACTTGCTTGAGGTTTTCTATCTTGGAGATTAAGCTCTCAAACATCATCATCTTCCTCTCATAATCACGTGATTTCAAAGGTATTTCATGATGTTTTGAATGATTGTTTGATAGCATGTTCTTCCATATAAAGATCCTTGTTTATGGGTTTTGTTTTAATCTAATGTATTTGATGCATAAACTAACTAATCTCAAAATGGTTTTTGATTATAACTCCGCTGCGTTTTTAACATATTAATGGTTAATATGACTTTGATAAAAATCTACAAAACCCAACAAACTGTTGTTTGTTTTCTAAGTCCTGTTGTCACACAACTGTTTACACATTGTATTTACACATAGTAAATCATGAGAGTACACGTACCGTACGGACTTGCCGGATGATCAGGTACTGGTTGTCACAGGTTCGGGGGAGACTAATGAATTGAATGAACTAAAGAGTTGAATGGTGGAATGGGTGTTGTTTTGATTATATATATGTAGAATTTTGATCAAAGATTCATAAAATGAGGAGTTGAGACTTTGTATGCTTAAAATGGATGTGAATGGAATTGAAAGAATGTTTTTGAATATTGATGAAAAATCTGCACATAAGGTGTTTGAGGAAATGCCTCAAACAACTTAAATGCTAGAATAAATTGTGATTGTTTGTGAACTCGGGGGAAATGGTTCATATACTCAAATAGATGAATTGTTAGTGATGTTTAGCCTAATTTCATATGTTGAAAACAATTGGAATGTAAATTGATGAATTTGGAGAGTTTGACTATTGTAAAGTCAAATATGATGATAATGGGTCAAAGGGGTGGAAGTTTGTTTCTTGTCTATTATTCCTAGATTGAATGTGTATGTGTGATAATATGATCTAGGAGGTGGAAGTACAAACCAAAGACCCCGTAAGGAGAAGATTGAATCAAGTGGCCTTAAGGATCAAGGTGAGTAAACCTACACATGATTATGCAACCATAAGACATAATCATGATTTTTTTAAATGGTTGACTTAATTGAACTACTTGATGTAGTTACTCGTATTGAAATGGTGTTTGTTGTGTTTGCATAACTTAAGTTTGTGTAAATGTTTGTTATTTGATAATTGACAAACTATTGGGGTGGGTGATCCACATTCGTGTGGAATATGAAGTAAGACCACAACTTGGTGGCAATGGTGTGATGATCCACATTCGTGTGGAAGAATGTGTAAGCCCATACTCATATGGAAAAGGAGATGATCTACATTCGTGTGGAAGTTATTGCATGTCCACTATTGAGTGGCAATTGAGAATGATCCACATTCGTGTGGAAGAAAGTGGAGATAGGTTGAAAATTTGGCCAAACGACCCATTAAGCAAAATTGTGTTAATTACATGTTGTAAGTCACCAGGATAGATTTGGGACTTAAACATATATTAAAAATAGTGTCATGGAATGGATTTAGAGGAAAAGGATTGAACGAAAGCGATCGGAAATGGTTGGAGATAGTTTGGCATTTGAAAATGGTGAAATTGTCAGGTCTGGGAGTATTTTACTCCAGTTGGAGTATTTTACATCGATGGTGCAGTATTTTACACCGGTGGTGGAGTATTTTACGCCAAACCCTTCTGTTTACGCCAGGGCAGGGGCTTATAATACGCCAGATGGAGTAAAATATGTCGACTAGTGTTTTTCAATGCCAAATTTCATTTCCTTGTCGGATTTTGATCCGTAAGGTGTATGGGGTTATCTCATTTAGTCTTTTTGGACTAACACTTGATTGTTTGTGGTTGTTTCAGGTCAATAGTAGATTCAACTACAAAAGTGATGATCGGGATACGACGGATCGAACCGCGCTTGCAGTACTAAGCTAATATTTTGGATAAACTAATTTTTGTGTATCATTGTAAATGGGTTAAGGGTGATTAATATTAGCAAACAATTATGTTTGAAAGTTTGAATGTTTATATATGAGCTAGTTGGGCTATGTAACCAACGAAATGATAAATTCTTGGGACCTATTTTGGTAAAAATTTGATATAATTATGTAAAATGTTGTTTTGAGATTTGGGGTGCCACATTTTGGCTTTCTTGGAGCTTGAAGAAGAAGCTATGGAGGTAGGAACAACCATCAACACACTGAATCTTCATCATCAGGAGCTGTTGCAGCTCATGTGGCTCACATGCATGAATTTTTTGGTGTTCTTGTATGATTTTAATGTAATGTTACTGATTTTAGAGTGTAGAAGTGTGTGGATTGAGTTTAGATAGGTTATTATGATAATTTTGTAAGACTTTCCATTAAAGGTAACTTTTATGACGCATGTCAATGATTTGTAATGATCTAGACATGTTAAACATGTCTAGATGATGTCAAATGATTATTTACGTGTCTAGAAAAACAATTGGATAGTTGGATTTGTGAAAAATGTGATTTTGATAATAACTTACTATTTATAGAAACTTTTTAAAAATAATCAAAAGAAAGGATTTCAATCTTTTATCATGTTTTGATGATTTTAGATTATTGAAATATGTTTAAAAGTGATTTGTAAACATAGTGGGAACTTTGATTTGTGAAAACAGATCTTTAAACGGGTACTTACTATGTTTTTAGAAACATACTAGAGTTATTAGTTTTATGAAATGGGATTTCAAAACTACTTTTCCAAAAATAGAAACTTTCTAGAAATGGTAACTTTCCAGAAATGGAAACTTTTACAATTTCATAACATGACTTATGTGAAAACGTTTTGATTAGAGTCGTAGGATGCATGGTGATGTCCTACTTGCATTTAAGATATATATGACACATAAACAAACTAAACACAACAAACGTGTCACCAACGATTCGTCGAGTCAACACAAGTCAACACACAAACACTTAGTTGAGCACACCGACACTTGGAGTTGTATGGGATACAACACACCACAAAACACATACTCATGACCTATATGATTATAGGTGACCACTAGCAGGTTGCTAGCATTCGCTGTTTGCGAACACACAAACGGGACTTGCATTACCAGGTTAGTTCACGACCCCTTTTTTATATTTTCTACCTTTGGGGGAGAAAACATTGCATGACAAACTGTTTTTGAACAACAACTTATTTTGGATACATATGGACATGCTTTATCACTATATGTATATGTGTGGCACACATCACAACTCAAATTCCTCACAAACACACCTCGAACCGTTAGTAGCGCGGGGCGTATAGCGTGGTAATCTTGGATAGTACTATTTGGGTATGACAAACCGCTCTGTTGTGTGCCTGGGAGGCCACCTTGACTGTTAGTTGGAATAGAGCAAAATTGACCAAACACATTTACCATTATCTTGTGTGATGGACATGACGGGAGGCATGCACTCAGCTTCGGTTTCGAGCTCACATATTATATAATTGTATTGACTAGCTATCAATCGGTATTGCATTTTAATGATATGTAATCCTGCCAACATTTACTTTAAACATTTATTATTTTCAAGCTGATACAAAACATGTGCTCTTACCAACCATTGTGTTGACCTTTTACTCGCATGTTTTCTCAGGTGGTTAAGGCGCGCGCATAAGGGCTAGGATGCTAGGATGGAGTCCCATGCATCTACTTAGTGTCTTAGGTTATCAAAACATTTAATATTGTTTTGTTATGTCTTGCTAAACAACTTAAATCGCTTCTGCAACTATTACCTAGTATTGTTTTGAAAACTGTTTTAACTTATCATTCCGCAACTTATGACCTTGAAATGTTTTGATAACTTATACATTAAACTTCAGCAACTATGATTTTACAAAAGTGTTTTATCCAAGTTATTGGATGTACGTATGTAACCAGACATGTAGGTCTCGCAATTGTAACTGGAGACTGCGATCCTGCAGAGACCCTGACCAATCTCGTCGTGCCCTCGAAAGGCCAGGGTGTGACAGATTGGTATCAAAGACCTCAGTTACTGTGAACTAGGTTTGCATTTATTGAACTTAGTCTATAACCATTAGTCTTCACACAATACATAGTGCTTAGTACTGTTACTACTTACATACATAATCGTACATACACTTATTACGCGTATTATAGATATGGCATCACCGTTATCACTGCATATGTCTGCACACGACGAGGAGGAGCTGATAGCTCCCGCACTACCCACATCACCACTGCTGGTGGCCGTAGCTTCACCTGACCAATAACCCCTACCGTCTGAGGGGAGCGAGATGAACGATCCCGTGGAGGATCTCAACGAGTATCCCGAGGAGGATCTTGGAGAAGACCCCGTGGAGGAGTAACCTGACAATGCATCACCCATACTAGAACCACCTGAGCCTAAGAGGCGATGCATCGAGCCGGATGTAATCACCATATTGACTCAGGACCTAGCCTGGGCAGATGATCGAATTGAGTGTCTCGCAGAGGAACTGAGGTATACAAATACCTGACATGCAGAGCTCTGTAGCGTAGTCAACAGGATGGATCGAGATATGACCCAGTTGATTACACTATTTCAAGCAGCCGAGGACCGAGCTGCCATTGTTGAGGCTAGAATTGCAGAGCTAGAGGACATGGTCGTCAATCCAGTCCTAGAGGAGCCTGACACTGAGGAAGAGCAACCGACAGAGAATGCTGGTTCTGATTCCACCATCGACGATGCATTTGATTGACCTAGCATAGACCTAGTAGGGACGGGTTGTGTCCCTGTACTGGATATTTTGGGATCTTAATGTTTTGGTATTACATGAATTGTAGCCAGTACAACTTATTATATATCAAGAACTATTATATGTTATTGAAAATCTTGTCTATGCAAAACCAATATATGTTTCCTTTTTCATACCAATCACACACACTACATTAGTCCTTAGAAATACACCAACGCTTATTCTCGCTATGAAGATCATGGCTGGAAGACGCGGAGTACGACAAAACGCGGATGTGGAAATATCAACCTCACCGCAGCTGAACTGAACGCACTCATCAATGAGCGAGTTGAGGAGGCACTTGCTGCGTGGGAAACTGCCCGCAACCAAAACAATCTGAATCAAGGTGACAACTCTCATTTTTGATTTCACCTTGCACAATGATCATTCATTTCCATTACAACACGCTTACCGGATATTGAGTCATATTCCTTTCTTTTCATATCTTAGGAGCAATCCTTAACCCGCCTCTCTGCACATTCAAATCATTTCTGGATTGCAAACCCCAGTCATTTAACAATACTGAGGGTGCCGTTGAACTGTTGTGCTGGATGGAGAAGGCGGAATCTGCCTTTGCCATGAGTAACTGCAGGAGTGAGGACCGGGTAAAGTTCGCTGCTGGAACTCTTGAGGGAACTGCCCTCACTTGGTGGAACGCGAATGTTCAGAATCTAGGGCTGGATGCAGCCAATGCCCTACCTTGGGAAGATTCAAGCGGATGATGAACCGTGAATACTGTCCTCGCGGTGAAATACAGAAACTGGAGACGGAATTCTGAAAGCACAAGATTGTTGGTTCCGAGATCGAGGCATACACTGCTCGATCGTATGAGCTGACACACCTGTGCCTGGAGATGGTAACACCACTTTACAAACATATTGATAAGTACATTGAGGGATTACCCCCTCAAATTCAGGAAATGGTACGTTCTGCTGACCCCATCACCCTGCAACAAGCCGTGCGACTAGCCCACAAACTCACTGACTCAGAAGTTGCACAAGTACTTCTACCACCTCGTGGTGCAGTAGCCAAAACCACAGACAACAAACACAAATGGGATAACACCCTGAGCAAACCTTCCACTTTCCAACCACCACCACAGCAACGTAAGTTTGGGTCACCCCAAGCTTACACTCTACCCATCCCAACCGCTTAGAACTCAGGAGCCTATGCAGGCAAGCATCCCAAGTGCAATAAATGCAATTTTCATCATGCACTGGGACAATGTGGCATTATCCGATGCCAACAATGTGGCAAAGGGGGACACGTAGCCAAATATTGCAGAGGCGAACTACTGTTCATTGACGTGTCACACCCCGACCGACTGCAGAATACGTTGTGGCGCGAGCTCGACTGTTCATTAGCTCATGGTGCTATTATTAAGTTTGAATAATTAAGGCATTCATTATCAATCATTAAATTAAACATTCATTGAATACAATACATAGTTACAAACATTCAAAGAATTAAAAGTATTAATTTATCATTACATTTGAAATCTAACATTTGTTTAAATTGAATCCAAGTCCACTAAGCTTATCCTATGTCTTTAGCATAGTTTTACCTTATCTGTTACATATGTAAAATAAATTTGAGTCAACTATATGAATATTTGGTTAGTCACCCATACAAGTATATATATTTGAATATGTTTAAAATTTATTGCAAACAAAGCCCAAATTGATAAGACCTAAAGCAAGTATAAAACAAGTTTAACATGAATTCTTTGGCTCTTTCACGTTTACTAACTTACTAACATAAGCCATTAATGGAAGTCTACTAGTTACAACAATTGAATATCGGCTCTCTCACCTTTGCTTTATGCAATAACCAAAGTCATTGTGCAAAGACTATTAGTACATTGATTATCGGCTCCTTCACCTGTGCAATATATAATCAATAACCCAAGTTATATTGCAAGGGCTACTAATTACTAGATATACATGACATAACAAGAATAAACATGACATATAAATAAGTAGGCATACCATAACACATAAGTCAAACAAGTTAGACTAATGGTTTGCATCTAATTGATTTTGACTCTAGAATAAATTTTGATTGAATAATAACATATGTAACATCCCAAAAGTACAAAATTTAAAAGAGGGAGTATTAGTGAAACTCACATGTTTGAATGATTAGCTAGTTTCGAAGTCCTTGAATAGAGGTTGAGGAAGCTAGGCTAAAAACTCACCATAAAGTTTGAGTAACAAAGTCTTAGCATCCTAAAATTCAAAGTTCAAAATCCTAGAACTATGACATTATAATGGAAGTCCTAGTTGAATGAATCTAAGTTTGAATAGTATCATTAGGAATATTTATTTATTTTTCAAATAAATAACCCTATTGAATTTGAATAACATTTTGAATAATCTATTCCAGCCATTTGTTTGCGATTTACAAGTTTTATAATTTAATAAGAATATGTTTTAAGAATTTGTAATAAGAAATGAATATGGTTTAAAATCATTTTGTGTAAACTTTAATACTTTAAAATAAACTTTTATGTTTTTACTTAAATAGCTAAGTAAATAAATAGTTTATTTTAATAAATGTTAAGATTATTTGTTAGAATAACTAGTTAAAAATCATTTTTATTTTAACAAAAAATATATATAGAAGACAAGCTTAGTTATTTTAGAATAATTTATTAATTTGTTTGAATAAATAACGTTGGTATAAAAGAATTTGACTTATAAAATAGCTTCTTTCAACATTTAAAAGAATTTAAATCAATTATTACTTAAATATATTATAATAACAAAGTATTTATAAAACTATTTGTTATTACAAAATAATAAAAGAAATTCCTTTGTATGCTTATGATATAATTTGATTATTAAAGTATAAATAACAAGGTGTATGCATACATATAAATGTGTGTATATGTATTTATAATGTAATTTTTAAATTTATTTATTTTATTAATACAAACAATTTAAAATCAAAAAAAAAAATTAATAAGTTTTTTGAATTAATTAATATTCACAAAAATTAAGAAATTATTTTTAAGATTTTTTAAAAATTTTTAAATAAAAATATAATGGTTGGAATTGGATGAAAAAGTCAAAAAAACTGAAAAGCCGGACCCAGGGCGCACCGGTCGGGTTTCAAACCCGACCCAAAGCCTGAAACGAGCGTGTCTTACCGCTTGTCTAGGGTGGGGTTCACTAAACTTTATGGTTTTCTTTTATTGTAATACGAATATCAAAATCGAATCCAAAACAAGGAGAACCCTAATCTTAATTCCATATAATTTGATCGATATGTTGATTGTGAGTTCCCAAAAGCATATGGCTTTTGTTCCTCATGTAAAAATCAGTACAATGGTATACAAACTTACCTGGTTTGAATTGAAATTAGATGAGATTGATCAAGAACAGCTCGAGGTGCGGTCGAGAATCCAATCCAATGATTGAGAGAGTTCTTGATTGGATTTTTGATATTAGCAGTTTCAGAATGAGGTCGTAGAGTGGTTTAGGTGTTTAGTTGATTTTTTAAATCATTGATTTGGAGTTCTAATTAATTGTGCGTTTAAACAACAGTTCTTCGTGTGGTTAGCTCATTATTTTCGAAAATTATACCATGGATGGATTCTGTTTTAAGTGTAATTCGCTTTAGAATTCGAATCTTGAATTTACAACTTCCTAATCGATTTTGTCAAAAACCCGGAAATCATGGCTTTCGAAGTGTGGATTGGGGAAGAAGGGGGAAATGGTTTGGGGGTTTTACGTTTATGGCCCTTCTAACCCTTTGGCTTTTACCTTATCATCTCAAGTTATATTCAAACTAGTAACAAGTTTCGAAAATTACCAATTCTGACCCTCAAGTTTATATTTAAATATTTTATGTTTATAAAAATAAATCTTATAAAAGTATATAAAACTTTTTCTTAAGAAATATACTTAATATTTTTATAAACTTACTAGGCTTCACAATTTATTTATTTATTTATTATTATTTATTTATTTATTTATTTGTTTATTTATTTATGTATTCATATATTTTATTATGTTACATATTTAGGAGCTTTTAGTTAATATTATAATGTATAAATATATATAAATATATTTATACACATAATGAATTTCATATAAATCTTATTAATATTTATTTTATGAACATCAAATTTGTTTTTTAAAATATGGTGTAATATTTATGTATATATGTTTTAATATGTATTTATTTATGAATACAAATATCAAATGAGATCTCACTGAATTTTATTTAATTACAATTCAGTAATATTAAAATTCGAATTCGAAGCGGAAAAACCCTATGGGTTACTTGACGGCTGTGCGTATTGTTGCTTATATCATCAGGATTGTATTTCGAAGTGTTTACAGAGGGTAGTTCCTTGGTGCCTTAGTTGTTGTAGGAGATTATGGCTGATCAATCTCAGTCTATGGAACAGAATCAGCCACATTCGTCGCTGTTGCATCCTTGAGCTAGCGGTATTCATTTTTGGATATCCGAACCGTAGAGCCCAAAGGCGAAGACTGACAAAGTCAACCTGTGACCAGCTGAAGGCCTGATCTTGGTTAATTTCGTGTACATTGATTTTCGTGTACTTAGATTTTGGAGTACTCGAACCATTTTTGTGTATAGGGTTCGAGTACTCATAAAATAGTATAAATAGACGTATTTTGTACTGTTCTAGGTTGGATTCCTGACGCAATTGCTCTTTAGACGTATTGAGGCGTTGTTTTTGTGAACTTCACGAAATATACAAAGAAAGCATTTTTCCATCTCTTGTGATTCTAATCTGGATTCCGCACACTTTAGAGTCATTTGTGTAGGACCAATTTGGAGCACGGAAACAATCCGGTTCCAATGGATATCTACTCGACAGCCTCTGGAATAGTGCGGAATCCTATTCCAGGGTTTTCCAGTCGAAACCAACAGCAACCGTGGTGATCCGAAGATGAGGGATGGACGTTTGATCGAAAATCGAACTTGGATGTGTAATTGCCGCTCTAATCTCCTAGGGTTTTGACTCTGGGTTCTCAGGAAAGAAGGAGGGCTCTCAAAAAGTTAGGTTTGAAACAGATTGAGCTGATATATATAGTCTGTTGTCATTCGGCCGAATGAGAGGCCGAAGCAACTCATTCGGCAAATAACTTGGCCACAAAAGTTACATTCCCATACTCAGAAACGACCGATTAGCACTTTTAAAACTGTTCTAATGTAGTTTGAAGTCCATTTTGATCATCTATTTAAGGGCGGTAATTAAAAAACCTAGAACCCTGAATCATGAACTGTTTTCAATGATTCCACGGTCAAAAATCGATGATATTGGATCCACAAGTACCTGAGATGATGAAGACAAGATCTATCAGTATGAGGTTTAGTGAATCGAAGGTAAAATCAGAAAAATAGACAGAAGGTGTGATTCGGGCGAATGTCACACAGTTAAGGCGAGAGAATGAAAAAGTGGAGAATGAGGTAGTTTGGCCGAAACAACTATTTAAATAGTACCAGTCATTCGCCGAATGAGACTGGCGAATGAGCTGTTTCGCCCCAAAGTCATTCGCCGAATGAGATACATTCTCAATGTTCATTCGCCGAATGAGATCCATTCTCAATGAGTCATTCGGTGAATGAGACCCAATCTCAATGTTCATTCGCCGAATGAGATCCATTCTCAATGTTCATTCGGCCTGTTCATTTTTACGAATAAGATCTTGCACTCACAAACACAACTTGATTTCAAAATTTAACATTAGGATCTGTTAAATGGGTGCCATTATGAAGATAAGTCTGGTTGGATAAGGATTCAGATATGACAGACATCTGAATTTACAAATGATCATCTAAAAATAAATTTTGAAAAATAGAAACTCTTTTTGTGTTTTCTGAAACAAAATATAAATGTACAACTAGCAATCAATAACAAAGAAACACATATTTTTGTGAGAAGTCTATTGAGAAAATAACACATACACCTAATCACATCAAATCAGCATCACTGAATGTTCCACTTCAAACACCTTTGTTTTATGATATGATTACTGATATATTTGTCCATTTTAAGCTTTTCAATACAAAACTTCTAAACTCATTTGATGATTACTCATGTTTTCTGACTGAGTTACCCATATTATTTTAACCAGAAAAGATCAAAAGAAGTTTGTAACTCATCTCTGCACAGCTTAGAACCTAACATCATAATAAATTCTATAAGGTTCCAACTTATTTTCTTTTTTTTTTATTTTTCTTTTGTCTCTCATGATCAACACATTCTCATGGACGGCTTCAGCTAGGTCTTTACAAACCAATATGGCACGTATACAGACCTGTGTTGACATGATTGACTTGCTCTATCCAAATGGACGGCTTCAGCTAGGTCTTTACAAAGCAATATGGCACGTGTATGGAAATGAACTTATTTTATTTTTGTATTTTTACAAGCTTTATACCTGCTTGATTTTTATTTTATTGTGATTCAATCATTCTTATCTGAATGGACAGCTTCAACTAGGTTCGTCCCAGTAATTTGGCACGTATACAAACTTGAATTCATGAATCATTGGAAACCTTATTAGATCCTATGATATTAGGTGTATGCCTGATTTGAGTCATAAACTATTTCTTACTTAGCTAATTTTCTAAAACAGATCCCACAAATCAGATTTTCTAAGTTATCACAAACTGTCTATGCATTTTGTAAAGTCAGCCTATCAGTACATCTATTCACAATTCTCATGTGTTTTTAGCTTACACATTCAACTTAGCTTTTAAGACATAATAGGCTAACACATCACTTGCTCAAAGATGACTTTCTTAGTTTTATGATTTTTAATTGTTTTTGTATTTTTTCAAATTTTTTAAATGTTTTTGGTTTTTCAATTAACTGACTATTTCTCCCCCTAAAAACCTAAAACAAAAAATCTTTTTGAGTTTTTGATATATATGAAATAAAAGAAATACTTAACAATGAAAAAGAAAACAAAATAAAACGAACTAAGAAAATCGATGATCATTTGTTAGTGTCAGATGAAGGAAGGACTTCATCCTTTTGAAAAACACCATTTGCCGATAACAGTTATAAAAATCTGGGTTTATCAAAAGCTTTTGTAAAAAGATAGGTTTTCTGGTGATCAGTGTGAATTTTAACAACATCGATGAGTTTCTTTTCAAAACAATCACGTATGAAGTGATATTTAATATCGATGTGTTTGGTTTTTGAGTGCTGGACTGGATTCTTAGTGACAGCTATGGCGGCAGTATTGTCAACATAGATATGAGTGTTTGAAAAATGTAACCCATAGTCCCTGAGTTGCTGTTGTATCCAGATGATTTGTGAACTACAACTAGCAGCAAGAATGTATTCAAATTCACATGTTGAAGTAGACACCGACGTCTGCTTTTTGCACTACCAGGTAATTAATCGGGTTCCAAAGAACTGACATCCCGCAGATGTTGACTTGAAGTCTCTCTTGCATCCGCCATAATCTGAATCACTGTATGCAGTGAGCTCAAAATTATCATCATTAGGATACCATAATCCAAGATCTGGTGTACCCTTCAGATAACGCATAATCCACTTCACAGTAATCAGATGTGATACTCTTGGTTTTGACTGATAACGAGCACATAAGCATGTGGCGAACATGATATTTGGCCGAGAAGCAGTAAGATACATAAGATATCCAATCATACCTCGGTACAGAGTGGCATCTATTAACTCCCCTTTTCGTCTGGTGTAATCCCGTGATTAACAGCCAGCGGGGTACCAGCAGGTTTTGCATCCGACATACTGAACCGGCTCAGAATGTCACAACATATTTGGTCTGATGAATGAAAATCCCTGCCTCAGACTGATCCACCTGCAACCCAAGAAAAAATTTCATCTCTCCCATTGAGCTCATTTCAAACTTGTCTTTCATGTCCTTCTCAAATTCCTTGCATAGACTATCATTAGTCGAACCAAAAATGATATCGTCCACATAAACTTGCACCAAGAGTAAATCACCATCCTTCTCTCGAATAAACAGTGTACAGTCAATGACACCTCTTCTGAACCCGTTGTTCAGAAGGTGAGTAGATAGTGTCTCATTCCATGCACGCGGTGCTTGATGCAATCCATATAAGGCCTTGTCTTACTTGTAGACTTGGTCACGATGCAATGGATACTCAAACCCAGGAGATTGACTGACATACAATGTTTCACTGATCACACCATGAAGGAATGCACTCTTGACATCCATTTGATAAACTTTAAACTTCTTGAAGGATGCATATGCCTAGAAAATACGAATTGCTTCAAGGCGAGCAACCGGTGCAAACACTTCATTATAGTCCAATCCTTCAATCTGTCTAATTCCTTGAACCACCAGACGTGCCTTGTTTCGCACAATGATCCTGTGATCATCCTTCTTGCAACGAAGAACCCATCTGGTGCCTATCACTTTTGTACCTTTTGGTTTGTCAACAAGTTAACAAACGCCTAATTTCTTGAATTGCAGAAGTTCTTCTTGCATGGAATCAACTCATGATTCCTCTTTTAATGCTTCGGTGACAGTGCGTGGTTCAACTTGAGTGATAAAGCAAGAATGGGCACAGAAGTTTACATCAGCAAAGTCAAGAATATCAGCAAGGCCTCTAGAAGATAGCTGATTTCTTGTCTTAACCCCGTCAAGTGGACTTCCAATAATGTTTTCTTGAGGATGAATTTGATTGATTCTTCCAACAGGATGAGCTGGAACTTCAGCCTGTGGATCAAGATTGTTCAGATTCAAATCCTCAAGTCCTGGCACAAGATTGTCAATATTTGGTTCGGGGGCAGCTGGCGGAATTGGGTTTTCATCTGTGTCTGAGCTGTCATCATTTATCTGTACTGTGGGAATTGAAGTGGATAAAGGTTGCGCTGGTTCATCAGGTGCATTTTGTGCATCATACATCATTTGAACAACAACATCTTCATCTGAGCACATGGGAGGCATATTGAATGAGTCGAAAAGGCCTGAATAGTCAAACATCCAATCAGGGCCTTTCCCAGGTGGGGGCATAGAATGTCTCTGAACATCAACATGGTACCACTCCTCCACATTTTGAGTAGATCTGTTGTAGACTCTTTTATTAGGAGTGCTGTACCCAAGAAAGTACCCTTCTTCCACCTTCTCATTGAACTTGCCCTGCTCGTGTTTCTTAAGCATCGTGCACGGTGCACCAATGGTTCAAGATACTTAAGATTTGGTTTTCTGTTATGAAGCAGTTCAAAGCAAGTCTTCCCATGTCTCTTCACTATCAAAACCCGGTTCAGTGTGTAGCAAGCATTTGCTACAGCTTCATTCCAGAACTGAATAGGAAGTGATGAATCAACAAGCATTGTCCTAGCAGCCTCAATCAAAGTTCTATTCTTCCTCTCAGTAACACCGTTCATTTGAGGGACATATGGAGCACTAAATTGTTGAACAATGCCCCATGCAATACAAAAGTTCTCCATGTTGTGGTTCTTGAACTCCGTCCTATTGTCTGTTCTGAGCATACAAATCTTGAGCTTATAGAGGGATTCAAGTTTGGTCACCAACACTTGAATGCACTCAAACTTTTCAGATTTCTCCTTTAGAAAGAAAACCCAAGAGTATCTGGAATACTCATCAGTGATTACTAAACAGTAGTGATCCCCAGCTATACTCTTGCGGTTCACTGCACCAAATAAATCCATGTGGAGAAGCTCAAGAGGAACAGTGATTGAATGAAACTTCTTCAGCTTGTGAGACTGCTTGGTCTGCTTTCCTTTCTTGCAGGATACACAGACATCAGACAGCTTAAAATTTTTCAGACTAACCCCCTCAACCAAATCATTGTGTACCTAATGATTCATCTTTCGTAGACTCAAATGGCCCATCCTCTTATGCGAAAGAATTGAATCTTTTTCAGTTGCTTTTGACATAAAACATGAAGCTGGGGAGGATGTTGTTGAAGCTGTGGCCATATTGAGCATGTACAAGTCCTCCTTACGGGGAGCTGACATCAAAATCCAATCTTCAGGAATAGTCACACCTTGTTTGAGAATGTAGCATTTGGAGTCATCAAAAAGAACTTTATACTGCTTGTCACAGATCTGTGACACTGAAAGCAGATTATTCTCCAACTGCTTGACATATCTGACTTTGTCGAAAGAAACTTGGCCATTTGACAAAATACCCTCTCCTGTTATGAACCCGCCTTTGTCACCGGCAAAAGCTGCATATCCACCTCAAACATAATTAACATTGGTGAGCAGCGAAATATCACCAGTCAGGTGCCTGGAAGCCCTACTATCAACAATCCAAGAGCTGTTAAAAGCAGCTGTTGGGGCAACCTGCACAAACACAAACAATTAGTTCATTTTGGGAACCCAAGCCTTTACATTCTTAGGTTGACCCAAAGAGTCACGGATCCAAACATCGATCCATTTACCATCAGGGGTATCCTTTTCTGGAATTGGTAAAACTAAAGTCTCAGAAGACTTGACTTTCCAGACTGTGTTTTTGTTGAAAGAGTTTTTCAGGTAAATGGATGATAACTTTGCTTGATTGACATTAATAACTTTGGGAACATCCAAGTTCACCACTTTCTCTTTACCCTTGTCCAAAGTTTTACCCTGTTTGGTTTGCTTGGGTTTTTCAGATTTAAGTTGTTTGAAAACATGCTGATTCTGCTGTCTTGGTGATGCAACTTTCGGTCTCATCAACTGAGGATAAAATCTGACAATGTGTCCAGATGCACTACATTCAAAGCAAACTTTGTTACCTTTTTTATGAAAATGTTTTAGTTCAGAAAAAGATTTCTTTTGTGGCTTAAAGACATTTGTTTTAGGCTTGTTTTGATTAAAACCCAAACCCTTTTTCACATTAGGCACAAGATTATTAATCTTGTCTGACACACAAGCTTCATTTTCTTTTGAAGCTTTCACAAAGTTTAAAGCTTGATAAATTTTTGAAGAATGGTCACCTTTCATGATTGCAGGTGTCTGATTTTGAACAACACATTCAGATGAATTATCAGATTCATCCTCAGAATCTGAAACCCAGTCTTCAACAATTCCCTCCACAAAAGATTCCTCTGACAATGAGGAACCCTCATCAGTAATAATACCAATAGGATCAATTACTAATGGAGTTTTAACTTGGAAATCTTTAACATCTTTGTCATCTGGAGAATTGACAAAGGTGTTCAAGATTGGTGGAGGACATTGTTGATAGTTCACTGTTCCCTTACCCTTCTGATCTCCACTTACTGATCATGTGCTCAATGATGTATGAAGAGCTTTCATAGCTCTTGAGCTTTTGACCTAAGGTCTCATAGTCACACTCGACTATGGCTAACTTCTTCTTTATCTCATTGATGGTATTGAGATAAGAAGTGATAGCATCTTGCTTGTTCAGAACAGCAATCTCAGCCTCATGAAGTTGTCTGTTTAAGAGTTCAATTTTAGCTTGAAAATCTTTTTCATTAGATTTTAAAACTTTGTTTGCCTTAATACATTGGTTGAGATCACTGATCAAGTCAGCATTGTGTTTCTGATAAGCAAGGACCTTGCTGTCAAGATCAACACAATTAAAACATCTAGAATTAGAAGAAGAACATTCATCAGATACCTGATCAGACTGTGAAGATGCAGTATGAGTAGCAGATGAGTTCACCATCAAAGCAAATTGACTAACTGAATCTTCAATGTCAGCATCAGAATCAGCTTGAGTGTGTGAGTCTGATATGCTTTCTGACTCTGAACCAGATGTTTCTTCTAGATTGATTTGTGCTTCTCCAGAAGTGCTTTCTTTACAGGAATCATCTGTCTTCTGAATCTCAGCAACACATGCTTTATCTTGTCCCCATTGTTCAGAATTGAATCAGAAATCCCAGTTTTCACCTTCATCTTGTTGTACCATCAATGCCTTGCTTGTATTTGAAGAACCAGCCTGAGTAGGAGAGTCAATAGGAACAAGTCTTCTTTCTAGATTAGCTGTAGAAGACTTCCGATGCTGAAAAGGATTCTTGTTCCTAGCTTTACTTGGTTGCTTACACTGTCTTGCAAAGTGACCCTTCTCCCCGCAATTGTAGCAAGTGACAGATGCCATGTCAAAACCAAACTTAGACTCTTTGTTCAGGTTGATGTCCTTTCCCGTTCTTCTCACAAACTCCTTGGCTCTCCTAACAGCGCTGGCTAGAGCCCACATGATATCAATCCTCTCCATATCATCTGGATCTATCTGAGAGTAATCATCATTAGTTAGTTAAGGATTGCCAATCTGTCCAGCTACTAATCCATCATAAGAGCTGACAAGAGTAAACAAAAGACCCATGTGCTCCTTAGCAATCTCTACAGTCACTTTTTCAAAATTCTCTGTCTTCAGACTGGTGACTGGTTGATGATGTTCTTTCTGAGAGCTGGATGAGCAAGATGACTGACTGAAATGAATTTGATTGGAAGATGAAGCTTCAGTAGTCTGAGAAACGAAAGCAGTCTTTAGTGGAGCATGAGAAGAGGCTTTCTCTAAAGTAGGGGTAGAGTAATACAATGAAGGATCCTGAACTTGAGCAACCCTCTTAGCCTTCCACTTGTTTTCAATTTCCTGCTCTTTCAACTTCTGGATGAAATCATTTATGTCCATATGTGCCATCATCTCATTCTGCTTTAGTACCATAAAAAATGACTCCCACTTTGGAGGTAAAGCATCTGCCAAATACTGGATCTTCTCCTGAGTAGTAGTCTTGACTTCATGATTGAACAACTCACTCAAAAGATGGTATAATCCGGCAATCAAATCATCCAATGATTCATTTCCCACATACATGAAGCTGTTGAATTCCTTTCTTGATGCCTTTGACTTGATGTTCTTCAGTGCATCATTCCCTTCATACCTCTGCTGTAAAGCATCCCACAAATACTTAGAAGATGTAAACTGTCTAAACTGATGGAAGATATCAGTTGCAATGGACTGGGACAAAATAGCATAGGCTTTCTTCTCATAATCATAAAGTTTCCTCTTTGGTTCAGTCATCTGTGTGACTAACATTGGAGTTCCATCTTCATTCAGAGGCCTCAGATAACCACCTTCAATCATCATCCATAAGTTAGTGTCCACTCCATTGATGGGAATCTCAAATCTGTATTTCCAGTGTGGGTAATCATCTAAGGACAGCAACTTGGGAGCTTTATTGGAGTTCCCTGTCTCAGTTTCAGTCAGCAGCAACGTCAGAATACGATGGTTCTGGTTAGCCATCAATGCTAAATCTTCCATAGTGTCAACAACAAGAATATCCAACACTTAGAAAAATCTCAAACTGATGGGCCGAATGAAGATATTAAACCCGAATGTCGGAGACCGAATGTTATTAAACTAGCGAATGAACAGAACTTGGCGAATGAGAAAGTCAGTATGACAATTGGGCGAATGACAAAGGCGATTGAACCTATTCGGCGAATGAGAGAACCATATGAGGCTATTCGCCGAATGAGTGGAAGAAGGAAGCTATTCGCCGAATGAATTGGAGAATGGGGCAATTCAGCGAATGAGAGTGATTCGGGCAAACCTATTCGGCCGACAGACTCATTCGGGCTATCTGGGATTTTCAGCAACTAAAATCGCGATAACTTTTGATCTAGACCAAATCTAAGCACCAAATTTGGTACAGAACTTCATGACATGATTACCAGCCAATTGAGATTAATGTTTTGACAAAAACACCACAAAAACCTACTGATTTTGAATGAAACAGTGACTTGGGGAACAAGAAACTTAGGGTTTTTGCAAGTTACGAAAATCCAATCTCAGATCTGATGATTTTGAATGAAAATAGAGTTGAATCAAGAGCCACAGCTCTGATACCACTTTGTAGGACCAATTTGGAGCACAGAAACAATCCGGTTCCGATGGATATCTACTCGACATCCTCTGGAATAGTGCGGAATTCTATTCCAGGGTTTTCCAATCGAAACCAATAGCAACCGTGGTGATCCGAAGATGACGGATGGACGTTTGATCAAAAATCGAACACCACGGGATGTGAATCGAACTTGTTAGTGCAATTGCCGCTCTAATCTCCTAGGGTTTTGACTCTGGGTTCTCAGGGAAGGAGGACTCTCAAAAAGTTAGGTTTGAAACAGATTGAGCTGATATATATAGTCTGTTGTCATTCGTCCAAATGAGTGGCCGAAGCAACTCATTCGTTGAATGACTTGGCCGAATGGACAGGTCAATCGAATGAGTCATTCGGTGAATGAGTCATTCATTTGCCCTAGTCATTCGATATGCGTTCATTCGGCCGAATGGCTTCATTCTTAGAGCCATTCGTCCGAATGGGTTTGTTAAACACATAAACTCAAAGTCAAACATAATCAAACACATATATTCAACAATAAACATTAAGAACAATATAGAAATACTACTTCCATTAATATCATAAACTTTATACACATAGATTAGTACAAAATAGAACTAGGGACATTTAATGCATCTACAATTTGATGTCGATTGGAGACATAAAGCTCGTGTCTTGATCAGATCTGGACCTACAAGTGGTATCAGAGCCTTTGAGCTCTTTTCTACATCAAGGTAAAAGCTTTTTCATGCATGTTTGACACTTTCTTGATCTTCTCTTCATCATCCAGCTGCATTTAAAATTTGGGGCTCTAAATCTTGAAGAATTTTTCTGCGGAAAATTTTCAAGTATTTTCGAGTTCTAAATTTCGGGAACACCTGTTCGAGTACAGTTTTTTGAGAACAAGATTTCGAGCACCTGGTTTTCGAGAACAGCATATCGAGTACAAATATTCGAATACTTGAAGTTCGTGAACAAGTTTTCGAATACTATACTTCAGGTACTAGCTTTTCGAGTACAAGTGGGCATTCGAGTACAGCTTGGACTTCGTGCACTACTTGGGATTTTGAGAACTTGGACTTAGAAAGTTTCATGTTCATCATGGCATCCAAAAATCTTACCAACTTATCCAACTTGCTAAATTTGGATAATGAGATTAGCACAGGAACTAAGCCACCAAGGCTTGTATCAGGAGACAACTTCCAAAACTGGAAGTTCAGATTTCAGTCTTTCATCAAGTATATAGATCCGAAGTTATGGAGATCGATAGAGGAGGGGCCTTATGTGCCTATGTACCAGAGTGAGTTAAATGGGCTAATTCCTAAAGATCTAGAGTTGTACACTGAAAACAAAATCCTATTGAAAGAGAAGGATGACAAGGCATACGCCTCAATTACTATCGTGCTGTCAACTGATGTGGCTCATGGGTTCAAGGAGTACCAGACCACCAAACAACTCTAGGATGCGTTAGTAGAGCGCTTCGAAGGGAATGAGGATATGAGAGAAAGTCGAAAAGACATGTTGAGGCAACGGTTCAACTTGTTTAATCATATCAAGGAAGAGTCCCTAGAAGCCCAACTCAACAGATTTACTAATCTGATGACAGAGTTGACAAGTGTTGGGATTGAAATGTCAAAGGGAGAAGTTAACAAGAAACTCTTGAATTCACTGCCATACACCTGGAACTCTAACTGTATAACAATCAAGAGGACAAAAGACATGTACAAGACTTCTCTCATTGAGTTGATCACAATCATCAACTCATACGACATGGATGACAAGCAAGGCGCACTTAATCATGCCAGTTCCATGGGCATTACCCCTGCTTCTGAGAATGCTGCTCTTTTGTCTGCAATTAATTATCAAGCTTCAGGATCTTAGGATTACCATACTTCATCATCTCAGTTTGTTCCATTCGAGACTGCATTCATTTCTTTAGGGAAGTCAGTTCAATGCCCAAAATCAGCCCAAAAAGTGAGGAGAATCTACTGTTGTTCAAAGGATTCATGAACAGTTACAATGCATTCATTGCTAGAGAATTGGCACCGACCAATCTCACTCAAGACAATCTAGAGCAGATCAACCCAGCTGATGTGGAAGAAATGGATATCTCATGGCAGATGGCCCTGGCGTTCTTTCGGGCAAAGAAGTTTATCAAAAAAGATGGCAGGAACAGTTTTGGAAACAACCCAGGGAGGAAGCTAGGATTCGATAAGTCAAAGATTAGGTGCTACAATTATGACCAGCCGGGTCACTTTGCTCGGGAATGTAAGCTGCACAAGGTTGTGAAGGAGGCAAAGAAGAAGCTTGATGAGAAGGCTGTAGCTGGAGGTGGAGCTAGCACATCCAAGGCATTGGTCACACAAGAAACTGACTCCTATGACTGGAGTGACCAGGTTCAAGAGATTGAGATGATTTTGAGCCATGCATTCATGGCTGAGGTGGATGATAAGCGCAATGAGGTAACAGAAAATCTCTGCTTTACTTCTTGCATTGAGAAGGTTTTTAAGTACCGTTCTCACAATGAGAACTTAATCAAGGAAGTCACCAAACTTAAATATTTTAACTCTGAATTTCTTAAAAATGAAGCACTTTGCAAATGAAAACTTGACGCTGAAAGGCGTGATATTTCACAATTAAAAGAACTTTTAAGTGATAAAGAGTCCAACGATTGGGACGCAAGGCATCGGATAGATGAACTCTCCTCAGAGTTAGAATAGGTTAAAACTCAGTTGTCCAAAACCAAAATCAAAGCTGATAAATATGAGTATGCAAGTACCACGGTGGCTAACGTGATTGATGTCCAGTGTAGGAGAAAGGAGAAAATTGGGCTTGGTTTTACTGAGGTGAAACCTCTATTTAACAATAACTACTCCATCATTCCCAATATCAACGCATCTGTTGATGATCTGCTGTTGAAGTCAGGCCGAATGTTTGATTTCACCACTGGTTCTAACAAACCAGTGCCTCTTACAACAGATACTGTTGTCACTGATCTTAATGATTCTAACAGTTCTAAGGTTTGTGCAGAAAGTGTGAGTGTTTCAGGTTCAAGGGAGAACGAGGAGGAAAGAAGTGCTACCAGGAGCACAAATTGTTCAACTTCACATTTCAAATCACATTTTGTTCCCATAGTTGATTTTGTTGGAAGATTTATATCAATCACTATTAAACCAAATGAAATAATTAGGGATTTTAAGACTAAGTTTACTAAAATTAATGATGATCTTAATAACAAAATTGTCTTAGAATCAGATCCTTCTCCTTTGACTGAGCAGGAAACTCAGGTTCATTCCAAAGTCACTCCTAAGGCGGGTTCAAAGTTAAACCCTAACTCTGAACCTTATGTTCCAAATGGGTCATTGAAACAAGCCTCCACAAGTTCTATCCCTGGTCTGAGTAACTGTGATGTAAATCTATTTGACCCAAAGGTGTTTCATTACAAAGTTTGTCGCTATGCATGTTGAAGACTAGGCCACATTGCTAGACACTGTCGGTATCGACCTACTGAATTCTTCTATGGGAAGAATCAGAAGGTCAAACCCAAGGCTAAACTTGTTACAAAACCAATGAGGACTAATCAATCCTCCAAGCCTAGGGTAAAACCTCAGAAGGTAACTCAGAATCATCCCACTGCCAAGAAAGCCAAACCAACAAAACAAAATCAATCTGGTTTTTATAAACAAAAATCAAATGTTTTCAAATCTAAAACTAAACAACAGTGGAAAAATAAGCCACATTTGAGACATCAAGTAAAACCAATTGATCATGGCAGTGATGTCAGGGCCATAAATGTCAGAGCTAAATCAGACAAGCCCAAGGGAATTATCAAGAAAGGGCCCAATGTTCCACAAGTACCTAAATATGTTATTATTTAGGTACCCATTTCTCATTAGATGTGTGTTTTATGCAAGGACGACCAAATAAGCTGAAAAATGTTTGTATGTCGATAGCGGTTGTTCCCAGCATATGACTGGGGATTTTTCTAAGTTGCATGAAGTCACACCATTTAATGGATGATATGTCTCGTTTGATGGAGACAAAGGTGGGAAAATCAGCATGAAGGGCACTGCTACAAATGGAACTCTAAGTTTTGAAGATGTGTACTATGTTGAAGAACTCAACCACAGCTTGTTAAGTGTTTCTCAGATCTGTGACAAGAGCTTTTCGACACACTTCACAAACAAAGAGTGTCTTATCTTAAACCCCGGATTTGTCGTGCCTGAGAAATGGATCTTAATGAGGACTCTGAGAATCAACAATGCATATATCATCAATATGAATTCTGATTCATACACAGAAAACACCTTTTTGTCTTCTAAGGCATCGGAGAATGACTGTTTGCTGTGGCATTGCCGACTGGGTCATGTCAACTTGAAGAATCTCAACCGACTGGCTAAGGGGGATCATGTTATTGGCTTAACTTCTAAGGACTTCTCCACAATTGAGAAGTGCTTTGCTTGTACCAAGGGGAAGCAACATAAGAGACCCCACAAGCCTAAACCGTTCAACTCATTTTCATCAATTTGCAACCTTTTCATATGGATATCTTTGGACCGGTTAACGTCATTAGCATCGGGAAGAAGTCATACTGTCTTGTTGTAACATATGATTATTCTAGATTTACATGGGTGTTCTTTCTGGCGAAGAAGAAAGATGAGACACTAGAGATTCTGAAGAAGTTCATCACCCTGATCGAGAATCAAAAGAATTTAAAGGTTAAGGTGATCAGAACTGACAACGGAACCGAGTTTAGAAGTCAGACACTTATCGATTTCTGTGATGAGAAGGGAATTGCTCAACAGTACAGTGCAGGTCGTGCACCTCAACAAAATGGTGTTGCTGAAAGAAGGAACATAACGCTTATCGAGACTGCACGGACCATGCTGTCAGAGTCTAAACTGCGAATATTTTTTTGGGCTGAAGCTGTTAACACAGCTTGCTACGTTCTAAACCGAGCTCTATTGAAAAAATGCCATAAAAAGACTCCCTATGAGATTTTCTTCAATCAGAAGCCGAAGGTCGGTCATTTCTAGTCGTTTGGTTGTCCTTGCACTCTCCTCCACACTGAGCCGAATCACAAGTTTGATGACAAGGCTGATGAGAGTTATTTTGTGGGCTATTCATCTGAGAAAGCTGCTTATAGAGTATACAATAAGAAGACCCGGATGATGTGGAATCATATTAAATTGATTGGCAAGACATGAACAACACCGATGCCGGTTCTGGTCCAAACTGGTTATTTCAGTGTGATTCTACATTTAAGCCTTTCACCACTTCAACTGAGAATGCAGGACCATCTGAACCTAATGACAGCTACAAGGGTGATGACGTGGACTACTAGGTCGACTATTTTCCGTGTGATTTCAAGCTTCTGACCCACCAGGCATGTATGATCGAGTTCCACCAGTTCAGCCAACTCCGATCAATAAAGTCATCCCATCAGAACCGAAGACCTCTAAGTCAGTTCAACCAGCTCCGGAGACAGATCAAGCCTCATCATCTTCTCGCCAGACCTTTGACAATCCATTGTTCTCAGACCACATCCCTAAGGAACATTGTGCAGATAATGGAGCTAGAGCAAGTGAAACCGCTCCCGTTGACAACTTCTCTTCCTCTAGTGAGGAACAGCTGACTCACATTAGTAACTTGCTAGACAATTTAGCTATGAAGGAAGTGCCTACTATAAGCATCAACAAGAATCATCCAGTAGAAAACATCATCGGACCTCTTTTAGAAAGAGTTCTCACTCGGAGCAGACCATTCCAGCTCAGAACACCTTGCCGGAAGGAACTTTCACACGAAGTCAATCAGGTCCAAATTAATTCTTGTTTGTATTCCTGTTTTATTGCACAGGTGGAACCCAAGAATGTCAAGATGGCTCTTAAGGAGTCCAGATGGGTTGAAGAGATGCCGGAAGAATTGATGCAGTTTCAGAAGCTCAAGGTGTGGAATCAAGTTCCGTTGCCCAAGGGGAAACTGCCAATCGGAACCAGATGGGTCTTTAGAAACAAAAGAGATGATTCGGGTGTGATCATTTTAAATAAAGCTAGGTTGGTAGTCCAGGGCTTCTACCAACAGGAGGGGATTGACTATGAAGAAGTCTTTGCACCAGTCGCAAGACTTGACGCTATTCGCATCTTCTTGGCCTATGCTTCCTACATCAACTTCACCGTTTATCAGATGGATGTGAAGACAACCTTCTTGTATAGAAAGGTCAAGGAGAGATCTATGAGGGTCAGCGCCTGGGGTTCGAGGATTTGCAGTATCCCGACCATGTCTACAAATGAAACAAAGCCCTTTATGGTCTTCATCAAGCACCGCGAGTGTGGTATGCAACAATTACAGATCATCTGCTTGCAAATAGATATACTCGTTGAGCCATCGATTAGAAATTGTTCATTCGTAGAGATAAGGATGATTTGATTATCATCCAAATCTATGTGGATGACATTATTTTCGGTTCCACGAGCTCGGTGCTGTGCAAAGAATTCGAGGCTATAATGAAGAAAAAGTTTGAGATGAGTGCAATGGGGGAGATGACCTTCTTCTTGGGTCTTTAGGTAAAGCAGGATCCTAAGGGTGTCCTGATTCATCAGGGCAAGTATGTTACCGACATTCTCACCAAGTTCAACATCTTTGAATCAAAGCCCGCATCCACTCCTATGGCTGCACATCCCGTCTTGACTTCGGATTCTGATGGTGAAGATGTTGATCAGCACCTTTACCGTTTGATGATTGGCTCACTGATGTACCTAACTGCTAGCCAACCAGACATCATGTTTTTTGTATGCCAGTGTGCCAGATATCAAGCAAATTCGAAGGCTTTTTATCTAATTGATGTCAAGAGGATCTTTCGGTACCTCATCGGGAAACCTCGTCTTGGTTTGTGCTATCCTAAGAACTCTGAGGTATTAGTTATTTGCTTACTCTGACAGTGATTTTGGTGGTTGCAACTTAGACAGGAAATCAACACAGGAGGATGCCAATACTTAGGAGACCGCCTCGTCTCGTGGCAATGCAAAAAAACAGACAACCATGTCAACCTCCACTGCGGAAGCTGAGTATGTCGCTGCTTCCAGTTGTTGTTCTCATGTTATCTGGATGCAACAAAAACTCTTCGATTACGATTTGTACTTTCTTGACTCTCCTATTTATTGTGATAATGAAGCCGCTCTACAAATCGTCAAGAATCCGGTACAACACTCCAAAACTAAATATATTGACATCCAGATTCACTTTATCCGCGACTGTTTCGAACGGAAATTGATTCATCTTGAAAGGTCCACACAGATGATAATCTGGCGACACAGCTCGATTTCACCATTTGCTTGCCTCACTTAAACTAATAAGTTTTTATTAAAAAAACTTTTGTAAATACTGTAAAATTTGTTTTTTTTTATTTTAATTGTTAGATCACAAATTTAGGGGGAGAATATTTACAAAAGCAACAAAATATTTTCGGTCTTTTTGAGTCTATTTACAAAAACAACAAAAAGATTTTGGTTTTTGAGTCAGTCTAAGATGATTTACAAGTTCAGGGGGAGTGAATGTTACGAAAATAACAAAAAGATTTTGCATTTTCAAAATTTAAGGAAAATACAAAAAAGATTTTATTTGGATGGTCAAGCGAAATGGTTCATTGGGAAGTGAAATGATTTCTAACACTCATAAATTCACTACCTAAACATTATTTCTAAAGAATAACAACCATAGATGACTATAAAACACTAAGAAGTTAAAACATGTTTTCCTAATGAAAGGATTGGACATGATCATTCAAAATATTAAATATATAAATAAGTGAGAAGTACAAAAATCAGATAACTGGAAAGATGCAACTACTAGTTGACTTTTTGCATAGATCTTCAAGTCAAAACAAGATTTGTTTCGATAAACTTGAAATCGTTTTGAGAAAACTCGGGTATTTTCTATGTTTTGTGCAACAAAGAGAGAGGGAAATACTTACTGAAGCATACTCTGTTTTGCGTAAGCAAAGACCTGGATGTGTGATGTTAAGGCCAATGTGTCTGCATATCAGTAAAGTAAAAGATGCCAATGAGCACAAAGATGATAGAACCCCTTCTTGTTCTTGATTCTAATCTCATAAGATATGTTATTTTCTCTTCTCACCTTAAAATCTTTCGAAGCGTCTTAAGTTCATTGAAACACAATCAAAGCTTGAAACAAAATATTTCACAAAATTGATTGGTTGCATGTTAATCTGGTTTAATTGTCTGATTGATCATAAACTTCCCAAAAGGATTTTCAAAAAATATTAAAAATTTTGTTCATAAGTCCTGTTTTTTGTATTATGGATAAATGAGTGGAAAATTATTGGTGGTATATAAGTATTTTAAGGTTCGGTTTTTATAAAGAAATTATGGCGAGGTGGTCAAATTTCTGATATGGATTTGATCCCACAAAATTGACCCAACTCGACTTTGAACTCGTCCAAAGTCTCTGAGTTTATTTATTTTAGTTTATTTTATTTTATTAAGTTAAAAAGTTAGAAAATAAAATGTATTCGAAATATATTACTTGAACAAGTACACAATTTCAAGAAGGAAGTTTCGAGTACCATATTCGAATCTCAGTTTCCGTTTTTCTCTCATTGGCGATTTTGACATCCGGACCTTATTTCGAAAATCCACTCTGACCACCTTGTAAATCTGACTTAGGCGAACCTAGGTAGAGTTTTTTTTGTAGAATTTTGACCACAAAATAAAAAGTTATTAGACGTAAACCAATTTCGAGTACTTTCTCGCGTTAACCGAAGGAATCTTGGACAAATCACCCCGAAATTCTCAAAATTTGAAAGCGATCTTCTTATATGTTGGTCGCCTCCCATTTTCAAGCATTTTAAGCACAATTTGGAGTTCTAAGGAGCAAAATTGAAGGAGTTATGAATATTTTGGTGTTCTCGAAAATTTGAAATTCGAGTACCCTATTTCAAGTACAAAATTTCGTGTACCCTATTTCGTGAACAATATTTCATGTACTCGATTTCGAAAACCAAATTTTGAGAACAGATTTAAATTTTGTGTACCCCTTAAATTTCGTGAACTCCTGGATTTCATGAACTTCCAAATTTCGTGAACTCCGGTTGACTCTGTGATTTGACTTAACCAGTTGACTTGGACTTGCACTTTTAATTTTGACTCAAATCTTGACTTTTGAGTTTAATTTTATTTTATCCTTAACTAAATTGGCTATATTTTTTGTTTCAGACGGGTGATCTACGTTTTGTGCCCGATTATAACATGTCAGCATACATAGGAGACCCTCTAGAGAAACATGCCATGTTCAAAAGCATGGTGGAAGGACTGTTCCTTTCTCTAGTCAACTATGACATAATGAAGCATTCAGAGATTATTTCTTCCTTCATCTATGACTTCTGAAACTCCATAATTGAACGAACTGACTCCAACGGGAACGTGAGCTTGATAGGGAAGGTTCAAGTGCAGCCAACGATTTTTACAGAGCAGATCCTTCGAGAGTGTATTCTGTTCGAGAGATAAAGCTACGGATCCTGTCGATCTTGATCACGAGTTAGTACAGAGGACTGTTTACAGAATGCGACACGAGGGTCTTTACCCTTCGACTGAAAAGAAGCTTCTCCAACCTTACTAGAGATATTTGGCACACGTGGTTGCCCAGTGCCTCTCTAGAAGAAAGGGAGGATATGACGTGCTCAACCAGAACCTCAGCTCCTGTCTGGTAGCCATTGCACAAGGACTTGAGTTTAATTACTCAAGAATGATCTTCAGAGATATGCACGCCAACATAAAGGGGTAACGGAAAAGAAGATTCTTGGCCTTTCCCTGATTCATCCAGATCGTCATTAACAAGTGTCATCCGAATCTCGTCCCAACAATAGGGACTCTAGGTATCAAGAGAATGAAGGAAGATATCTTCTCATACATGACGATGAACAAACGGGGAAAGAAGCGGTACATTGGCGATCACCCTCTAGAGAAATTTGGCAGGTTATTTGCAGGATTAGATGAGGAAGTTGAAGATATGGGAACTCTTGTAGCCTTCATTGCCGACGAGCACAATCTTCCTCATGCAGGAACTACTGCATTTGTTGCGGATGAGCACGATATTCCTCATACAGGAACCAGTGTTGAAGGCAGCAAGGACATAGAAGATTCATCATCTAAGTCTTCTTCATCAGGAGAAGAAGATTTCATTCGAGAGCCCGAGCCTATCATTCCACCACTTTCCAGGGCAGAGCGGGAAGAAATACAGGACACTGACTATGTTCCTACTCCCGAGTCATCTCCAAAGAAAAAGCGGTTAAAGATGATGTCAAAGAGGGCAAAAGACCCTAGACTCAAGAAGAAGACCACGTGCACTTCTTCATCTTCTCAGGCCCCACAGACTCAGCCACAACCCCCACCTAAACCCACACAACAAAACCAAAACCACCACCGCCACCAAAACCCAAACCAGCCCCTCAACCCAAACCACCCACACAACCAACCGCATTCACCGAAAACTCCTAGTCCTCCACATACATCCACCGCCATCGATGCCACCCAGATAAACCATCATCTCCCCCACATCCTCCAATTCCCATCCACTTCTCTGAACCACCACCATCACCACCCAAGTCAAGGAAGGAAAGACAAAGGTAAGGCACCACTACAATCAGAATCACCATACATGCCTAAGAAAGTGCCTGTGGATCTAGAGTGGTTACAAGAAACAATGTTTCGATTTGAACAAGACTTTGCCAACAAGGACCGACTTATCACCAATCTACAAGAAGGCTTTGTTCTGATATGTGAGAAGCTTTGAAAGCAAATCAAAGATGTTTCCTGCTGAAAAAGGAAAACATTCGTTTGTCTAAAGTGATTGAAGAGCTGACTGGATCTAAGTCTGAGAGTCAGGAAGATGACAAAGCCGACAACGACAAAGATGATGATAAGGAAGAGACAAAAAAGAAAGAAGATGATGATGATAAAGCACAAAAGAATGATGACAAGAAGGACGATGATGATGATGATAATACAAGGGTGACATGGGTCAGGGAACAAGTTCCTCAGGACAACAGGAGGATGAGCCTGCTAAGGATGTTAAAGGCGGGTGATGATACAGAGAATCCGCATTCTTCAGAGAAGCCTCTAGACGACTTTGATGATTTATTCGAGGATCTTCTTGAGAATTCCTGTTTGAGGGATTGGAGAGGAGCTAAATGCAGCGGGTCTTGGAAATCTTTATGCTGATGTCACTATGGACTCAGTATTCGATGTTGTATGTGACCATGAAAGGAAGGAGTTTTCCGAGTTTTCTACGGGAGCATCCGCAGAAGAAGAACCAGAAAACATCATACTCAGCAATGTCTCCACGGATCCTTATGTCGACTATTTGTATGCTCATAAATATGCCAATCCTCAAGGACAGAAGTCGCGTCACTAGGCAAGATG